>JBBGZY010000052.1:3152500-3660784 GCA_037952925.1 Lithobates clamitans | reverse complement strand
AAAAGGTCCAGGGGAGCGATTTTGGTCATTTTTTACCTATTTTGGGCTAAAAGGTCTGGGGGTGCGATTTTGGTCATTTTAGACCCATTTTGGGCTAAAAGTGCCGGGGGTGCGATTTTGGTCATTTTGGACCCATTTTGGGCTAAAGGGGCCGGGGTTGTGATTTTGGTCATTTTGGACCCATTTTGGGCTAAAGGGGTCGGGGGTGCGATTTTGGTCATTTTTTGACCCATTTTGGGCTTAAAGGGCCGGGGGTGCGATTTTGGTCATTTTGGACCCATTTTGAGCTAAAAGGGCCGGGGGTGCGATTTTGGTAATATTTGACCTATTTTGGGCTAAAAGGGCCGGGGGAGCGATTTTGGTTATTTTGGACCCATTTTGGGCTAAAAGGGCCGGGGGTGCGATTTTGGTCATTTTGGACCCATTTTGGGCTAAAAGGTCCGGGGGTGCGATTTTAGTTATTTTGGACCTATTTTGGGCTAAAAGAGTCGGGGGTGCGATTTTGGTCATTTTGTACCCATTTTAGGCTAAAAAGTCCAGGGGTGCGATTTTGGTCATTTTTGATCCATTTTGGGCTAAAAGGGCCGGGGGTGCGATTTTGGTCATTTTTGATCCATTTTGGGCTAAAAGGGCCGGGGGTGCGATTTTGGTAATTTTGGACCCATTTTGGGCTAAAAGGGCCAAGGGTGCGATTTTGGTAATTTTTGACTTATTTCAAGCTAAAAGAGTCGGGGGTGCGATTTTGGTCATTTTGTACCCATTTTAGGCTAAAAAGTCCAGGGGAGCGATTTTGGTAATTTTTTTACCTATTTTGGGCTAAAAGGGCCGGGGGTGCGATTTGGTCATTTTTGATCCATTTTGGGCTAAAAGGGCCGGGGGTGCGATTTTGGTCATTTTGGACCCATTTAATGTTAAAAGGGCCGGGGGTGCGATTTTGGTCATTTTGGACCCATTTAATGTTAAAAGGGCCAGGGGGTGCGATTTTGGTCATTTTGGACCCATTTTGGACTAAAAGTGCCGGGGGTGCGATTTTGGTCATTTTGGACCCATTTTCTGCTAAAAGGGGCAGGGGGTGCGATTTTGGTCATTTTGGACCCATTTTGGGCTAAAAGGGCCGGGGGTGCGATTTTGGTAATTTTGGACCCATTTTGGGCTAAAAGGGCCAGGGGTGCGATTTTGGTAATTTTTGACTTATTTCAAGCTAAAAGAGTCGGGGGTGCGATTTTGGTCATTTTGTACCCATTTTAGGCTAAAAAGTCCAGGGGAGCGATTTTGGTAATTTTTTTACCTATTTTGGGCTAAAAGGGCCGGGGGTGCGATTTTGGTCATTTTTGATCCATTTTGGGCTAAAAGGGCCGGGGGTGCGATTTTGGTCATTTTGGACCCATTTAATGTTAAAAGGGCCAGGGGGTGCGATTTTGATCATTTTGGACCCATTATTTGCTAAAAGGGCCGGGGGTGCGATTTTGGTCATTTTGGACCCATTTTGGACTAAAAGTGCCGGGGGTGCGATTTTGGTCATTTTGGACCCATTTTCTGCTAAAAGGGGCAGGGGGTGCGATTTTGGTCATTTTGGACCCATTTTGTGCTAAAAGTGCCGGGGGTGCGATTTTGGTCATTTTGGACCCATTTTGGGCTAAAAGGGCCGAGGGGTGCGATTTTGGTCATTTTGGACCCATTTTGGTCTAAAAGGTCAGGGGATGCGATTTTGGTCATTATGGACCGATTTTCGGCTAAAAGGGCCAGGGGTGCGATTTTGGTCATTTTGGGTTAAAGGAGCCGGGGGTGCGATTTTGATCATTTTGGACCCATTTAATGTTAAAAGGGCCAAGGGGTGCGATTTTGGTCATTTTGGACCCATTTAATGTTAAAAGGTCCGGGGGTGCGATTTTGGTCATTTTGGACCCATTTTAGGCTAAAAGGTCCGGGGGAGCGATTTTGGTCATTTTTTACCCATTTTAGGCTAAAAGGGGCAGGGGGTGCGATTTTGGTCATTTTGGACCCATTTTGGGCTAAAAGGGGCCAGGGGTGCGATTTTGGTCATTTTTGACTGATTTCTGGCTATAAGGGCTGGGGGTGCGATTTTGGTCATTTTTTGACCCATTTTGGGCTTAAAGGTCTAGTGGTGCGATTTTGGTAATTTTGGACCCATTTTGGGCTAAAAGGTCCGGGGGTGCGTTTTTGGTCATTTTTGACTCATTATGGCTAAATGTTCTGGGGGTGCGATTTTGGTCATTTTGGACCCATTTGGGGCTAAAAGAGCCGGGGTGCGATTTTGGTCTTTATGGACCCATTTTCGGCTAAAAGGGCCGGGGGTGCGATTTTGGTCATTTTGGACCCATTTAATGTTAAAAGGGCCAGGGGTGCGATTTTGGACACATTTAATGTTAAAAGGTCCGGGGGTGCGATTTTGGTCATTTTGGACATATTTTTGGTCTAAAAGGTACGGGGGTGCGATTTTGGTAATTTTGGACCTATTTTCTGCTAAACGGGCCGGGGGTGCGATTTTGGTCATTTTGGACCCATTTTAGGCTAAAAGGTCCGGGGGAGCGATTTTGGTCATTTTGGACCCATTTTGGACTAAAAGGGCCGGGGGTGCGATTTTGGTCATTTTTGACTCATTTCAAGCTAAAAGGGCCGGGGGTGCGATTTTGGTCATTTTGGACCCATTTTGGGCTAAAAGGGCCGGGGGTGCGCTTTTGGTCATTTTGGACTAATTTTGGGCTAAAAAGTACGGGGGTGCGATTTTGTTTATTTTGGACCTATTTCGGGCTAAAAGGGCGGGGGGTGCGATTTTGGTAATTTTTGACTAATTTCTGGCTATAAGGGCCGGGGGTGCGATTTTGGTAATTTTGGACCCATTTTGGGCTGAAAGGGCCGTGGGTGCGATTTTGATCATTTTGGACCCATTTTAGGCTAAAAGGTCCGGGGGAGCGATTTTGGTCATTTTGGACCCATTTTGGGCTAAAGGGGCCGGGGGTGCGATTTTGGTCATTTTGGACCCATTTTGGACTAAAAGGTCCGGGGGAGCGATTTTGGTCATTTTGGACCCATTTTGGACTAAAAGGTCTGGGGGAGCGATTTTGGTCATTTTGGACACATTTTTTGGGCTAAAATGTACGGGGGTGCGATTTTGGTAATTTTGGACCCATTTTCTGCTAAAAGGGCCGGGGGTGCGATTTTGGTCATTTTGGAACTATTTTCAGCTATAAGGGCCGGGGGTGCGATTTTGGTTATTTTGGACCCATTTTGGGCTAAAAGTGCCGGGGGTGCGATTTTTATCATTTTGGACCCATTTTGGGCTAAAAAGGTCCAAGGGTGCGATTTTGATCATTTTGGACCTATTTTCGGCTATAAGGGCTGGGGGTGCGATTTTGGTCATTTTTTGACCCATTTTGGGCTTAAAGGGCCAGGGGTGCGATTTTGGACCTATTTTGGGCTAAAAGGGACGGGGGTGCGATTTTGGTCATTTTGGACCCATTTTGAGCTAAAAGGGCCGGGGGTGCGATTTTGGTAATATTTGACCTATTTTGGGCTGAAAGGGGCAGGGGGTGCGATTTTGGACCTATTTTGGGCTAAAAGGGCCGGGGGTGCGATTTTGGTCATTTTGGACCCATTTTGAGCTAAAAGGGCCGGGGGTGCGATTTTGGTAATATTTGACCTATTTTGGGCTGAAAGGGGCGGGGGCTGCGATTTTGGTTATTTTGGACCTATTTTGGGCTAAAAGGGCCGGGGGTGCGATTTTGGTCATTTTGGACCCATTTTGAGCTAAAAGGGCCGGGGGTGCGATTTTTGTAATATTTGACCTATTTTGGGCTGAAAGGGGCGGGGGGTGCGATTTTGGTTATTTTGGACCCATTTGGGGCTAAAAGGGCTGGGGGTGAGATTTTGGTCATTTTGGACCCATTTTGGGCTAAAAGCGCCGGGGGTGCGATTTTGGTCATTTGGACCCATTTTGGGCTAAAGGGGCCGTGGGTTTGCGATTTTGGTCATTTTGGACCCATTTTCGGCTATAAGGGCCGGGGGTGCGATTTTGGTCATTTTGGACCCATTTTGGGATTAAAGGGCCGGGGGTGCGATTTTGATCATTTTGGACCCATTTAATGTTAAAAGGGCCAAGGGGTGCGATTTTGGTCATTTTGGACCCATTTAATGTTAAAAGGTCCGGGGGTGCGATTTTGGTCATTTTGGACATATTTTTGGTCTATAAGGTACGGGGGTGCGATTTTGGTAATTTTGGACCTATTTTCTGCTAAACGGGCCGGGGGTGCGATTTTGGTCATTTTTTACCCATTTTAGGCTAAAGGGGCCGGGGGTGCCATTTTGGTCATTTTTAACTCATTATGGCTAAATGTTCTGGGGATGCGATTTTGGTCAATTTGGACCCATTTGGGGCTAAAAGGGCCAGGGGTGCGATTTTGGTAATTTTGCACTCATTTTATGCTAAAAGGTCCGGGGGTGCGATTTTGGTCATTTTGGACATATTTTTTGGGCTAAGAGGTCCGGGGGTGCAATTTGTCATTTTTTTACCCATTTTGGGCTTAAAGAGCCGGGGGTACGATTTTGGTCATTTTTGACTGATTTCTGGCTATAAGGGCCGGGGGTGCGATTTTGGTCATATTTTGACCCATTTTGGGCTTAAAGGGCCAGGGGTGCGATTTTGGTTATTGTGGACCTATTTTGGGCTAAAAGGGCCGGGGGTGCGATTTTAATCATTTTGGACCCATTTTGGGCTGAAAGGGCCGGGGGTGCAATTTTGGTCATTTTGGACCCATCTTCACCCACCACGACAAGCTTTGTGATAAAAGACCTTCAGAGACTAGATCCCCAAAAATGTGGTGTCCACTCCCCTGGACCTGGATAGCACCCTGCAGGAAAGCACCTTGGTCAGAAAAAACACTGTACAGGTTTCCATTACACAGGGTGCAGCGCCGTAAGGCTGCATTACAGGCAAAACCTCAAAGAATCCTCTCTCCTTCCCATGAGGCTCGAGTACCATCCATTTTTGGCTGACAGCTTTTTCGAATGGATCCGAATGAAGCCCATGATTCCTAACAGAACCGTCCAGACCTCCAAGTAGGCTACAAGAGCACATGGAATCCGTGACCATCACCTTGAAGACACTGGCGAGAAACTGATGTGCTTCCTGTGAAGGAGGGTTATATAGAGGGGAACCTCCTGTCTATTGGTTGCCAGTGTCCATTCACCTATAGGTGGTGTATAGGGATGAGCCGAACACCCCCCGGTTCGGTTCGCACCAGAACCCGCGAACGGACCGCAAGTTCGCACGAACGTTAGAACCCCATTGACGTCTATGGGACTCGAACGTTCGAAATCAAAAGTGCTCATTTTAAAGGCTAATTTGCATGGTATTGTCCTAAAAAGGGTGTGGGGACCCGGGTCCTACCCCAGGGGACATGTATCAATGCAAAAAAAAGTTTTAAAAACGGCCGTTTTTTCGGGAGCAGTGATTTTAATGATGCTTAAAGTAAAAAAAAAAAAAGTGAAATATTCCTTTAAATATCGTACCTGGGGGTGTCTATAGTATGCCTGTAAAGTGGCGGGTGTTTCCCATGTTTAGAACAGTCCCTGCACCAAATGTCATTTTTAAAGGAAAAAATCTCATTTAAAACTGCTTGCGGGTTTAATGTCATGTCGGGTCATGGCAATATGGATGAAAATCAGTGAGACAAACGGCATGGGTACCCCCCAGTCCATTACCAGGCCCTTTGGGTCTTGTATGGATATTAAGGGGAACCCCACACCCAAATTAAAATAAGGAAAGGTCCCTATATACTCTGAACAGCAGTATACAGGCGGTGCAAACAAGACAGGGACTGTAGGTTTGTTGTTAAGTAGAATCTGTTTGTAATTTTGAACATTTTTAATGTGTTTAGCTCCAGCCAAAAAATCTTTTCTAAGCTTTTTGGAAAACATAGGGAAGGGTTATCACCCCTGTGACATTTGTTTTGCGTCTTTCCTCCTCTTCAGAAGATTTCACCTCACTTTTTTGTCCCAATGAAAAATGTTTTTTGAAAATTTGGGTTTTTTTGTGGAACAAGGATTGGAAAGCATCAGTGGAAAGGAGAAATTGTTTTCCCATATTAACTCTTACAGGAGAGAATTTCCCTTCCTTAGGGGTAGATTTCATCTCACTTCCTGTTGTCTCCTTCCGTTTGCAAGTAGGAGTCGTTTGTAAGTTAGATGTTTGAAAGTAGGGTCCTGCCCTATATACTCAGCAGAAATTTGGGCCTTAGGTGTTGCTGTGGCCAAAACACTGTAAGCCCTCACAGGGCCCTGCTGTGAAATATTAGATCAAGAATTGTAATTACATGCCCCTGTTGAACAGGAGCTGAAAAATTAGGCCTTAGGCACTGGTGCTGGTGCCACAACACTGCAACCCCTCACAGACACTCTAGTTGGAACGCAGGAACGAGCCCTGCTGCAAAGTATTGCATCAAAAATTGTAATTACACGCCCCTGTTAGACAGGGGCAGAAAAATTGGGCCTTAGGCACTGGTGCTGGTGCCACAACACTGCAACCCCTCACAGACACTCTAGTTGGAACGCAGGAACAAGCCCTGCTGCAAAGTATTGCATCAAAAATTGTAATTACACGCCCCTGTTAGACAGGGGCTGAAAAATTGTGCCTTAGGCACTGGTGGTGGCGCCCAGAACCAAAAATGTTCTTACAAGCTATCAGCGTGATGATTGAGGAGGAAGAGGATAATTACTCAGGGATAGTCACTCAGCATCAGCATAGGCAGTCTTTGAAGGGATCTGAAAAAAATTATTCAGTTACATCAGCATCAGGTGCTTGGTAGCTGGTGGTGATCCAAGACTGATTCATTTTTATGAAGGTCAGCCGATCGACCGAGTCAGTGGACAGACGCACCCTGTGATCGGTTACCACGCCTCCAGCAGCACTGAATGTGCGTTCCGAAAGAACGCTGGATGCAGGACAGGCCAGTAGCTCAATTGCATACTGTGCAAGCTCTGGCCAGTGATCCATCCTCAAGACCCAGTAACCCAGAGGATTTTCGGTGGGAAAGGTGTCCAAGTCTGATCTTGCCCCTAGGTATTCCTGCGCCATGTAAAACAGACGCTGGCGATGGTTGCTGGAACCGATCATACCTTGGGGCTGCGGACCAAAAAATTGTCTGAACGCATCGGTCAGACGGCCACCTTCTCCACCGCTCCTTCTTTGACTGACCGAAGCCTCAGCAACACGTTGTCCAGAAACAGGAGTTTGTAACCTCCCAGTCTCTGGGAACGCGTTGCACAGACCTTTCTGCAAGGCCTCCCGAAGATGTTTCATCCTCTGCTCCCTCTGCGATGGCAAGATAAGGTCCGCAACCTTACCCTTGTAACGTGGATCAAGGAGGGTTGCCAGCCAGTATTGGTCCTTCTCCTTGATACCACGAATACGAGGATCCTTACGCAGGCTTTGCAGGATCAGGGAGGCCATGCAGCGTAGGTTTGCTGAGGCATTCGGTCCGGAATCCTCTGGGTCAACAACGTCCGCAGCCACCTCCTCCCAGCCACGTACAAGTCCATGTGTTCCTTGGGACTGATCCCTTAAAGACTGCTGATGCTGAGTGCCAGGCTCCACCTCCATACTGACACAATCTTCCTCCTCCTCCTCCTCCTCCTCCTCCTCCTCCTCCTCGTCCTCTTCCTGTGTGATCGGCGGGCACGCAGGAACACTGTCTGGATAAAGGGGGCCTTGAGAGCTAAGGAAGTCCTCCTCTTCCTGCCTCTGTTCTGCCTCAAGTGCCCTGTCCATTATTCCACGCAGCGTGTGCTCCAACAGGTGGACAAGGGGGACAGTGTCACTGATGCATGCACTGTCAGTGCTCACCATCCTCGTGGCCTCCTCGAATGGTGACAGGACAGTGCATGCATCCCTGATCATGGCCCACTGGCGTGGGGAAAAAAAACCAAGGTCCCCTGACCCTGTCCTGGTGCCATAGTCGCACAGGTACTCATTGATGGCCCTCTGCTGCCATTCCTGCCTTAAGTTGGCGTGGCGTCAACCACCTCTGAACCTGCCCCTGCAGAGCTGACAGAACCTCTGCCCCAGTGTGGCTCCTGTCCCCCAAGCACACCAGCTCAAGCACCGCATGGCATCTTTTGGCCTGCGTACTTGCGTAGCCCCTTGAACGCCTACGGAGCACCGCTGGTTCCGAGGAAGAGGCCATGGAGGAAGAAGAAGAGGAGGGGGTGGAGGAGAGAGGTGTGTCACAATCAGCATTTTGGAGGCGTGGTGGCGGAACAACCTCCAACACTACTGCACCTTGTCCTGCATCCTTCCCAGCTGCCAGCAGAGTCACCCAATGCGCCGTGAAACTTAAGTAACGTCCCTGTTCATGCCTGCTGGACCATGAGTCAGCGGTAATATGCACCTTACCGCTGACCGCCCTGTCCAGCGAGGCATGGACATTGCCTTCCACATGCCGGTAGAGAGCCGGAATCGCCTTCCGTGAGAAAAAGTGGCGTTTGGGAACCTGCCACTGAGGAACCGCACATTCCACAAACTCACGGAAGGGGGCAGAGTCTACCAACTGAAAAGGCAGCAGTTGAAGTGCTAGCAATTTTGCCAAGCTAGCATTCAACCGCTGGGCATGTGGATGGCTGGGAGCAAACTTCTTTCGGCGGTGCAGCAGCTGGGGCAGGGAAATTTGCCTGGTACAATCTGACGTCGGTGTACCAAAAGCAGATTGCCCACAAGTACTTGGCTGTGACACACCTAATTCTACACCTTCATTCCTCTCACTGCAGGTCTCAGAGAGGACTGAAGGTCTAGTGGGGTTGGAAATCTCAGCTGATGAGGAGCAAGGAGAGATCCTCTTTGTTCTTTGGTGTGGGTCTTTTAGATATGCTTGCCAACGAACTGCATGGCAGGTCAACATATGTCTGGTCAAGCATGTGGTACCCAAGCGGGAGATGTTTTGGCCACGCGAGATACGCTTGAGACATATGTTGCAAATAGCAACGGTGCGATCTGATGCACTCGTCTCAAAAAAGGCCCACACCAAAGAACTTTTTGAATAACGCGCAGAGACTGCAGCGCCCTGCACATGTGGAGCTTTGGGGTGTGATGCAGTCAATGTGCTGCCCTTAGGCTGGCCCCTGGAGGGCATCCTGCCTCGTTGGTGATGTGCCGCCGCCTCCTCCTCCTCCTCCTCCTCTCTCCTATCAGGCACCCACGTTGAGTCAGTGACCTCATCATCCCCTCCCTCCTCATCACTGGAGCAAACCTGGCAGTATGCTGCAGCAGGGGGAGCATGACTGCCAGATTGCTGTCCTTCTTGGGCACCCCCTCTGTCCGTGCTCATGTTACTGCCTTCATCAAGCTCAGTATCATCATCAGAGCCTTCCAAACGCTGGGCATCCTCCTGGAGCATGTACCCAACACTGTGGTCAAACAGTTCGAGGGAATCCTCAGGAGGACATGGTGGAGCTAGGGAAGGAGTCACTGATGACATTGAGCTGAGGGAAGAGGCCGTTGCTTTGCCAGACAAAGCACCCTGGGCATGGGTGAGAGAGGATGAGGACGGCTTGGTCATCCACTCGACCAAGTTTTCTGCATGTTGCGGCTCAACACGGCCAGCTGCCGAAAAAAAGGCCAAGCATGTCCCATGGCCACGGGCTGATGAGGATGCACCGTCTCCACGACCAGCACTAGACACAGAGCCTGCTTGCCCTCTCTTATTGGCTTGTGACTGTCTGCCTCTCCTTCTTGGCCTTCCAGACATACTAATGGCCTGTAGCTGCACTAAGCTGGGATAGAACACCTGTAATTTTCTTCAGGTAGCTTTATATACTGTAACCAGACAAGCCTGCCTGTCAGTAGGAAGATAACAGGAACGGATCTAGCTGAACACTGTGAGCAGGACGCACTGACTGCACTAAATGTAAATAGCAGGAACGGATCTAGCTGAACACTGTGAGCAGGACGCACTGACTGCACTAAATGTAAATAGCAGGAACGGATCTAGCTGAACACTGTGAGCAGGACGCACTGCACTAAATGTAAATAGCAGGAACGGATCTAGCTGAACACTGTGAGCAGGACGCACTGCACTCAATGTAAATAGCAGGAACGGATCTAGCTGAACACTGTGAGCAGGACGCACTGCACTCAATGTAAATAGCAGGAACGGATCTAGCTGAACACTGTGAGCAGGACGAACTGCACTAAATGTAAATAGCAGGAACAGATCTAGCTGAACACTGTGAGCAGGACGCACTGCACTAAATGTAAATAGCAGGAACGGATCTAGCTGAACACTGTGAGCAGGACGCACTGCACTAAATGTAAATAGCAGGAACGGATCTAGCTGAAAACTGTGAGCAGGACGCACTGACTGCACTAAATGTAAATAGCAGGAACGGATCTAGCTGAACACTGTGAGCAGGACGCACTGACTGCACTAAATGTAAATAGCAGGAACGGATCTAGCTGAACACTGTGAGCAGGACGCACTGACTGCACTAAATGTAAATAGCAGGAACAGATCTAGCTGAACACTGTGAGCAGGACGCACTGACTGCACTAAATGTAAATAGCAGGAACGGATCTAGCTGAACACTGTGAGCAGGACGCACTGCACTAAATGTAAATAGCAGGAACGGATCTAGCTGAACACTGTGAGCAGGACGCACTGCACTCAATGTAAATAGCAGGAACGGATCTAGCTGAACACTGTGAGCAGGACGCACTGCACTAAATGTAAATAGCAGGAACAGATCTAGCTGAAAACTGTGAGCAGGACGCACTGACTGCACTAAATGTAAATAGCAGGAACAGATCTAGCTGAACACTGTGAGCAGGACGCACTGACTGCACTAAATGTAAATAGCAGGAACGGATCTAGCTGAACACTGTGAGCAGGACGCACTGCACTAAATGTAAATAGCAGGAACGGATCTAGCTGAACACTGTCAGCAGGACGCACTGCACTCAATGTAAATAGCAGGAACGGATCTAGCTGAAAACTGTGAGCAGGACGCACTGACTGCACTAAATGTAAATAGCAGGAACAGATCTAGCTGAAAACTGTGAGCAGGACGCACTGACTGCACTAAATGTAAATAGCAGGAACAGATCTAGCTGAACACTGTGAGCAGGACGCACTGACTGCACTAAATGTAAATAGCAGGAACGGATCTAGCTGAACACTGTGAGCAGGACGCACTGCACTCAATGTAAATAGCAGGAACAGATCTAGCTGAACACTGTGAGCAGGACGAACTGCACTAAATGTAAATAGCAGGAACAGATCTAGCTGAACACTGTGAGCAGGATGCACTGCACTAAATGTAAATAGCAGGAACGGATCTAGCTGAACACTGTGAGCAGGACGCACTGCACTAAATGTAAATAGCAGGAACAGATCTAGCTGAACACTGTGAGCAGGACGCACTGCACTAAATGTAAATAGCAGGAACAGATCTAGCTGAACACTGTGAGCAGGACGCACTGCACTAAATGTAAATAGCAGAAACGGATCTAGCTGAACACTGTGAGCAGGACGCACTGCACTAAATGTAAATAGCAGGAACGGATCTAGCTGAACACTGTGAGCAGGACGCACTGCACTAAATGTAAATAGCAGGAACGGATCTAGCTGAACACTGTGAGCAGGACGCACTGACTGCACTAAATGTAAATAGCAGGAACAGATCTAGCTGAACACTGTGAGCAGGACGCACTGACTGCACTAAATGTAAATAGCAGGAACGGATCTAGCTGAACACTGTGAGCAGGACGCACTGCACTCAATGTAAATAGCAGGAACGGATCTAGCTGAACACTGTGAGCAGGACGCACTGCACTAAATGTAAATAGCAGGAACAGATCTAGCTGAACACTGTGAGCAGGACGCACTGCACTAAATGTAAATAGCAGGAACGGATCTAGCTGAACACTGTGAGCAGGACGCACTGCACTAAATGTAAATAGCAGGAACGGATCTAGCTGAACACTGTGAGCAGGACGCACTGCACTAAATGTAAATAGCAGGAACGGATCTAGCTGAACACTGTGAGCAGGACGCACTGACTGCACTAAATGTAAATAGCAGGAACAGATCTAGCTGAACACTGTGAGCAGGACGCACTGACTGCACTAAATGTAAATAGCAGGAACGGATCTAGCTGAACACTGTGAGCAGGACGCACTGACTGCACTAAATGTAAATAGCAGGAACGGATCTAGCTGAACACTGTGAGCAGGACGCACTGACTGCACTAAATGTAAATAGCAGGAACGGATCTAGCTGAACACTGTGAGCAGGACGCACTGCACTAAATGTAAATAGCAGGAACAGATCTAGCTGAACACTGTGAGCAGGACGCACTGCACTAAATGTAAATAGCAGGAACAGATCTAGCTGAACACTGTGAGCAGGACGCACTGCACTAAATGTAAATAGCAGGAACAGATCTAGCTGAACACTGTGAGCAGGACGCACTGCACTAAATGTAAATAGCAGGAACAGATCTAGCTGAACACTGTGAGCAGGACGCACTGACTGCACTAAATGTAAATAGCAGGAACAGATCTAGCTGAACACTGTGAGCAGGACGCACTGCACTCAATGTAAATAGCAGGAACGGATCTAGCTGAACACTGTGAGCAGGACGAACTGCACTAAATGTAAATAGCAGGAACAGATCTAGCTGAACACTGTGAGCAGGACGCACTGCACTAAATGTAAATAGCAGGAACGGATCTAGCTGAACACTGTGAGCAGGACGCACTGACTGCACTAAATGTAAATAGCAGGAACGGATCTAGCTGAACACTGTGAGCAGGACGCACTGACTGCACTAAATGTAAATAGCAGGAACGGATCTAGCTGAACACTGTGAGCAGGACGCACTGCACTAAATGTAAATAGCAGGAACGGATCTAGCTGAACACTGTGAGCAGGACGCACTGCATTAAATGTAAATAGCAGGAACAGATCTAACCTAATCTAGCTAACTCAAATCAAATGACACTGTCTGTCTCTCTCTCTATCAGCACACCGGAACACACTACACAGGGCCGCCGTGCAGGCGGCCTTATATAGTGTGGGGCGTGTACTAAATCCCCTGAGCCATAATTGGCCAAAGCCACCCTGGCTTTGGCCAATTACAGCTCTCTCTACTGACGGCGCTTTGATTGGCCAAGCATGCGGGTCATAGTGCATGCTTGGCCAATCATCAGCCAGCAATGCACTGCGATGCCGCAGTGAATTATGGGCCGTGACGCGCCACACGAATTTGGCGCGAACGGCCCATAACGTTCGCAATTCGACGGACGGTCGAACAGCCGATGTTCGAGTCGAACATGCGTTCGATTCGAACACGAAGCTCATCCCTAGTGGTGTATAACCCACATTATTAAGGTTGCTCTGTGTCCCGTGATGTAAGATAAAGAAAATGACGCATTTATTGCACTAGATGCCTCTGGTTCAAACGTGTTGTATTATTCACTCATTAAAATGCGAATCAATTTATAACTTTTTTGAAATGCGTTTTTCTGGATATTTTTGTTATTCCGTCTCTCACTGTTATAATAGACTGATCATTTCTTTGTTAGTGGGCTAACATACAAAATCAGCAGATTAAATACTTTTTTCCCCTAAGGCTCGGTTCACACTAAGGGCGGCACGACTTGCAGGTCGCCTCACCGAGGCGACCTGCACACGACTGCCACGGCGACTTGCAAAACGACTTCTGTATAGAAGTCTATGCAAGTCGCCCCAAGTCGCCCCCAAAGTAGTACAGGAACCTATTTCTAAGTCGGTGCGACTTAGAATGGTTCCATTGTACAGAACGGGACGCTACTTGTCAGGCGACTAGGTCTAATGAGAACTTTCCAAGCCACAGCTAACTGACATCCTCCTGTATGTGGTGGTTTGTGAGGCATAGTGGGTGCAAGGTGGACAAAGTTATTGGGCGCCAGACACTTGGATGTAAAAGAGGTTTTATTTCTTCTAACAGTCATTTTTGTATTTTTGGGGGAAAGAGGGTTAGGGCCAGGACACCGTTAGATAGTTGCAAATTCAATCGACAGACTCCGAGACTTAAGAGAACAGCCGTGCAGGGAAAGGCCACAGCAAGAAGCCACATCTGCACTTGCAGGAATGCTGTCTCCTATGGTAACAGTCTAATGCAGCGAGCGGACTTTTCCACTGGACTGGTCTGACGGACCGAATCCGGCGGACAATCCGACCGTGTGTGGGCTTCATTGGACTTCCGACTGATCTTTCGGTCGAAAATCCGCTAGACTTTAGATCTGAAACATGCTTCAAATCTTTCTGCCGGACCCAGTTCCTATCGGGAAGCCCGTTCATCTGTATGCTGGTCCGACGGACCAAATACGACGCAAGGGCAGCTACAGCACCTGCCCGCGAGAATGTTTCCAGTGCGAACCTATCGCGCTGGTTCTCGGCGACAGGGTATAATCTCGCACTTGCTGCAATAGGAAAAAACACATTTTCCTATTGCAGTGAGCGCAAGAAAGAGGCGACAATGTCGTCTGGTATGGATTTTAAGGGGAACCCCCTACGCCGTCCCCCCAAAATCCATACCAGACCCTTGTCCGAGCATGGGCCCCCCCCCCCCGAACCATACCAGGCAGCATGCCCTCAACATGGGGGGTGGGTGCTATGGGGAAGGGGGCGCGCTGTGGGCCCCCCCACCCCAAAGCACCTTGTCCCCATGTTGATGAGGACAAGGGCCTCTTCCCAACAACCCTGGCTGTTGGTTGTCAGGGTCTGTGGGCGAGGGGCTTATCAGAATCTGGGAGCCCCCTTTAATAAGGGGGCCCCCAAATCCCAGCCCCATGCCCTATGTGAATGATTATGGGGTACATCGTACCCCTACCCATTCACCTGGGGAAAAAAAGTGTCAATAAAAAACACACTACACGGGTTTTTAAAGTAGTTTATTAGGCAGCTCTGGGGGTCTTCTTCCGACTTCGGGGGGGGTCTCTTCCGACTTCTCTGCTCTCTCCTGGTTTTCGCTTCTGCTGGGCTCCTCCGCTATCTTCTGCTCTTTTGCTTGCGGTGGCCCGGTCTTCTCCATTGTCTTGTTCCCTCTTCTCTTCTTCCGATGTTGACACGACGCTCTCTCCCGCTATAATGCTGTATGAGCAGTGTGCAATGACTTATATAGGCAAGGCTCCCGGATTCCGAAAAGCCCCCCACTCGCATACCCCCACAACCAAGGCCAGGGTTGTCGGGAAAAGGCCCTTGTCCTCATCAACATGGGGACAAGGTGCTTTGGGGTGGGGGGGGGGCCGCAGGACGCCCCCCTCCTTAAAATCCATACCAGACCTGAGGGCCTGGTATGCTCTGCGACGGGGCTCGCAAGGTGTCAATCTCACCGATAAAAGCGGCGAGATTGACTTCCTTTTCTAGTCCCGTTGTACCTCATCACGTTCAAATCAACAGACTTCAGTCCGTGTGTGGGCAAGTCCGTTCATTTGGAAGTCCGCCATAACTCCGTCGGGAAGACCGGCGGACCTAGTCTGCCGGAAAGTCCGGTCGTGTGTAGGCAAGTCCGTTCGTTCAGATTGTCTTCCTGACGGACGGTCAGACCTAGTCTGCCAGAAAGTCCGCTTGTGTGTACGCTGCATTACAGTTCCTAACTCAAACGTAACAGTCCTTTCAGCTTCACTACAACTGCCTCTTGTAGTTCAATACTGAGCTCCCGGTCTCCCACTAGACCCACTGATTCACTAACTGAGTCCTTTGAGCTCCTCCAAGGTTTGCGGTGGAATCCCTTCAAGCGTCATCCATGCTTCCCTGCTGGGTCCCTAGGTTGGCACTCCAGATACTTCTCAAGCTTCACCCCTGCTAACCAGCGAGGTCCCTGGCTTGACTCATAAGGCTGCTCCTAAAGCGTCTCCTCCAGGGGTTGGGTCCCTGACTTGATCACCTTGTGAAGTTTCCCGATTCCCCACCATGCCCGTTCAGTGAGAATATGGTTCCGGTACTTTCTTCAGTTACTCACTGTGGTCCCTGGTAAAGGTGGTTGGTGACAGCTTCCCTTCTACCTCTGAACACTGAAAGGTTCTCTGGCCGACAGAACTGTCACTTTTGGTTGGACTTCAAGCCGCAGTCCCAACCCTGTGCTGCCCTCTTACTTCTGGATAGGCCCCCACACAGCCTGGCAGCCAGATGCCCCTCGGGATAGGCCCAATCTCCGGGCTAGCAGCCTAGGGCGTATGACACGCATCCACCCAGACAGCCATCCAGGTGGCACAGAAAAAAACGATCACCTAACCTCACCTGAATATATAGGTTCTCCCAGCAGGCCAAGGGATTCAAGAAAACCCCTGCCCATTGGCTGAGATACCCCATATACCCATAACCTGACCTTGGGTTGCCCTTCTCATATCTAGTACCACCAAGTTCCCAACCACCTAGTGGTAGAAGAGAAAAGTGCAACAAGGCCAAACATAGGGAGAAACCAATAGATCTCTATCAACCAAGATGACTACTCTTGGTAAATTTGTGAGGAGCTCCCTGACGAAAACCCAGGGTGCTACAGAAATATAATACATGCACCGTGTACAGAAAGTAGTAGTGTGGGAATGTAGTGTATAGCACCAGTGGTGGCACCAATGTGTGCGGTACACACAGGCCCTGAAGGTGGTGAGGTCCACTATGTCCTTACGCACTGCACCCATGGAGGAGCTGCTGCAGCTCCACCTGTCCTCTAATATGGCCCCCTCCACTCTTATGTGTCCCCACCCTCGGGTGGACTGGGACAAACATTTTTCCTTGGACTTCATCCAGACCAGCCCACTTTAATTTTGCAAATACGCACAAAAACAGTATATAAACTATACATAATTGCCTACTAATAACAGTCACTGAAATGCTACCCATATTGCTGTCCTTTTAACATGGTGACATAAGCTGACATCTATGTTACACATGTGCAAAGTTACTTTCACCCTGCGACAGGGACAACAATAGGACTGGCAATACAGTGACTGTTAATAACAGGGGGCAGGGCACAGGCTATGCATTGTATATGTCTTCTAGCAGATTCAGATAAACACTTTTTTCCCCCCCCTCCCACTCACCTCGATCTCTGCAGCAGCTTCTTTGCAGAGGAATTCCGTCCCACCATCACAGTAATCACGAGGCTCTGCAGTGATGGACAGTGCACCCTGTGTACATATTGGCTAGGGAGGCAACAGGAGGCTGTGCATCCTCCTGTTGAACATGTACATGTGACACCTTAAGGCTAGGTTCACGTCGTTCCTGTTGCAGGGGAGCGTGTAAATCACATGCATTTATGCACCTGCAGCCAAAAAGCGCTGCACTTTTGCAGATGCATGGGGATGCCACAAATTCATAGGCCCACCCCCCATTTAAAGGTAAATTCAGCACAGGTTCCATGCGGCTGCATTATATATATGAGGTACAGGGACCTTTTCCCTGCAATTTCTGCAGCCCAATCAAATGAATAGCCCACTGTTTCTGCACCAATCAAGTATGCTCGAAGCGCAATAGTGTGTACCTAGCCTAAAGGTATCAGAGTAGTTAGATATATGACATGGTATCATGTATTCTTACAAGCAGCCAGCAGGTGGAGCTCACATTTTTCCAGTTTCACCTTTCATCTCCTGTTAAAATAACTGTAGCTTACATGTGAAATACACATCCACAGGTCTTCCCACCTCCCCCTGTTTACAGCAGGGGTGCCCAACCTTTTGAGGAGCGAGGGCCACTTTAGAGACTTGGTAACAGGTTGCGGGTCACAATGAGCGTAGCGGGCGGATGGCAGGTCTGTGTCCACTCTGCATATGTAGAGCAGACACAGATGCAGCCCGCTCTACCCCAAGGGCCCGCTGATCTGCCCAGACAGAAGGGGACAGATCCCCTTCTGGCTTTTTTTAAGCAGATCGGATTGCAGATAGGCGGATGTAAGCAGACACGAACATCTGCCGCTCTATAGAGCTGAATGGAGGGTCAGAGTGGGTCCGCCTGAAAAACAGACAGGCAGACCCGATCGGACCAATCGTGTGAAAGGGGCCTAAGGCTGCTTTCGCACTGATGCACAGCGGTTTACCTGCATCTCAACTGACCTTGATCTTCACTTCTTCCTCAGGATTTCTGAAGCTGGTTGCTGCTGTCCCCAGGTGGTTATGGCTGCTTCTGGTTGTTCCCCAGGGCTGGTACTGCGGAGAGGTTCTGGTACTGCTGGCAGATACCGCTGGCTGATACTGCTGGCGGGTACTGGTACTGCTGGTTGGTGCTGCTGCCTGAGATCGCGGGTTCCTGTACATTAGTGTGACAGAAGCATGCGGCTGCAGTAGAGAGCAGAACCAATGCTTCCTGTCACAGGAAGAGTACATTTTTTATCACTCCGCCTGTGAAGGAGCTGGCACTATACAGGAAGCATCGGTTCTGCTTCCTCTAGCGGCGGCTCTGTTCTTCGCGCTGATGCTCAGAGATGGTGGGTCGGGAGCCCACGATCTGGGCTTGCTGATCCGCCATCTCAGAGCAAGACGTGGCAGGCCACATCGGAGGGCGCTGCGGGCCAGTGGTTGGGCACCCCTGGTTTACAGGGATCCACACCAATCAATGACAACAAGTGAAAAGAGTTGTGTGTTCTTTTTTTTTAATTTAATTTTTAGTAACAATTTATTTCATTATAAAACAAAAGATTGTGCAGTTAAAAGTATAAATCATCATCAGTTTAAAAACCATTGACCCTAAAACATTTTTTGGTTTCTATTTAAGCTGCCATTTCTGACCTCCTGAAAATTCTAGTTTTCACTGGCAGGTGAAATCAGATCTCCGTGTACCCCTCTCCAGTCAGCTATTGGAAAAGGAATGAAGTCGCAAGATCTGCATCACAGCCAGAAGGAGATAAGCATTGGCAACATTTGTGTTTCTTCCATGACAGTGTCCTGGTCTGGGGCTATTTTTTTAGATTTCAAATTTGCAAACTGATGTTTTCTATTCTTTATAATTACTTGTATAAAACCCATACTTCACATATAATATAAACACCACAAGACAAGGTGCATCCATGACGCAGAGTCTGTTAAATTGCTGAGAAGACTGATTGTTTTTTTATATGTATAATAATGCTGCAAAACCACAGATGAACTGAGCCCACATCTTACCTGGGACACCACCACCACTACAATATGCAGATGGTTGGCGAGAATAATTAAATCTCACATTTAGTGGAAAAGTCCATTCAAATCTGAATTTAAATCGGAAGCTCTCAGTTCTGGCTGAAAGCAGACCATTTGGGGTAAAACAACAAGTCTTTTAAAGAAGTCTACCCCAACAATAAAATCTCTGCATCTACAGACATTCACAATCTAACACTAACCTATCTAGCCCTGTAAAGAAGAAATCAGTATACATACCTTTTATAAAGGTGATCCCAATCCCACGCTGAGCGGTCAGCCACGGCTTCGCTGTGGACTCGTGTGCAGAGAACAACGGAAGCCCCATAGTAATTCCATGGGAGACGTCACTCCCCATTCATTTCACAGCTGTTGTTGGCCATGTCCTCTGCAGAGCTTCTGCCTCTGGGGACCGGATCAGATCGGCTTCAAAAAAGGTAAGTATAGCAATTTCTTCATTACAGGGCTAGATAGGTTAGTGCTAAATCATGGATGTTTGTAGATACAGGGATTTTAGTGTTATGCCCTGTACAAACGATAGGATTTTCCGATGGAAAATGTGTGATAGGACCTTGTTGTCGGAAATTCCGACCATTTGTAGGCTCCACCACACATTTTCCATAGGAATTTCCGACACACAATGTTTGAGAGCTTGCTATAAAATTTTCCGACAACAAAATCCGTTGTCGAAAATTCCGATCGTGTGTACACAAATCCGACGCACAAAGTGCCACGCATGCTCAGAATAAATGAAAAGACGAAAGCTATTGGCTACTGCCTGTTTATAGTCCCGACTTCCGTGTTCTACGTCACCACGTTCATAACGATCGGAATTTCCGACAACTTTGTGCGACCGTGTGTATGTAAGACAAGTTTGAGCCAACATCCATCAGTAAAAATCCATGTATTTTGTTGTCGGAATGTCCGATCAATGTCCGACCGTGTGTACGGAGCATTAGGGTGGACTTACACTTTAAGCACCCCAAAATTTCACTGCGGGAGCTGCAGGTAACTACAGTCAGAATGGGATTGCACTAGGTTAACCTCCATGGGAGGTGAGTTAGGGAAAAACAAACCTTTACTACCCAAAAATAAAGATCTGGCCTGCCCCAGAAAAACCCCAATTTGAATCCCATTGAAATTTTGTAACGGGATTGGAATTGGGCACTTCATAAAAGGAAACCCACATGCATCTTGTAACTGAAAGAATGTTGCATGGAGGAGGAGTGGTCAAAAATATCAATTTCAAAGACTGGTGAGCAGTTTAAAGCTGAACTAAACCCTCCTTTCCCTTTCAGCCAAGGAAGCTACCATCTCAACAGTTTGGTTGAGAGAACAAGCAAAATCTGACAGTTCGCATTCCTGCAATGTAACTGCTTTTTGAAAAAAAATAAAAAATTATTCAAAATCAATTCACGTTTAGGTAATTGCTATTATAAAACTTTACAAGGTAAAGGCTTGCAAAAATACATTTTTTCCCCACATTACAAAAAACAAAAAAAAATATATATATATTTTTATATATACAGACACACACACAAAGAGTTTGTGCTCCATGATATTAAACCAGTATTAGTATAGAAAACAAGATGACCTGTATTTGCAAAATTAGTTGTACATTTTCAATACAACCAAAGGGAATGTAGCAATTTGTTGGGTGAATCAGTTTAGTTTTGGTGGGTCAAAATGTCAATTTTGCAAGAGAACCATTTAGGATTAGGTTTATGCAAACATGAATATTCATCCATAAAATGTGTAGGTTTACCTAAGATAGGCTAAATACACCAGGAAAGAAGAGGACTGCAAGTGGAGTCAAGGGATACTTTCACCTCCATATTGTTACCAGTGGAGGCATCATTGGGGAATACCTGAGAAGCATGGCTAAACATGCACCAGTCATTCATGAAATACCCAAATCTTGAGAGCCCAGTACAAGGATAAAGCGAGATCGAGTCTTCGCTGACCAGCAGCTGGCTAAATCAGACAGCAGTGACTAAAGATGAAGGGTCAGCTTTGTTGAGACAGTTTTACAACCTTTATCAGAGAACATTCGAGTATCCCTGGGGAAATAAGTCATCTCATTGGCCACACGGGATGCCAGCTCTTCATCCGGCATTAACTCGCGATGTCTTAGCTCCGCCATGACACACTCCTTTACGTGCTTGTACTCCAGCGGTAGAAAAGGGACATAGAAGTCAATCAAATTCTTGTCAATCAGGCTGCTGTGCCAAAAGCCACCTGGAGATAAAAACATGGTGGATTAACAGTGGAATGAGTCATCTGATCAACCGCATTCAGTCAAAATATAATCTTCTTTAACAGCTTGTCTGCCGGGACAATTTCTAAATTTTTCTTTTCAGACATTAAAATCTGCATTTTTTGACGAGAAATGATGTTAAACCCATAAACAATTATATACTTTCTGAGAATAAAATAGTGACAGTTTTATTTAATTTTTTTTTAATGTAACACAATATTTGCACAGCTATTTGTCAAATGCATATTTTCAGAAAAAAAAATACACTTAAAGAGGGAGTCCCGCGAAAATGTTTTTTTTAAAAGTCAGCAGCTACAAATACTGCAGCTGCTGATTTTTTAAATAAGGACACTCACCTGTTTCCGAATCCAGCGGTGTCGGCACCCGAGGCCGAACCGTCCCTCGGTCCTCTGCAGCTGCCGCTGCCATTCTCTGTAAGGGAATCAGGAAGTGAAGCGTTGCGGCTTCACTTCCAGATTCCCTACTGCGCATGCGCAAGTCGCGCTGCGCGTCCTAACTGGTCCCCGCTATCTCCTGGGACCCGTGTGTGTCCCAGCAGACAGCGCGGGGGGACACGAAGAGGCATAGACTCCTGTGGGAAGTCTATGCCGGAAGTGGGTGCAAATACCTGTCTTAGACAGGTATCTGCACCCCCCTCCCCCCTGAAAGGTGCCAAATGTGACAACGGAGGGGGGGAGGGTTCCGAAAAGCGGAGGTTCAATTTTTGTGTGAAATTTTTAGGTAAAATATAAAAAGGACTGGGATGCATCCAATAAATAGATAACAAATATTGTCAAGCCTTAAAATTAGATGGCCCTTTACAGTCCAAATGTCATTGTGATTACATGGGGACCTGCAATAATCACAAAGACATTTTGGACTGTAAAGGGAAGCTGCAGTTGAGAAATAAACTCAAACAGCGTGTACCACATATATACAATAGAGGGTAATCTCATTAGGATGTTTAGGAGGAGAACAAAGATGGTAGAACCATGCCTCCCGTAAAAGCGGGACCTTACCCATAACAATGTCATAAAAAATAATGTTCTTTAGCAAGGAGCTTACATTCCACATTAATAATTTTGCAACTAAAACTAGTGCGTGCTGTAAATTGCCTCCAGCATTGTTCAAGTTTCTTTTGGCTGGAGGCTGCCATTGTTCTGATAACCAGAGCCCCTGAGTAGCAGTATACTGTATCTTTGGGCTGTCAGCAGATCGGCCTCTACTGGTTCTTATTTTCGGCACAACCAAGCATGTGTGGAGCAGGGTGAGACATTGTATTACTGGATTTTAAACAGTATAGGCATTTTTATTGTTTTACATAGCTATACCTGCAAAAGGAGCCAAGTGATCTAGCAGGGCCTAATTTTCTGACTCCACTTTAAGGCAAAAGAACCACCTTGGGAGTCAAATAGACCCTGGACCTCAAAGCAACCTTTTTTTTGTGCAACACAAGAAACAGTTCTTTACAGGTTAAGGCCCCAAATTCAAAAATTTAGCCTCGAAGAAGTAATGGAACAAGAAAGGCAACCTTGTAAGTAAGGAAAGACAGAGTCCTTAATAGGTTCAAAGTGGATAACCCGATTAAGATCCCCGAGGGTCACTGGAGGATGTACAGGAGGAGCAATGTGAGCAACAGCTGGTACTTAGGCCTTTATTAAGGAGTGAGGTATTCAGTCTCTCAAAAAAAACTTCTAAGGCTGAGACTTGACCCTTGATGGTATTCAAATCGAAACGCTGATCCAGACCAGACTAAAGAAAAAGCTCCCACAGAGAATTTCCTGGGATGGAATTTGCTTGACTCGCACCAAGAGAAATATGCTTTGCCAGTGCAATGATGGACTTTGCAAGAGGCCAATTTCATAGCTTTCAAGAGCATGGCAACCTGACCCCTGGGAAAGAAGATCCACATGATCAGGAAAGGCCCACAGAGAGGCTGTCAGGAGCCTTTTGAGGTCCAAGTACCATGTCCTCCTGCACCAGTTCACTGCAAAGAGAATCACCAAAAGCCCTCCATTGTGATCACACAGAGTAGACGAGGAAGGAGCTTCAAAAGTGGAAAAGTCACCAGACCATCCACTGCAAAGGCTATAGGATCAAAGGAATTTGAGACAAATATGATCTTCTGGATACTAAATGTGGAAGCCAGGAAGTGCATGTCCCAAGCCCCCAACTTGCGAAAGAGGTCCAGTAACACCATGAGGTGAAAACGACCACTCTCCGGAGTTCAGACTGATGACTGGAACATGCATGGCAGTCAGAGCAAGAATGTGTAGTTCCACCCAATCCAGAATCGGATCTACTTCACTTTTGAGCCGAGAGATGTCTATTTCCTCCTTGGTGGTTGATGTAAGCCACTGCTATGGAGTTGTTCGACTGCCTAGGCGAGCAACGAATGCAGAAGATTAGTGCTTAGAGGGCAACATTACAGACTGGCCTTGCTTCTTTTCTCTGGTGGTGTTCCCATGCGACCTCCCCCAGGTCAAAGCTACAGAGAAGCTGCAACAAAGAATCTTGATACGAGAAAAAAAAAAAAGAAGGACACCAACAAAAAAAAAAATTAGGCAAAATGGAAGGAGTTATACTGGGCTGTCCTTACAGCTTTTGTTTGCCATTACTGAAGGCAAAAGGTACTCTATCCAGAATACTTTTTTCTGTTTTTTTTAGCCACTCCCTTTCTTTTTTTGCATGCGCTTGGGCTTACCTCCTTAGACAACACTTTTATTTAAAACAGCACCCAAAAACAAAAATCAGTGAGCAATAAATAGCTAGTCATCTTACATATTTATTACTGAATTATGTGCTTTATCTGCAGCACAGGACAGAACAAATCCCAGCAGCCAGGTCACCAATACAGATTGGACTGAACTGACAATTTTACATTAAAATGCTCAGCTCTGATCTTGCGATAGCCTGCCTCACTTTGGTGCATGCATTGGACCATCATCCCTGGACCTGGCTTAAAGTGATTGTAAAAAATATATCAAAGGGATCTGCGCTTAGGAATGAATGACTGCTGCCTCCCTCTAGAAAGGTTCCACCTGGGTGAAACCTCAATGGAAATGTATAAACGTGAGAAAAAGGGAATTGGCGCTGTATTAATAAAAACATATAAGTGTATATGCCTGTGAATGTATGTTTACCACCAATTTACCATTTCTGTGTATGGCCAAGTGCATAAGGTATACAAACATCAAAAATCGAGTGATGCCTGCCACGTGTTAAAAGTGACATATACTTAAATAGTGCAAGAAAATAAAAATAAAAGTGTTGAAAGCGTGTGCACCATAAACAATCAATAATTAGATCGCATCAGCTGGTATGATGTCAAAACATCACTATTGCAAGAAAAAACATGTACGCTAAATAAACTGTGCAAAATGATATCCAACCTAAAAATAAGATATGTGCAATATCTATATAACAAATAGTCCATATGAAGTGCAAACCACTGATACCCAAAAGTATTTCTGGTAAAAATTAAAATAAAAAAAATATATATATGCAGTGTTCGTTAGAATAAACGGTGAAAAAAGTATGAGAAATATATAAAAATAAAAAAGTGTTCATATAAAGTGACTTTATTTCTGGTAAAAATTAAAATAATAAAAATAAAAAATAAAAATATATGTAGTGTTCGTTAGAATAAACGGTGAAAAAAGTATGAGAAATATAAAAATAAAAAAAGTGTTCATATAAAGTGACTTTGTGCTTTCTTCAGTAGATGACAAATCTTCAAAACTGTGCTGGCTGAAGTGATTGTGCTCCCCTTATGTGTTTCCACTCACCAGAGCGCTATCCCCCTGCAGGGGTACAAGCGTGTAGAAAATGAAATGATCCCCGTCTCAGGATACGGTATCTCCCTGGTCATCCACGGGCAGAGGAGAGGAGCATAGCATACTAGCACATTATGAGAGACTCACCTTAAAATGAAGCCCTTCAGCGATGCGCTGTCACCGCTGACAGGGCTTCCATCTTCACCCGGTCTTTCTTCCAGGTTCGCAGGCTCCGGCCGCCTGACTGGCCGAGCCGCAATGATGTCACTAGCACGCATATGCACAGGAGTCAGTGTTTACTGTATTCTGCTACTTCAGAGAGAATGTGTCGGTGATGTCACTGGCTGCTGCTCCATGGAATATATTCTAAACCAGAGGTCCCAACCTGCGACCCTCTAGCTGTTGCGAAACTACAAGTCCCATGAGGCATTGCAAGGCTGACAGTTATAAGCATGACTCCCTCAGGCAGAGGCATGATGGGACTTCTCAAACTGGCAGCCCTCCAGCTGTTGCAAAACTAGAAGTCCCATCATGCCTCTGCCTGTGGAAGTCATGCTTGTAACTGTCAGCCTTGCAATGCCTCATGGGACTTGTATTTTCGCAACAGCTGGAGGACAGCCAGTTTGAGACACCTGTAATCTAAATGGTGCACGTTTAGGAAATATTCATGTTACCTACAGGTAAAATTATAAACTTACCTGTAGGTAAAAAAAAAAAAAATGGCATACATGACTTTACTAGCACATTAATGTCATTGTTGTGAGTTATTGCTACCTCCACTCTCGCTAGGATTACTTATGTAAATTACGACTTACAAGGCTGACGAGCTTTCTTGTATTGTTATATTTGCTATTTTGTACTTCAGAATCTTTTGTAAGCATTTGAGATAACTTGCCTGATATGATCAGGTCTTCTTGTATGCCTTTCTGAAATATAACTAAAAAAAAAAAAAAATTTGAGCTACAAAAATTCTGTCCCAATAGCACTTACTGTCTTTGTTGTTGAATAATTCCACAGAAAGCACAGACTCCAGATCCTGCAGCTCTAGATCCTCTCTCCTCTTTCCAGATCCCAGCACCACTCTGTTGATAACATCACCTCCTGCATTGCTAATGGAAACAAAGCAAAATTACCTGATGCAGCGTTTTTTTTTTTTTATCCTAACACAGCAAAATGTAAAAAGAAAAACCTGATGAATGGACAAAGTGACAGATAAAAAGATCCATATCTTGTGACTTGATTACATTTTTTGATCTTTGTTTTTGTTCAACCATTATAAAACATTAAAGGAGAAGTATGGGAATAATGTTTTTTTGCAGATTAATACTTACCTAGGTGGATGTAGCATCGGTCCGATGCTGCATCTGTCCCCCGGCGCCTCTTCGCTGAGAACCGAGCCACCAAACACTGCCGATGGCTCAGTTCTCACTGCTCCCAGAGCGGAGAGCTGCTGACTGTCAATCAGCAGCTTTTTTTATAGTATTTTAATATTAGGTTAATTATGATTTTGGGCAATGCTAGAGAAAGTGGTATACCATTAGCATTTTGGTAGTTTGATTTTGAGTTATTTTTTTTTCATTCTGTTTTATTTATTCTACGTTGTGTTTTAATAGTATGGATGGTTTATTAGAGTATAGTTTCAATTTAGTTTTCTTTGGTAATTGCGGTTATTGGTCATTTTATTGTGTCATTGTGTCTTGTTCTGTTCATTTTTGTGATTGTGTTGTCTTAGTTGATTGTAACCGTATTTAATAATTTACCTTTGGGATTAATAAAGTATTCTGAATTTGATTAGTTGTCAGAGCAATCCTTAAAGTGATTGTAAAGTCAGAAGGTTTTTTATCTTAATGCATTCTATGTACTATGACAGGGGTGTCCAAACTTTTTTCAAAGACGGCCAGATTTGATGACTTGAACATGCTTGAGGGCCAACCATTTTGCTTGACATTCTTTAAACCATTAAAATTAAATGCAAATTAACTAATACATTGCCCAACAAGAATTATCTTTTTGGCTGTGTGTGGTGAAGATTCTAAGGATGAGTAGGGGCGTGTTATTTGGATATACCGTATTTATCTGCGTATAACATGCACCTTCACTTTAAGAGGGAAGTTTCAGGAAAAATAACATAAATTTTAAATAAAGAACTGTGAAGCAAAATAAGGGTCAGTGCCCATCAATGCAGCCTAATCAGTGCCCATCTGCAGCCTCGTAGGGGGCAGGGAGGTGGCGAGACAAACGCCAACTGATTACATACAGGAGAATCTCCTGTTTACTTGGCGGCCTCTTTAATACAAAGTCCCGCCTCCTATGATAGACAGAACATTAGTCCAATGCCAGCCCAGGAGACAGGACTTCCTATTACAGAGGCCACCGAGTAAACAGGAGATACTCCTATATGTAATCTCACGGCTCTCGTCCCACCCCTCCGAGGCTGCCAGAATGATAAATACAGTATATATCTTTTGTGGCCGCTCGGGGATTAATTGGGGGCCACAAAAGATATTTATTTACAAATTACCAGTGGGGTCACAAGAAAACCGGACCACGGGCCGCAATTGGCCCACGGGCTGGACTTTGGACATGCCTGTATTAAGATAAAAAGCCCTGTTTGCAGCAGCCCCCTCAGCCCCCCTAATACTTACCTGAGCCCCCTCTCTGTCCAGCTATGTCCACGAGTGTCTCAGCCATCTGGGACTCTCCCTTCTGATTGGCTGAGACACAGCAGCGGTGCCATTGGCGACATTACATCCACCCCAACACTGTTCCCCATCAACCCTGACATTATTACCTGTTACCTTGAGCAGTCATCCTCCACATCTGACCTGCCTGTTAATTTAAATGGCTAGGATGAGCTCTGCATGAGGCAGATGTGCTTACTGGCTGCTTCCTGAACAGTACCTACTTCTGCTTGTGTAGCAGGTAAGCATATGAGTGCTCTCATTAAAGTAAACCCTTCATAGAAAAAAAAAAAATAATAATAAAATAATAATATTCCATCCATGCATCCATCTAATGCACCTTTACTGCACCTGCATCCTCCATTTCTATTAAGCCTTCAGAGTATCCACAGCCTCAACTGCCCTTGCATCCTCTGCTTCATCACAGCCTCAGCTTCACCATCTGCACACAAACCCCCCCCCCCCCCATGCATCCACAGTCTGAATGTCCACTAAGCCATCTCTGCGCTCCCAGTCTCCATATGCTCTCCTGCCCCTTGGCACCAGCCCTCCTCTTGCAAGTCCAGGTTGAGTGACCTGAGGGTAGCCAGCAGCCCAAACTCCCAGGAGCGGGTCCCTGGTAGAACATCAGTTACCTCTTAAACTCCACTCACATGGGAAGCAGTAGCAGAGTCCACATACTGGATTGCCCCTCCCCTCATGCAGTTTCCTGAGACACGTGACATGTCTCAAGAGGCTGCAGGACCATTCAAAAAGAGCCATGCGAGTTTACACACGTGCAGTGTGAAGCCAGCTGTTGTTCCTCAGGAAGCCTCAGCTGGTTCCTGTTTCCAAGGCAGCAGCTCCAGGGACCCGCAGTGGTAAGAAGAACCAGCTCCAGGAACACAGCGCTGGACCCCAGACACTAGTAAGTACCTGATCTTTAAAAGTCAGCAGCTACAGTTTACAGTTAATGAAAAAAAATAAATAAAAAAAACACTGAAGTTCCTCTTCAAGTACAGTATATATGTTCTGACACAGCATTGTGATAGGAGGATAGACCTGAAAATCAAGCTTTGACTTTTGATCGGCTTTATGTAGCTAACCATACATAAACTTAAAATACACAGTAGTGATTTTTTTCCTTTCCTTGGTACCTGAGGAAAAGGAAGATAGCTTTACGGTACGACACGCCATCTATCTGCTCGTAATAGTCCAGGAACGGCTTGATTGTGTCAATAAGTCCTTGATGCAACTTATCCATCTCGTCAAATATGAATATGGATCGAGGACAGCTGGTGACGTTTCCACGAATCCATGACTGTATTTGATCCTGAATGATAGAAGAGGACCTTGGGTATTAACATAAGACTGTATCAAACAAATTCTACATGGTTAGAGATTGCAGTCATCTTAAGACCAAGTTCACCTTTTCACGCAGAATTTCACTTTTCATAATAAATAGAAGAATTTTCTGCCCATCCCAAAGTGCTTAGTTATTATTACTAGTCCATGGCAGCTTTCAGTTTGCACTTCTGCTCAGAATTTTTTAAAAAAAGCTTCTGAGCCCCAACATTCTGTAGCATCATGTGACTATCCAGGAAATGTCATATCCCATCATGCACTGATTTACTGTATCACAGGATAGGGCATGTTTTACCTCTCTGGACCACCTCTTATTTACACCCACTTTAATCACATTATTTTCAATGGCACCTGTTCACATCAGTGCGCCCCTGTGTTGCGGCATTTTGGAAAAGGTTCTTGTACCTACTTTGGTGTGATTAACAGTGCATTTTGGCCCCACAGAATATGCAAAACGACATCCAAAACGCAACCCAGTCGCAAAAAAGTTGCACTACATAATCCCACTGAAATCGGATTGCAGTAGTGTGAACCTAACCTTACTATGGGTACTAAGGTTTCTATGGAGTCCAGGGAACTGTATGCATATTTTTTTATACCACTGGGTAATCTGTACTATAGCTATGTTGATGTCCTTTCCTTACATGTGGAATAATAGGATTTCTATAACAGCTTACCTGTAAAATTATTTTCTTTGAAGTACGTCACGGGACACAGAGCCATAGTAATTACTATGTGGGTTATAGGCCACCTTCAGGTGATGGACACTAGCACGCCCTAAACAGGAAGTTGCCTCCCTATATAACCCCTCCAACTACTGGGAGTACCTCAGTTTTTGTAGCAAAGCAATACACATGTATACCAGAAAGAGGGAAGGGACCTCTGTGTCCCGTGAACAGTCTGGGGGTATGATAAGTGTCTCATCACTAGCAGATACGCTGCCGCTCGCTCCGTCCTGGCCCCTCCCCCTGTACTGTTTGAACGCCTTCTATAGAGCGGTGCACTGACGCACCTCAAGAGTGTGAGTACCCCATTTGGGGAGTGTTTTTTTTACAGCATTTAATAAAGTTTTAAACAATATCACATTATCAAGTTCTCTTTCTTATGTATCTCTTTGGAAATCGCATTGGAGCCGGAGACCTGGTCTGGGGGGCACCGTATCACACCTTTGGCATGGTTTTTCAGCACAAAAGGAAGTTATAAGCACGCTGGAAATTAACTACAGTGGACACTTACCATAACACTTTTACTACTATTAATTCACAGGACTCCACTTCCACTTTTATCACATTACAATAAGGACTTTTTTTCACTTATATTGTGTGGCACTTTGGCACGTTTTTGCACTATTCAATATTATTTATGATGCATTTCAGCATATTTGTTTGATTCTTATTATTTATTGCACTTCAGTGTGTTTACGCTTCTAGTTGTGTATGTTTATACTCAGCATTATTCCATGACTATGAAGCAACTATTTTAACAATTGTTTATTCATTTAACCATTTATTCACTAGTATTCTGTGCTTGATTTATGAGGGCACACATTTAAATGTTTTTAAGTGTTTTAATTTTTTTTGTGCGTTTTAGTTTGGAGACACACACACACACCTTATATTACATAGCATAATATAGTACACTTTTAGCGCAGCGGATTTTTCAATTTTTTCACATCAAGAGAGAGTATAGTGATTTTTCTTCCATAGAACAGGGTTTTGGAAAAAAATGAAGGTAGAACAATATCCTGGTTTAGATAAAAACCTGACACTACCTTCGGTAGAAAGTTAGGATGAGGACGCAATACTACCTTATCCTTGTGAATAATAATATGGCCCTTTACAAGAAAGAGCAGTCAACTCTGATACCCTTCTTGCAGAAGATATGGTTACCAGAAAAACTAGTTTCCTTGTCAAAAGGACCAAGGGAATATGTCGTATCGGCACAAAAAGTCTGTTTTTGTAATGCCGACTGATTAAATTCAAGTCCCAAGGGTTCAGGGGTGACCTAACCGGGGGATTAAGCCGCGTTACCCCCTGAAAAAACTAACAAAGAATGCAAAGCAAGTGGTCGTTGAAACAATACAGAAAAGGCCAAGACCTGGCCTTTGAAAGTACTCAAGGCCAGCTTCATGTCTAACCCCATCTACAGAAAGTCAAGGATTCTACCTATGGCATACTTCCTGGGGTGCCAACCCCTGGATTCATCCCAAGAGACATATGCCTTCCAGACTCTACAATAAGTGATTCTGGAGGCCGGCTTCCTTGCATTAACCAAGATAGATAACTTGACAGCCGACACTTCTTCAGAATGTGGGTCTCAATAGCCAAACCGTTAAATTTTGCATTTGTAAGGTAGGATGGAATACCGGACCTTGCGGGAGAAGGTCTGGACGTGGTGGTAGGGTCCATGGGACCCCTACCGCCATCCTTATGATCTCTGCATACCAAGATCTCCTGGACCACGCTGGGGGCCACAAGAATCACAGACTTCCCTTCCTGCTTGATCCTGCGAAGAAGTCGTGGACGCAGGCAGAATAGGAGGGAATGCATAAATCAGTGAAAACTGATTTCACGGGAACACCAAGGCATCTGTTCCGCATACTAGCAGATCCCTTGTTCTTGACACAAAGTTGTCGATCTCTTTATTGAACCTGGACGCAAACAGATCTACGTCTGGGATCCCCCATCTGTCACATATTGACAGGAAGATATCGGGGTGAAGGAACCATTCTCCCGGGAACAACTGCTGGTGATTCAAGTACTCTGCCTGCCAATTTTCTATTCCTAGAATGAAGACTGCCGATAGGCAAGGTACATTGTTTTCTGCCCAAGATAGGACATGATTCACCTCTCTCTGGGCCGCACAATTTCTTGTGCCCCCTTGGTGATTGATATAGGCCATTGCTGTGGCATTGTGGTTTTGGATCCTGACAGGATAATTCCGTAAACTAAACGTCCAGGCCCTCAGGGCCAAGTGCTCTGCCCGAATCTCTAGAATGTTAATGGGCAAGGTCATTTCTGATCTGGACCACTTCTTTTGGACAGTTGCCTCTTCCAGGACTGCCCCCTCAACCTAAAAAAGATTGGCATATGTTGTTACCACTTCCCAGGTAACTGTAGGAAGGATTTTCCCCTTTGCAGATTTTTGGTTCTTAACCATAAACTGAGGCTCCGGCGCACCTTTAGAGTAAGATACATTGGGAAATCTAAAACTTGGACCTTCTTGTTCCAAGCCGATAGGATACCATTTTACAGCAGCCTCGAACGAAGCAGAGCATAAGGAATGGCCTCGAATGAAGCCACCATCTTTCCCATCAACCTCATGCAAAGCTGAATAGAAGGATTCTTCTTTGCTTCGACCACCTGAATCAGTTCCTTTATGGCGCTGATCTTTGCCTGGGACAAGAATACCCTTTTCTGGGTGTATCTATGATCAGACCCAAGTACTGTAGTCTCCTTCATAGTTTTAAGGAAGATTTTTCTAGGTTGAGAATCCAACCTAGGTATTTCAGGTAGTTGAATGTGGTGACCATACTCTGGTCTAAGCGGGCTACCAACTGGTCTATCAAGAGTAGATCGTCTAGGTAAACTATAATCGTTATACCTTGGGCCTTTAATCTGGCTAGAGGAGGGGCCAGTACCTTTGAAAACACTCAAGGTGCAGTAGCTAGACCGAAAAGCAGAGCTACAAACTGAAAATGAAGATTTTCTACCTTAAAAAGTAAATATTACTGGTGAGCGGGGAAATAGGCACATGGAGGTATGCATACTTGATGTCGATTGACGCCAATAGTTCTCCTCCTTGAAGGATGGAGACAACCGATTAGATTGACTCCATGCGAAAAAAGAGCGAATATTCAGGAACCGGTTTAGATTTTTGAGATCCAGAATAGGTTTGACATCTCCATTCGGTTTTGGCACCGTGAAAAAGGTTTGCACAAAACCCCAACCCCTGCTCTTTCATGGAGACCACCATGATCAGTTTTTGCCAAAAGATGGTCCAATGCTTGAAAGAAAGACTTTTTCTCTGGATCCTTAGTAACGTATGATCTGAGAAAATGAGACAGGAACTCTTGGAACTCCAGTTTGTACCCTGCAGCTATTGAGGAAGTCCCCAATCTGTCTCGACACTCTTCCTGCCAGACCCTTGAGAACTGCAGAAGTATTCCCCCTACTTGAGAGAGTGGGGGCACCTCCTCATAAGGAGGCTTTAGTATGTTGTAGGTTTCCTCCCCCAAGACTTCTTTTGTCCCTGGGTTTGACCCTGTGGATTACCTCTTGAACTTGACGACGGAGGCCATTGTGACTGCCTGGAGGCTGATGCCCCTGGCACTGGAGAAGGAGTTTGTTAAAATGAAATACGTTTACTCCTTTTTTTAAATGGCAAAGGGGTACTTTTTCCACTAGAAATTCTTTGGATGTATTACCGAAATCATCCCCAAACAGCCGCTTCACCGCAAAAAAGGAAGACTAGCCAGGAGCTTCTTGCATGGTGCTTCGGCTGACCAATTTTTCAACCATAGTATTCTATACATATGAACCAGCCCAAGCGAAAGGTGAGAGGACTGAAGGATAGAATCTCTCAAAGCGACTATTGCAAACATAAAGCTGCTAGTAGCTTGCCAGATCCTGGGCCTGCTGAACAGGATAACCTTGAGCACCTGTTTAAACTGGTCTCTCAAGGATTGACATATACCAATTACTGTCAGCACAGGACACTCAACCTGCCAGAGAAAAAAAAGTGTTTAATAGGAATTCCAATTTTTTTATCCGTTGGATCCCTAAGCATTGGAGCTTTGTCTGCCAGACAAGTCAAACTTTTTTTCACAGAGGATATAGCAGCATCAATTGCTGGTATCCCCACCTTTAGTAAATTTTTTTCCTCCATAGGAGGAAGTGTGAAAAACTTTTTAGGAGGGAAAAAAAAATTGTATTTTTAAAACAGCTTACCTGTAAAGTCCTTTTCTTTGAAGTACATCACGGGACACAGAGCCATAGTAGTTACTACGTGGGTCATAGGCCACCTTCAGGTGATAGACACTGGCACGCCCTAAGACAAAAAGTCCACTCCCTATATAACCCCTCCCACAACTGGGAGTACCTCAGTTTTGTAGCAAAGCAATACAAGTGTATACCAAAAGAAGGGAGGGACCTCTGTGTCCTGTGATGTACTTCAAAGAAAAGAATTTTACAGGTAAGCTGTTTTAAAAATCATATTTTCTTATCATACGTAACTGGACACAGAGCCATAGTAGTTACTATGTGGGATGTCCCATAGCAATGCCAACTGAAGGGAGGGAGACAACAAAAAGTAGGGCACTAAGAGACTAGAGGACTTATACTGCACCTGCAGTACACTGCGCCCAAAAGGCGATATCCGCATGACCTTTTACATCTACTTGTTAGAATCTGGTAAAAATATGAACTGAAGACCAAGTTGCAGCCTTGCAGATCTGAGCCATGGAGGCTTGGTGATGCACTGCCCAGGCTGTACTAACAGCCCTGGTGGAGTGCGCTTTAATATGAAAAAGGAGGAATCTTCCTCTTTAAACCATAAGCTTGCACGATTACTTGTCAAATCTATTTAGAATAGTAGATTTCGATGCTGCCTGTCCTCTTTTAGGACCTTCAGGCAACACAAACAAAAACATCCGTTTTCCGAATCTGAGCAAATCGCCTTTAAGTAGACATTGACTGCTCTCACCACATCAAGAAAATGTAGTGATTTTTCTTCCAAAGAACAGGGTTCTGGAAAAATTAAGTTAGAACAATATCCTGGCTTAGATAAAAACCTGATACTACCTTTGGTAAAAAGTTAGGATGAGGACGCAATACTACCTTATCCTTGTGAACAATAAAAATATGGCTCTTTACAAGAAAGAGCAGCCAATACTGATACCCTTCTTGCAGCAGATATAGTTACCAGAAAAAAAAGTTTCCTTGTCAAAAAAGGACCAAAGGAATATGTTGTATCGGCCCAAAATGGCTGTTTTGTAATGCCAACAAAACTAAATTCAAGCCCCAAGGGTTCAGGCATTACCTAACCGGAGATTAAGCCGTGTTACCCCCTGAATAACGTGATGGACCAAAGAATGCGAAGCAAGTGGTCTTTGAAATAATACCGATAAGGCCGAGACCTGTCCTTAGAAAGCATTCAAGGCCAGCTTCATTTCTCACCCCATCTGCAGAAAAAAAAACAAGGACTCTACTTTGACTTATTTCCTGGGGTGCAGCTCCTGGTTTTACACCAGGAGACATATGTTTCCCAGACTCCATAATATATAACCATGGAAGCCAGCTCTGCTAACCAAGGTAGAAAACTACCGAACCTGACAGCCCATGCTTCTTCAGAGTATGGGTCTCAATAGCCAAACAGTTAAATTTAGCGTTTGTAATGTAGGATGAAACTCCGGACCTTGCGAGAGAAGGTCTGGCCGTGAAGGTAGGGTCCATGGGTCCAGTACTGCCATCTCTACCATCTCTGCATACCAAGATTTCCTGGACCCCACTGGGGGTCACAAGAATCAACGACTTCCTTTCCCCTGTGAAGAAGTTGTGGGCGCAGGCAGAATAGGAGGGAATGCACAAAACAGTAAGAACCGATTCCACGGAAATAGCAAGGCATCTGTTCCGCACAGGAAGGAACCATTCTCCCGAGAACAACTGCTGGCGACTCAAGTAGTCCGCCTTCGAAATTTCTATTCCTAGAATGAAGATTGCCAATAGGCAAAGTACATTGTTTTCTGCCCAAGATAGGATAAGATCCACCTTTCTTTGGGGCGCACAAATTCTTGTGCCCCCTTGGTGATTAATATAGGCCATTGCTGTGGCATAGACGGATTGAATCCTGGCAGGACAATACCTTAAACTGAACATTCAGGCCCTCAGGACCAAGTGTTCTGCCTGAATTTCTAAAATGTTAATGGGCAAGACCATTTTACTATTTCCCAGGTAACTGAAGGAAAAATGTTCCCCTTTGCAGATTTTTGGAAGTTAACCATAAACTGAGGCTCCGGCGCACCTAGCCCACAGTACCTGGTATTTTCAGGTGGTCTTTCATCCGGGTACTAACCAGGTCTGACCCTGCTTAGCCTCCAAGATCAGATGAGTTTGGGCGCTAACAGGGTGAGGTGGCCGTAGGCTTTTGAGTCAGAGACATTGGGAATGTAGAGCTTGAACCCTTTGTTTCAAGCAGACAGGATACGGTTTTGCAGCTGTCTAGAATGAGACTCGGCAAAGATGGTGGCTTCATTCGAGGCCGTTTCTTATGCTAACAACCTTATGCAAAGTTGAATAGGAGAAAATCATCTTGCTTCGACTACCTAAATCAATTCCTTTATGGCGTTGATCTTTGCCTGGGGTACAAACACCCTTTTCTGGGTGTACCTATGATCAGACCCAAGTATTTTCTTCATGGTTTTAAAGAAGAAGATTTCTCCTAGGTTGAGAATCCGACCTAGATATTCCAGGTAGTCGAATGTGGTGACCATACTTTGGTCTAAGCGGGCTACCGACTGGTCTATCAAGAACAGATCGAGTTGGTAAACCATAATCGTTATACCTTGGGCCCTCAATCTGGCTAGAAAAGGAGCCAGAACCTTAGTACTCGAGGTGCAGCAGCCAGACCTGAAAGCTGAACTACATACTGAAAATTAAGATTTTCCACTTTAATAGTGAGCAAGGAAATAGGCATATGGAGATATGCATCTTTGACGTCGATTGACGCCAGAAGTTCTCCTCCTTGTAGGATGAAGATAACAGATTGGATTGACTTCATGCAAAAAAAGAGATTATATTCAGGAATTTAATTTTAGATCTTTTGAGATCCAGAATGTCCATTTGGATTTAACCAAACCCCAACCTCTGCTCTTACATGGGGGGTCACCATGAACACTTTTTGCCAAACGATGGTCCAATGCTTGAGAGAAAGATTTCTCTGGATCCTTAGGAGCATTTGATCTGAGAAAAAACTAGGAGATAGAAACTCTTGGAACTCCGGTTTGTACGTTGGAGCTATTGAGAAAGTCCCCCATTCGTCTTGACACTCCTCCTGCCAGATCCCTGAGAACTGCAAAAGAATTCCTTACTGAGCAAGCGGGGGCACCTCCTCCTAAAGGAGGCTTCAGTATCTTGTAGGCTTCCTCCCCCAAGACCTCTTTTATCCCTGGGGTAAACCCTGAGGATTACCCTTGGAACCTAACGGCGGAAGCCGTTGTGACTGCTTGGAGGCTGATGCCCCTGGTACAGAAGGGGCTTTGAAATAAAAACACATTTACTCCTTCACTTAAATGGAAAAAAGGATATCTTACTAGAAATTCTTTGGATACTTTATCCAAAATATCCCCAGATAGCCGTTTTACCACAAAAAGGAAAACTAGCCAGGAGCTTCTTGCATGACATTTAGCGAAGGGCGCAAGGCCCAAAGGATAGAATCTGTCATAGCAACTATTGCAAACATAAAGCTGCCACCTGAACACCTTGAACACCTGTTTAAACCGGTTTCTCAACGAATAACCAATTACTGTCAGCGCAGGCTCAGACACTCAACCTGCCAGAGAAAAAAAAAAAAAAAAAAAAAGGTTTTTTTTTAATAGGAATTCCAACCTTTTATCCATTAGATTCCTAAGTATTTGAGTATTGTCTGCAAGACAAGTCAAGCTTACTCACAAAGGATATAGTAGCGTTAATTGCTGGTATACCCTACTTAGGGAATTTTCTCTACCATAGGATAAAGTGTGAAAACTTTTTAAAAAGAAAAATAAATGCTTATCTGGGTGATCCTCCAGATACAAAAAACTTTTCGAACAATGAATGGACAGGAAAAGGCATGCACAGCTTGAGGAGGCTTTAGCGAACCCAAACACTCAGTCAAGGGTACATAAATGTGGAGCGGATCAGCAAGAATTTGAACTATCAATCTTACAGATTGTGAAAGCTGACTCTCCCGCGTTTGACACCTCAGAAGAGGATTCATCAGCCTCACCACGGTTCCCTGAAAGAAAATGAACAGGGGCTGCAGTGTTTTAAACAGTAGCAAACATTTTATGGCCCTGATGCTCACTCTGACCAGCCATCCCCTCTCAGGGGAGGATGCCATTTGTAGAGTAGGCTTTCCAGAGCTTGAGGGAGACCATTTTAGCTCCTTTTTTAGAGGTGTTTCTACCCCACCTTCTGAACATAGCCTGATGCACAAAGCAGAGGTACTACCAGAAGAAATAGCATCCATTGCTTGAGCAATAGTCAGCCACTGCCGCCGCTATTAATGCTAAGCCTGATGCAAATAGTAAATGTGTAAAAAAGGAATGCCTGTGTCACCAAACCTCTTTCATGCCCCTCTACGCTCTTGTGTTCCTCCGCAGTTTGCAGCAGTAACCATGGTGCTTTTAAAAAACAAATTTTCCAGCGCTGGACGTTGGAGGACGCCAACGCCGCGCTAAGCCCCCCCGTGCCTACGGACCCCCTCATCTTTTTTTAAGAAAGAGCTTTCCCGTGCGGCCTCTGATCCTATGGGATCGTACAGTGAGGGGGAAAAATGGCAAGGAGGGAGCCTGGAAGCCGAGTAGGGCGGCGTGCCCTTTTTTTTTTTTCTCCAGGCGCTTCTTCTTAATGAAGAGGGGGAGAAAACAGCACAGGTGGGGGGCATCTGGTGGGGAGGAAACCCACCCCCACCCCCCCAGACTTACCGGAAGTCTGCTGCTGGCTGGAGGAAAGGAAACTGTTGTTCCGGACACAAAGTGAGCTCTCTGAGGAAGCGTGAGAAGGTATGAGCTCTATACAGCCCCCAGTGGTGACACATAGACATGACAACATTCACTAAATTAAAGGAGACATTCATAAGAAAATTCAAAAATTTCTTAGAAAACTCCACTTACCTTTCCCGACGCAGGGTTTTCTGTGATAAAACCAACAGACCCAATCTTCACCCTTCACGGTGGGGTCCATTAACAAACCTTCAGGAGCTGGGGATCCCTCGGGGAAACCCACAATCCTGGAACTGTAATAGCACCACCTCCAGTAACACTTTATGGCCTTAATACCAAAAGTACTGGATCCTGGGGTCCAGCTCTCTAAAGGAGAAGCATTTATAGCCAAAACCTCATTTATTCGGACACAAGGCCCAGGTAGCATTCAATTCGGCCTAAGAGACACTTTGAATGGATCCAGCTAGCCCCAGCAAGGATTGCTCCAGTGGAGCTCAGCACAGCACATTTTCACTCGTGACCAACACCTTAGACACTGGCGAAAAAACAGAGGTACTCCCAATAGTGGGAGGGGTTATATAGGGAGTGGACTTTTTGTCTTAGGGCGTGCCAGTGTCCATCACCTGAAGGTGGCCTATAACCCACATAGTAACTACTATGGCTCTGTGTCCCGTTATGTACGATAAGAAAATGCTTATCTGGGTGATCCCACTCAGAATACATAAGCTTTTCCAGCAATGGACAGGAAAAGCATGCACAGCTTGAGGAGGCTTTAGCGAGCCCAAACACTTAGTTAAGGGTAGCATAAATGTGGAGCGGATCATTCAGTAAGAAATTGCACCATCAATCTTTCGGATTGTGAAGCTGATCCCCCTGCATTTGACCCCTCAGAAGAGGAATCATCAGCCTCACCACGGTCCCCTGAGGGAAATTCATCTTCTCCATCCCCCAGTTACTCAGTTTGAGGGTCTTGGGTAATGGAAGGGAACCTGCCGCATTTTGTCCCACTCTGAGATGCGATTAAAGGCGCTAACCTTTTTTCCAAACCTATCATGGCTGAGGAAAACAACCCCTTTAGTAATATAGACAGGGGCTGCAGTGTTGAAAACAGTTGCAAACATTTCATGGCCCTGATGCTCACTCTGACCAGCCACCCCCCCTCAGGGGAAGATGCCATTGTAGAGATGAGTAGGCTTTCCAGAGCTTGAGGGAGACCCTTTTGTCCCTTTTTGGGGGGTGTTTCAATCCCCCCTTCTGACCATAGCCTGATGCACAAATGCAGAGGTACTACCAGAAGAAATCACATCCACTGCTTGAGCAATAGTCCACCAACTGCCACTGCTATTAATGCTCAGCCTGATGCTTTTAGTAAATGTGCCAAGAAAATGCCTGTCACCAACCTCTTACATGCCCCTTTTTGCTCTTGTGTCCCTCCGACAGCTGCAGCAGCAAATAATAGAGCTTTTAAAACCTACTCCTGCGCTGGGCGCTGCCACACGCCAACGCTCCGTCACATCGCGCCCCCCTCTCTTTTTAAAAAAAGTGTTGTCCCGCCCGGCCGTGGGCCTCCTATCCAACAGGATCAGCTTGGGGGGGTGGCGAGGAGGAGATCCGGAGATCCAACCGCCGTGCAGGGGTTGTAAAAAACAGATTGGCATCACCGACTGTTCTGGCCTCCCCCTATCCAGGCAGAGGGGGAGTGCTTTTTTCCAGGTGGGGAAGTGTTTTTTGTAAGAAAACCCCCCCAATCTTACCGAAGTTTAGGGGCTGCTTGCCAGAGGGATCTGCAGCTTCTACTAAGACAGAGTGACACAGCGTAGGAAAGCATGACAAGGCAACTGCTCTATACCCAGTGGTGACTTTTAGGTATGACAACATTTACTTTTTTAAAGGAGAGAATTCATAAGAAACTTAAAAAAAATTCCTTAGAAATCTCCACTTACCTTTCCCACCGCAGGGTTCTCTGTGGTAAAACCAACAGACCCAATCTTCATCCCTCACGGTGTGTTCAATTAAAAAAACCTTCAGGAACTGGGGACCCTTTTAATCAGGTGATCCACACCCTGGACCCGTAAAACACCCCGCCAGAAAAAAACGTAAGGCTGAAAAAACCAAAAGCACTGGATCCCGGGGTCTAGCTCTCTAGAAAGAGAAGCGTTACGGGCTAAATCTCGTTTCTTCCCGGCGCAAGGCCGGGTACCATTCAGTTCAGCCTAAAAAGACACTTTGAATGGATCCGGGGTTATATAGGGAGGCAACTTCCTGTATAGTGTGTGCCAGTGTCCACCACCTGAAGGTGGCCTATAATCCACATAGTGATTACTATGGCTCTGTGTCCCGTTATGTACGGTACGACTAAGAAATAATGAGGAGGAGGAAGAGGGAGGAGGAGACAACTAAATAAATAAGAGCCCCTTCAGACTGAGGCGCTTGAAAACTGCCCCTAAAACGCCGGGCGCTTTTCAATCCCTTTTCAAGCGCTTTTGAGGTGTTAGAAGTGCGCTTTTTTTGACGATCACGCGAACCAAGTTGTAAAGCAATACATAAACTGTTGGCGCTATACAAGTCCTGTATAATAATAATAATAATAATAATAAGCTGCTTTTGAAGGCACTTCCCATTCATTTCAATGGAGAGGGGTGCTTTTGAGGCACTTATTTTAGCGCTCCAAATATGCTCAAAGATGCTGCTTGCAGGAGTGTTTTCACCGCCCTGCCCTACTGTGAAAGCATTCATTGATCTCAATAGAAATAGGTTTTTGCTAAATTTTCAGGTGCCTTTTTTAGCGTGAAAGCACCTGAAAAGCACCTCTGTGTGAAAGGGATCTACGGTTCATGGAGGAAAAGGTTTACAAAACTATTACCTGTCAAGTTTAATAGAGTGAGTTCTTATGGTTTTATATAAAAACATAAAACTACCCATGTAGAAGATTCAGTTGAATGTTCACCACAATAGACATTACTATCCTTGTGATAGGGACAGTCTTCTGACGGGACTGGTTATATCAAATAAAGTGAATTTGGATGTTTAAAACAACAATATAAAAAGAGGCGCCAACATTTTAGGTTGACATAGTGGGTACAGGCACTTATCTGATTTGCTGGGATCAGCAAGTAATTTTTGCTCCCCGTTAAAGAAATTAAACAATGCTTTCAAATGGGGAGATTTTTTTTCCATCTTATCTCTGAATTAACTAGGGCAGGGGGTATGCAACCCCTGGCACTGGTGCCGCAACATCACGGGACTGTCATGCAGGGGAGTGGGCGGAGCCTTGGCAAAACTTGATGCCTGAGATGAAAGAGCAATTCCCCCAATGATGTCAGAATGGCACATTGCAGTCCAGGGGTAGGCAACCCCCGGCACGCAAAGCCTCTTTTCTCGGCACTCAACTCCCTCCCCATCAGCAGAGCAGTGCAGGGAAGTGTCAGTGAGACACTAATGCTTTCCAATTTCAGAATTCCCCACGTAGCACCTGCACTGAGGGGGAGGCACTGTGCCCCCACACATTGTAAAAGATGGGAAACATTATTTGGTTCTCTAACTTTGCTGAAGCTGCGATTGTCAGCTTTTGTGATGTGAAAGAGATTGGGTGCAGTTCTGGGAGGGGGGGGGGCAGTCCCTGTTTCCAGGAGGAGGAGGACTGTCATTGGCCACTGCTAAAGGCAATCACTGTCCTGCTAGCCCCGCCCACCATCTGGAGGAGGATGACTCGCTAGGTTGCCACTACCAATCTCAGGAGATTTCACTGTGATTGCGAAAACCACAATCAGGTGACAGTTTGTGGATTTACTGATGGGCTTCTGAGAACTTTGTTGAAATTATTCCTGAACCTTTGCATCACTTACCACTGAACCCCGGCACTCTGTGTCCCTTTAAGCCACAGCCAGTATTCAGCACAATGAAAATCACACCCAACTTTTTCTCAGCTGCGGGGGTCCAACTTATGATCCTGCACACAGTCCCACTGCTTTCAGAAAATGCCCCTGACCTGAGCTCATAATTGCGCATCCATTCCATATGCTGGTATGTGATATCACATACAAGCACGTGGGCTGGATGCGAGAGATGGATCAGCAGGGCGAGTGTGCCAGGACAGGTAGATGTGTCTCATCTCTGCTTCCTTTCACCGCTCTGCATATCATAGATGAGAAGAGGGTACAGCGGTGGGGAAAATGAGCAAAAGGGGTTCAGAGGTAGAACAGAAGAGCAGGAGGGTACAGCGGTGGAGCAGATGTGCAGGGAGGAACAGTGGTGGAAGAGATGAGAAGGGGGTTCGTTCAGCAGTGGGACAGAACAGCAGGGTACAGTGCACAGGGTACAGTGTTGGGCGAGATGAGAAGGGGAGTTCAGTGTTAGCGCAGAAAAGCAGGAGAGTAGAGCAGTGGGGCAGATGTGAAAGGAGGTGTATTGGTGGGGCAGATGAGCAGGGGGTTACAGTGGTGGGGCAGGAGAGCAGGGGGGTACAGAGTTAGAACAGATGAGAAGGCGATTCAGTAGTGAGACAGAAGTGCATGGGGATACGGGGGTGGAGCAGATGTGCTGGGAGGTACAGTGGTGGGGCAGATGAGAAAAGGGATACATTGAAGGGGCAGATGAGCAGGGGGGTTACAGTGGTGGGACAGAAGAGCAAGGGGGTACAGTGGTGGGGCAGATGTGCAGGAGGTACAGTGGCGGGAGGGATGAGAAGGGGATTCAGCGGTGGGACAGAAAAAGCAGGGGGGTACAGTGATGGCGCAAATGAGCAAAGGGGGTTCAGTGTTGGGCCAGATGAGAAGTGGATTACAGTGGTGTGAAAGATGAGCAGGGAGGTTCAGTGTTAGGACAGAGGAGGAAGGAGGTATATCGATAAAAAAAACACATTAGCAGGCGGTTACAGTGGTGGGGCAGAAGATCAGGGGGAACAGAGCTGGGACAGATGTGCAGGGGGTACAGTCGTGGGACAGGGGTGCAGGAGGTACAGTTGTGGGGCAGATGAGCAGATAAGTTCAGTGTTAGGGCAGATGAGATGGTGGTGGGCAGATGAGCGGGGGGGGGGGGTAAAAGTGATGGGACAGATGAGCAGGTGGGTACAGTGGTGGGGGTGTGAAGGTGCCTGAATTGGGGCCCATCTGAGGCTTGAGAGTGCAGGATGTTAATTTCTCACTATTAAAGTAGTTTACAGCATTTACATTATAAAAAATCTTTTTCATGATTGAGAGTGTGAAGTTGACATTTTTTTCGTTATAAAATCGGCATTCTAATTTTCTTTGAAAACATTTTTCGGCACACTGTGCTCAAAAGGTTACCTACCCCTGAACTAGGGATTCAGAGAAGTTTGTTCTTAAAGGATAAATAGCTGCACATAAAGGGGTTGAGTTACTAAAGGCAAATAGACTGTTCACTACGCTCTGGAGAAAATGTCCTTGTTAATGTCCAGAGTGAAACTTGCAAAAGTGAACAGTCTATTTTCTTTCAGCAAGTAACCCCAAAGTATTTAAGTTCATTTTTTTATCCTCATTAATGTACACACAGCACCCCATATTGACAGAAAAACACAGAATTGTTGACATTTTTGCAGATTTATTAAAAAAAAAAAACTGAAATATCACATGGTCCTATGTATTCAGACCCTTTGCTTAGTATTTAGTAGAAGCACCCTTTTGATCTAATACATCCATGAGTCTTTTAGGGAAAGATGCAACAAGTTTTTCACACCTGGATTTGGGGATCCTCTGCCATTCCTCCTTGCAGATCCTCTCCAGTTCTGTCAGGTTGGATGGTAAACGTTGGTGGACAGCCATTTTTAGGCCTCTCCAGGAGATACTCAACTGGGTTTAAAGTGGAGGTCCACCCTGAAAAAAAAAATGCACCAAAAATACCTGAAAAAAATGGAGGAAAAGAAAAAAAAATTTTTTTTTACTTACGTAAAATGGCTGTTGCTAGGCAGTCTTCCTAATCTGCCTCTTCCTACACCGCGGTGATCTTCAGTCTTCTTCTGGGGAATGGGGCGTGGTGTGTTATGGGAACTGTGTGGCCCACAACACATCGCGTCCCATTCATAAAGCGCCGCACCGCTCGCGCAGTAGGAAACTGGCAGTGAAGCCGCAAGGCTCCACTGCCCGTTTCCCTTACCTAGGATGGCGGTGCCGAGACCCGAGAGCCGAGGGACGGGTCGGCCTCAGGCAGCCGACATCGCGGCCACCCAGGACAGGTAAGTACTTATTTAAAGTCAGCAGCTTTTTTTATGACGGAATCCCGCTTTAAATTAGGGGTCTGGCTGGGCCATTCGAGAACAGTTACGGAGTTGTTGTGAAGCCACTCCTTCGTTATTTTAGCTTAGGGTCATTGTCTTGTTGGAAGGAAAACCTTCGTCCCAATCTGAGGTCCTGAGCACTCTCGAGAAGGTTTTCGTCCAGGATATGTCTGTACTTAGCCGCATTCATCTTTCCCTTGATTGCAACCAGTCGTCCTGTCCCTGCAGCTGAAAAACAACCCCACAGCATGATGCTGCCAACACCATGCTTCACTGTTGGGACTGTATTGGACAGATGATGAGCAGTGCCTGGTTTTCTCCACACATACGGCTTAGAATTAAAGGCCAAAAAGTTTCTATCTTGGTCTCAGACCAAAAAAAACTTAATTCTCACCATCTTGGAGTCCTTCGGGTGTTTTTTAGCAAACTCCAAGCGGGCTTTCATGTGTCTTGCACTGAGGAGAGGCTTCCTTCGGGCCACTCTGCCATAATGCCCTGACTGGTGGAGGGCTGCAGTGATGGTTGACTTTCTACAACTTTCTCCCATCTCCTGACTGCATCTTTGGAGCTCAGCCACAGTGATCTTTGGGTTTTTCTTTACCTCTCTCACCAAGACTCTTCTCCCCCGATAGCTCAGTTTGGCCAGACGGCCAGATCTAGGAAGGGTTCTGGTCGTCCCAAACGTCTTTCATTTAAGGATTATGGAGGCCACTGTGCTCTTAGGAACCTTAAGTGCAGCAGAAATTTTCTTGTAACCTTGGCCAGATCTGTGCCTTGCCACAATTCTCTGTCTCTGAGCTCTTCAGGTAGTTCCTTTGACCTCATGATTCTCATTTGCTCTGACATGCACTGTGAGCTGTAAGGTCTTATATAGACAGGTGTGTGGCTTTCCTAATCAAGTCCAATCAGTATAATCAAACACAGCTGGACTCAAATGAAGGTGTAGAACCATCTCAAGGATGATCAGAAGAAATGGACAGCAGCTGAGTTAAATATATGAGTGTCACAGCAAAGGGTCTGAATACTTAGGACCATGTGATACTTTAGTTTTTCTTTTTTAATATATCTGCAAAAATGTCAACAATTCTGTGTTTTTCTGTCAATATGGGGTGCTGTGTGTACATTAATGAGGAAAAAAAAAATGAACTTAAAATGGCTGTAATATAACAGAGTGAAAAATTTAAGGGGGTCTGAATACTTTCCATCCCCACTGTATAATATATATACACATACACACACACCAGTGGCCAAAAGTTATGAGAATGAGAGAAATAATACATTTCAAAGTCTAATGCCTCAGTTTTTATGATGGCAATTTGCATATATACTCCAGAATGCTATGAAGCGTGATCAGATGAATTAAACTTAATTGCAAAGACCCTATTTGCCGCGAAAAAGAACTTAATCCCATAAAAAACATTTCCACTGCATTTGTGAAGAAGGCTTCAGGGTAAGATCTAAAAACATTGAAGCAGCAGACTTTGCAAAAAACTTATATTTGTGTCATTCTCAAAACTTTTGGCCACGGCTGTACATACACAGCAACTAATACTCATTACTCTGCCTTATAAAGGTCAGGGTGTTAAGTGTTCTTCAAATTGTGAAATTTTGTGAGATTTACAAAAGATAAAGCGCACCTTGTACAGATGAATTAAGTTGTTGTGTGGGAAATGCATAGTTGACACGAAAAGATGGACATATTTGCTGCTCATCCCCTTCTCATGAATGTTCTCTGTAATGATTTTGCTGATGAAGTTCTTGCCGGTGCCAGTCCAGCCATGTAGGGATAGAGCCAGGGGCTTTTTGGGGTTTTCAGTGTTCATAAACCCTGTGATTGCTCGGAAGATGACATCACGGGCCAGGTGCTGCCCAATCAGTTTATTTTCCAAGTCTTCCTTGAAAGCTGATAAAAATAAGAAGTGTTACAGTGGAGTGTGCAGTGGATTACCAAGCTAATAATCTGTAAAAACAGTCCAGGTACATCTTTGTTCCTATAAACCTCCTCTCCACCCATTTAGAGAATTTCTCAGGTTTATCTTTTTTTTTTTTTTGCGCTCCAGTAGGAAATGAACTTCCAAAGTCCTATCATGATTCAGTTTTATACATTTTCTTCTTGTAAAAGCACGGAAAGAAGCCTGTAGGGTGGCACACCATTGATGTAGGCGTTTCCTCTAGTCCTACATTTCCCATGAGCCCTCAGTGTGCACACAATCCTGAGAAATAACTATACTAAGACCCCTTTCACACTGGGTCCTTTTTATAGTCGCTATTGCGCTAAAAATAGCGCCTGCAAACTGACCTGAAACAGTCGCTGCTGTGTCTCCAGGGTGAAAGCCCTCGGGCTTTCACACTGGAGCCATGCGCTTGCAGGACGGAAAAAAAACACTCCTGCAAGCAGCATCTTTGGAGCGGTGAAGGAGAAGTGTATTCACCGCTCCTGCCCATTAAAAAATCAATGGAGCAGCCGTGTGCTATACCGCCGGCAAAGCGGCGGGTGGTTTTAACCCCTTTTTCGGCCACTAGCGGGGCGGTTTTAACCCCCGCTAGCGGCCGAAAAAGGGTTAAAACCGCCCACAAATGGTGTTTTACCGCCGACGCACCCACCACCCCAGTGTGAAACCAGCCTTAGGAAACAGCAGTGGAACCTTTATGTAGTGGTACCCCCGTAGGGGCTGCTAAGTGATGTGGCCCACCTATCACACAGGCCAGCCTGGCATTCACTTCCCAGTCACTTTGAGACAATGAACAGTCCATGTGCCTGTTTTTGTAATTGTTACTAGGGAATCTAACTTGCATGGGGTAAGGGAATTAATTATGAGATATCCAGCAAATTGTATATCCATCAATTGGTGGATTGAATATCAATTGGGACAAGTATGTACACTTCTCTGTACAAGTTACTACACCAGTCTCCCTCCAGCACTTTCCTTGCTTGCAGACTATTCCCCTTTCTTAATCCTTCATGACTCTTAACTCCCAGGAGCAGCTAGCACATTTAAAGTTAGGCCAGGCACTAGCTCAGCCAGGCCTTAGCAATTGCCTTTTGCAGGCAGGGACCACAGGGCCCCTATGATGTAGAAAAAAATGAAGTCTTTAGTGCGAGCTGTCCTACAGGTGGACTACTGCTCCCAGTTAACCCTCTTCAGGCCCGGCCAGCCCTCCTGGCTGCAGCTGCCCGACTCCACAGCCCATGACATTGCAGTCCTCACTACTGGCTTTGCACCCATCTCTGACTGCATGTTCCCAGTCGTACCTCCCCAGACCTCCCGACTGCACACGTCACTCACTAGCCCTCCTGGCTGCAATCGGTGGTTTCCTCCTGGAGACTTGCCCGGCAGTACTAGCTCCCACTGTCCTCTGCTGCTCCTCCTGTGCCCTCCTGTCCAGAACCTTCACGCATTCTTGAAGAGCTCCCTCCTGCAGCTGAGCCCAGGCCCAAGGTCACCCCCTTCAAGACTGGGGAGCTCCCTCAAAGGCCCCAACAGCCTAGTACTCCATCTCTAGCAGGAACGTGCAGTCAGGGGAGGCAGAGCCTCACCTGCCAAGAACTTAAAAAAAAAAAAAAAAAAAAAAAAAAAACACACAAGCTTTGAGGGTCGTATCTGAAGTCCTACCCCACCATTGGTCAAAATTTGGGCCTCCTACATACAGAGCGGCCAGGTAAATCCATGCTGGCACACTCTGTTTGCAGCAGACTGAGAGGATGAGCTCACAGTGCCTCCCCTCACTTCTTGTCAGAGGCACTGACCTCAATGGACAGCTTGGAGCCTTGGACGAACGGTAAAGCTCCATTGGAACAAACTGTCCAATAAAAATGCTGCAGTGGAGGCATGCCTCTCACTGCAGTGTCATAGAAGGGGGATGTGTCTAAAAGACAAATGCTCCCTTCCAGCCCTCATAACTACAAGAAAAAAAACATGGGTTTATGAGTATAGGATTTACCCACAATCCCATGTTTTTTTCAGTTAAGAGGGAGAATGAGAATCTTCTGCTGTTGAAAAGGTACCGCTTTAATCAAGCTAAATCAGATTATTATGCCATGTGTTAGAACATAATAATTTATTATTTATCTATTTACTGTGAAAATTACTGGTTGGAAGTTAACACACTTCAAACTTCAGTAATTTGTCTGTTAAGCCATCTGCTTCAGTACAGTTTTTGAAAATATATATAATTTGAATGTTACTTACGTTAAATTAACCCCTTGCCACCCAGGCCAATTCTGACACTTCTCTCCTACATGTAAAAATCATAATTTTTTTGCTAGAAAATTACTCAGCACCCCTAAAAAAAAAAAAAATTATATATATATATATATATATATACACACACACACACACACACACACACACACACACACACACACACACACACACATACATATAGTTGTGCTCATAAGTTTGCATACCCTGGCAGAATTTATGATTTCTTGCCCATTTTTCAGAGAATATGAATGATAAAAACAAAAAAAACTTTTCTTTCACTCATGGTTAGTGTTTGAGTGAAGCCATTTATTATCAATCAACTGTGTTTACTCTTTTTAAAGCATAATGGCAGCAGAAACTACCCAAATTTACATACCCTAGTCCTTAATATTGTGTATTGCCTCCTTTAACATCAATGACAGCTTGCAGTCTTTTGTGGTATTTGTGGATGAGGCTCTTTATCTTCTCAGATGGTAATGCTGCCCATTCCTCTTGGCAAAAAGCCCCCCGTTCCTGTAAATTCTTGGGCTGTTTTGCATGAACTGCATGTTTTGAGATCTCCCCAGAGTGGCTCAATGATATTGAGGTCAGGAGACTGAGATGGCCACCCCAGAACCTTCACTTTATTCTGCTGTAGCCAATGACAGGTCCACTTGACCTTGCGTTCTGGATCATTGTCATGTTGGAATGTCCAAGTACGTCCCATGCACAGCTTCCTGGCTGATGGATGCAAATGTTCCTCCAGTATTTTTTGAAAATACACTGCATTAATCTTGCCATCAATTTTGACCAAGTTTCCTGTGCCTTTGTAGCTCACACATTCCCAAAACATCAGCGACCCACCTCCATGTTTCACAGTAAGAATGGTGTACCTTTCATCATAAGCCTTGTTGACTCCTCTCCAAATGTAGAGTTTATGGTTGTGGCCAAAAAGCTCAATTTTGGTCTCATCACTCCAAATGACTTTGTGCCAGAAGGTTTGAGGCTTGTCTCTGTGCCATTTGGCGTATTGTAAGCGGGATACTTTGTAGGCATTTGCATAGTAATGGCTTTCATCTGACGACTTGACCATGCAGCCCATCTTTCTTCAAGTGCCTCCTTATTGTGCATCTTGAAACACCCCCACCATGTTTTCAGAGAGTCCTGTATTTCACCTGAAGTTATTTGTGGGTTTTTCTTTGCATCCCGAACAATTTTCCTGGCAGTTGTGGCTGAAATTTTAGTTGGTCTACCTGACCGTGGTTTGGTTTCAACTGAATCCCTCATTTTCCACTTCTTTATTAGAGTTTGAACACTGCTGATTGATAATAAATGGCTTCAGCCAGACACTAACCATGAGTGAAAGAAAAGTTTTTAAGTTATAATTCATATTCTCTGAAAAATGGCCAAGAAATCACAAATTCTGCCAGGGTATGTAAACTTATGAGCACAACTGTGTGCGTGTCCACACACACAGTGGATATAAAAAGTCTACACAACCCTGTTAAATGTCATGTTCTGTGATGTTAAAAAAAAATGGAGACAAAGAAGAGTTGCTTACAAGATAAAAATCAGTATTTTTTTGCTAGAAAATAACTTTGAACCCCTAAACATACATACATACATACATACATACATATATCAAGAGCGATCTATATACATATTTATTTAGCAGAGACCCTAAAGAATAAAATGGCAGTTGTTGCAATATTTTATGTCACACTGTATTTGTGCAGCGGTCTTTCAAACGCAATTTTTGGGGAAAAAAAATAGAATAAATAGAATTTTTTTTTTCAAATATCAATTTTTATTGAAGATTATAGTAATACAATATAGAGGAACAAGGACATTCACAAACATTGTACAGTATATCCATTTGTGGTATTACACATGTGTTTGTTTTTTTTTTGTTTTTTTTTAATGGCTTATCTGATGTTAGTTCCTATGGTAATGCAGGTATGCTTATATAAACGCTCATTCAGTTACTGAATAGGATAGGAGGAAAGAAAGGAAAGAAGGGAAAGAAGAAAATAAGCCTTCTAATTGGCGTCGTTACCTGGTCATGGTGGGTCCTCCCGGAGGTGCCATAGCTCCCAGACCCTGTTATGCGCCTCCAGCTTGTCCTGAATTCTAGCTGTCATTTTCTCCATCAACTCTATATCTTTAATTCTAGAGTAAAGATCTTCAGCTGAGGGTGGAGTGGTACGTTTCCAGTTTAAGGCTATAAGACAGCGTGCTGCTGTAAGTATATGTCTTACTAATTTCTTATATGGTCTGCAAATTTTTAATGGTGATAGACCTAATAGAAAGAATTTTGGAGTCGCTTGGACCTCTACTTCTAAGAGGCGAGAGAGGAGATGGCGAACCATCTCCCAATATTGAGCTAATATCGGACAGGTCCAATATATATGTATGAGTGCCTTTAGCGTCCTGACATCGCCAGCATTTATCTGAGCTATCTGGGAAAATTGTATGAAGTACATCTGGGGTCATGTACCAGAAGTAGAGAACCTTATATGAGTTTTCCTTATATAGTGTACACATTGAACTCTTCGCTGTCTGATTCCATATTGCCTGCCACTGCGCTAATGGAAGTTCTTCCCCAAGGATCTTCTCCCATCTGAGCATGTAATGGTGTTTACCCTGCTCTTCCAGATCGATGGTATTCAAAATCTTATATATTTCTGATATTAGCCCTTTCTGTGAGCTACCTGCCATGATGGTAGTTTCAAACGGGGATGGAGGTGAAAATTGTAGATTTGGGGCTATAGTTAGTGCGTAATGTCGTATTTGTAGGTATCCGTAAAAGGCTTGTTTTGGCAGTTTGTGTTTGGCCTGCAGGTCCGAAAAAGATAGGAGCCTACGAGTTCTGGGATCTATTATGTTTCCAAAGTGGAACAGGTTCCTAGAGGACCAAGGGTGTGACATCTGATGCGTGAGGCTATCTGGCACCTTGGGGTTACAGACAAAAGACGTCAGGGTCGATTTTTCTGAAGTTAATTTGTGAGGTTGGGCTAATTTACGCCAAATCCTCTTTAACATGGACATGGGACCCAGAAGGCGTTCTGGAGCTACTTCCGCATTTGCATTCCATAATAAGTTGTTCGGGTGTATCGGGGCTAGCCATAATTTCTCGATCTCTGTCCACTTATATGATTTTTGAGTAAACCATGATGCCAGCGCTCTCAGCTGTGTGGCTTGGTAGTATTTAACGATATTGGGGAAGGCTAGACCCCCCTCACTGCGTGATGCCATCAACATTGTTTTGGAGATCCTGTGCTTTTTATAGTTCCATACGAAGTGAAGTAAGTCTGATTGGAGCTTTTTCAATTGCTTAAGTGGTATAGGTATAGGGAGTGTTTGGAAAAGGTACAGTAGCTTCGGGAGAATAGTCATTTTAATAGATGCAATTCTTCCTAGTAGGGATATATGGTGTTTTTTCCATTGATTTAGTAGGGATCTTATGGTGCCAAAAAGAGGGGGAAAGTTTTCTTGGTACAGGGTATTAAATTTAGGGGTGATATAAATCCCTAGGTATTTCAGGGCAGTTGTTTTCCATTTGTAATTATAGTTAGATTTTAAGAGTGTGATGTCAGCGTCCGGGATGTTAATGGGCAGAGCTTCTGACTTTGAGGCATTAATTTTATATCCCGAGATGGCTCGGAATTGGTCCAGCTCAGCGTGTAGATTTGGGAGGGAGATATGGGGTTGGGTCAGGGTGAGAATTATGTCATCCGCAAAGAGGGAAATCTTAAATTCTCTATCTCTGACCATGACTCCTCGTATGTTTAAATTATTCCTGATGGAAGCCGCTAGGGGTTCTACACATAGTGCAAACAACAGGGGCGACAGCGGGCACCCCTGTCTTGTACCGTTCGAGACTGAAAATGTTGTTGAGAGTGCAAAAGGGGTTCTGACCTGTGAGGAAGGGTTTGAATATAAGTGTTGTATTGCCCGCAAAAAGGGGCCCCGGAAGCCCATGTGGCTCAATGTGGCGAACAGGAACGGCCACCCCAGCCGATCAAAAGCTTTTTCAGCGTCTAAGCTGAGCAACATAGAGGGGGCGCCGTCCCTGCTCACCACTTTCACCAAATCTATCACTTTTCTAGTGTTATCGCTTGCTTGTCGCAGTGGGACAAACCCTACCTGATCCTTATGGATCAATGATGGCAGGATCGCGTTCAGGCGATTAGACAGAAGTTTGGTGAAGATTTTCAAATCAGAATTCAACAGTGCAATAGGCCTATAATTTGCACAAATGGAAGGGTCTTTATCTGCTTTGGGAATCAGGGTGATGAAGGATTTCTGCATTTCCAAGGGAATTTGAGTGTCCTGGAGGAAAGCATTAAACAGTTTACGAAGATGGGGTAGTATGAGAGGGAGAAATGCTTTATAGTATTCGTATGGGAACCCATCTGGGCCCGGAGCTTTATGGGACGGTAGGGATTTAATAGTGAGTTCTATTTCCTCATCAGTGATCTGTGCATTAAGTGTTAGTAGATCTGATGATTGTATATGGGGAATTCCACTCTGCTCTAGGTATTGTTTCATCGAGTGGGACAGGTCAGAAGAGGGAGGATTGCTGGGTATGTCCGGGCTGTTGTAGAGGTCTTTATAAAAGTCCGCAAATGTGTTTGCAATTTCTTCAGGATGCGATAGTAACTGACCTAAGTTGTTTTTAATCTGATTCGGGGTTTGCATATGGGATCTCTCCCTTAATTTGTTAGCCAACAGAGAGTGTGCCTTATTCCCCTTGTCATAAAACAATTGTTTCAACCTGGTTAGGGCTTTTTCCACTTGTCCCATAGCTAGATCACGAAGAGTAGCACGAAGTTTAATTATTTTCCTTAGATTTTCTATCGTGGGGTTGGTCTGGAGCCTATGTTCAAGTGTTTTAAGTTGGCTCTCTGCTTCTATTTTGGCAGCTGATGCGTCTTTTTTAAGTTTTGAGGAGATCGCTATACATTTACCCCTAAGAACCGCCTTGTGGGCTTCCCAAAGAGTAGGGAGTGAAACTTCCTGATTGGAATTTTCTAGGAAATAAAGTTTAAGTGTAGAGTTTAGTTCCTCTAGGGCCGGTTGGTGTTGGAGAAGGAATGTATTTAGTCTCCAGTTGTAGGGTCTGCGGACGGGGGTGCCTAGGTCTAGCGTTAGTAAAATAGGGGCATGGTCTGACCAAGAGATAGGTCGTATTTGCGCTTTACGTGTCAATTTTAAAGTAAAATTATTAAGGAAAAAGTAATCAATGCGTGTATGTGTGCAGTGGGGAGCTGAGTAAAATGTGTATTGTCGGCCTCCAGGACATAGAGCCCTCCACGCATCAAAAAGCGCATATCGTCTGGTGATTTGTCTGAATAGTCTCGAGTCTCTATGGACCCTAGGCGTTGGAGCGTGAGGGGCTAACGTCTGGCGGTCCGCCATGGGTGACTGTACAAGATTAAAGTCACCTCCCAAAACAAGCACCTTAGGAGTAGATCTAAATATTCGGGATATTACCTTGGATAGAAAGCTGTGTTGTTTAGTATTAGGGGTATATAGGGCACATAACGTTATTTCTTGTGTTTGCCACGTTCCTCTCAAAATAATGAAGTGGCCGTTAGGGTCACAGTATTGAGACACGCATGTGAAGGGAGTTCCCTTCTTGAAAAGTATGGCCACTCCAGCCTTTTTACGACTACCCGAAGCTATGTATATTTGGGGGTAATATTTGGATGCAAACGCGAATGAGCCTTCCCTGTCAAAATGGGTCTCCTGGACCATAATTATATCAGCTCCTGATTGTCTAAACTCCCTCAGTGCCAGATGTCTTTTCCTATTGGAGTTCAGTCTGTGTACATTTAGTGAAAGTACCTTAGTCATGGTGGCGGTTCAGTGTGTGCGGGTGTACGCTTACCTAATGGCGGCTTGTCATGGTTCGAGATCCCAGGGTAAGGAAATGCACTCTCCGGGAGGAGACCAGGAAATTTCATGGACTTAGTCATGTACCAAAGAAGGTGGTTAGAAAGAGAGAGGAAGAGAGAAGACTGGGGAGAGAAAAGGCGAACAGTTAATGCACAAAAATAAGAGAACATCAACCTCGTCAAACATCTTTGATAGGCCAACAGGCCTAGACTAGAGCGGATTTCCGCGTGAGCCTCCCCCCCCACCCCCGTTAGGGCGGTTGAAGAGGTCCACCCAGGAGCCCGCATCCCGTCAACAATATTTTCCAGACCGCACACAGTCTAATACTGTGTACCAGTAACTAGCTAAAATAAAATTGAAATAAGAGGGAACAAAAAATAAGGGGAGGGGGGTGATAATCGATGGCTTCTATGCCGGTCTACTCAAAGCTCGTCTGAGTTTAGCCCTCACTGGTGAACTAAAGTTGGGCGTTAGGGATTATTCAAATGGGACAATCCAGGATCTTTTTAAACAGGGTATTAGCAGGACAGTTCTATTCGCTGAGCCTAAATGCTTAAGTCCCCGTGTTGTTTGTTGTTGTGGTAGAAGTGGATCTGCGATCCTTGTACTTTGCGGACTTGCGTTGGGAATCTGGATGTCTAGGTCGGTTAGGAGCAGGGATCTTTTGCCAGGTTGCAGGTGGCGGTGGGGGTGTGGCAACTATGTCCCATTCTGGTAGTTGTGGGATTGGTATTTCAAGAATGTCACAGAATGTACGAAGGTCTTCTGGGTATCGTAGGACAGCGGATTTACCCTGATGTTTCGCTGTGAGGCTAAAAGGAAAGCCCCATCTGTAGATAATGGCTTCTTTCTGTAGTTGCTGTAGTAGGGGTTGAAGAAGCCTCCGTTTTTGCAGTGTTATCCAGGACAGATCCGGGTAGATTTGAATCTGAGCTTCCATATAAGTTATTTTGCGTGCCAAACGTGCTTGTCTCATGATTTCCTCTTTGAGGGGATAGGAGCTGATTCTGCAGATAACATCTCTGGGTTTAGGGGTGGCTCCCTTGGGTCTGAGTGCCCGATGGGCTCTGTCCATATCTATGTGTTTGGAGGGGGGTTCCCCAATGAGATTGTTGAAAATGGATTGCAAAATGGTCTGCAGGTCCTCTGCGTTTTCTGGTTCCGGGATGCCTCTCACCCGTATATTGTTACGGCGCCCCCTGTTGTCCAGGTCTTCTATATGTCTCTGCATATCTCTTAGCATTGCTCTGTGGTCTGCTCCCTGTAGCTGTGTTCTATGGACCGCTAGTTTCGTTTCTTGTATTTCTTCTTCAGCCATTTCCATTCTGTCTGTCAAATGTTTAAGGCCTGTTTGGAGTACTTGAATTTCCGTGCGACATGTGGATTTCACATCCTCAATTAGTTGTCTGAAATCCTCTTTTGTGGGCATGGCTTGCAAATATGTATGCCAAGGTTGAGGCATATGTGGGGGTACATATGAGTCTCTTGTAGGGCTGCAGTAGTGGCGAGGGGGGGATGATACACGTGGTGGGGAGTGTAGGATTAAAGCACCTGCTGCATGGTTGATTTGCACTCCAGTTGCTGGGGGGTCCCATGGGTCTATGTATGCCCCTCTCTGTTGCTGCTGCATTGGGGGTCTAGAACTAGAGTCCTCTGCTGGGTGGGGGAGCGGGGCGCTTGCTTTCTGTGCGTAGGATGGTATTGAGGGGGATGGCCGCCTGGATGCACTAAGGTCTCTGGAGCGAGACATTCTTTGCGATTTGGGAGGTGGGGAAGCGGCATCCACTGCCCATGATCTCTCATTGGGGTCATCAGGGGATCGGTGTAAGCCAGCTTGCAGACCTGCAGGAGTTGGCAGAGGGGGGAAGTCCTGAGAGATGTCTGAGGAATCAGTGAAGACTGGCTCTGGGGTCTGAGAGAGCGGCTCCGGAGCCGTTCTCAGGAGTCTCGGGAACGCCGCCGAGCACTGAGTGTAGTGCGGGGGGGAGGCGGGCGGCATGGCGGACCGAGGCTGTTCAGTGGGGGAGTGTGGTTGGCGGTGGGGACTCACCGTTCCCATGTCTGTGATGGATGCTCGGGGGTACTCTCTGGCCTGCTGAAGTCCCTCCAAGAGCTGCTGCTCAGGATGGTCCGATCGTGGAGACTGGGCGGGACTCCTTGATGTGCGGGCTGGAGTGTCCGGCACCATATTGGCCTTGTCTCCCTGGGACATTCCGGGCTGTGTGAAATAGGTACGGAGGTCCGTGGAAGCCCCTGGAGGTGGTAGGGACGATCCTCTAGGCTTGGAGGATCTGGTGGTCCTGGATTTGCCCATGTATTTGCGGTCAAAATCACCCAAAATACGCCGTTTTCGCTGTGGGCTGAGAGAGCTGAGGGATTAGGCTGACATCAGGGTCGGCTTCCGGTCACGCCCCCCCGAATAAATAGAATTTATAAGAAAAACACTAAACAGTAAAGTTAAAGTATAATGTGAAAGATGATGTTGCGCTGCGAGAATCGTGATCTTTATTCTAAGCAAAAAAAAAAATTGTGATTTTCCTTTTAGCCAGAATCGTGCAGCTCTAGTCACCACTGGGCTTTTTTATTTTTTTGCTAAATAAACAAATAAAGACAAAAAAAAAAAAAAAAAAAAAAAAAAAAAAAAAAAAACTTTCATAGCTTGTTATAAAATTTTGCAGGAGGTAATTTTTCTCCTTCACTGATGGGCACTGATAATCAGTTTACATGTCCCTTTTTAGAGAAGCCAGTTATCGGCGCTCTTCTCCTCATGCTGTTAGCACAAGAAAAAGAGTGCCGATAACCAGCTTCTGTTGACATCTATGATCAGCTGTGAATGGGCGCAGCTAATCATGTGGTAAAGAGCCGCTGATTACATATTGAAGTAAAGAGCCAATGTCCTCAGAAGACACTGCGATCACAGGGCGTGCTCAAGGCACGCTGTCATAGAACTAGCCGGCCATGCTATAGCCGTTATTCTGCTATAGTGCGGTCAGCAAGTGGTTAATGATAAAACACAGAGAGGAAGGAAAACACTGTACCTTTCTTTATCCGCTAGTGGACACTTTTACCCCCCTTCATGCCCAGGCCAATTTTCAGCTTTCAGCGCTGTCACACTTTGAATGACAATTGTGCAGTGATACAACGCAGTACCCATATAAAGTTTTTTTTTTTTTCACACAAATAGGGCTTTCTTTTGGTGGTTTTTAATCACCTTTTTTGCTAAAGGAAAAACAGACCGAAAATCTTGAAGGGAAAAAAAACAAAAAACAAAAGAGAAATAAAAAAAACAAACAAACACATGTTTTCTTTGTTTGGTTATAAAATTTTGCAAATACTCTTTCTTCATACATGTAGGCCAAAATGTACACTGCTAAATTCCTTTGGTGAAAATAGTCTAAAACAGTGATTATTAGTCTGTAGGAAAGTTACAGAGCCCACAAACTATGAGATATATCTGAAAATGTATCAATCCGGATGTACTGACAGCATTTCTGGAGGCCCTACAATGTCAGGACAGTACAAATATCACCCAAATGACCCCTTTTTGCAAAAGTAGGCAGTCCAAGGTATTTAGTAAGAGGCATGGCAAACCTTTTGAAATTTTAATTTTTTGAAAATTATTTTTAATTTTTTTTACATACTGTCACCAGTGTAGTAGAGAGTCATCATATAACTGGTGTGGCAGTGATCAGGGACACCGACTGGTGACAGCACGAAAAACATTTTTTTTTCAAATTTTTTTATCACACACTTTGACCAGAGCAATATAATGTTACCATAGTAACATTGTACTGCTCCGGGGAAATGATCAGTGTTTGTTTTACACATTATGTTTGCTTATAGAGCAATACATTTTATTGCTATAAGCAAGCAATTTACTGACTAAAATCCATTCATTCAGTTTGTTTTGTTATGATTAGCCACAGCCGATCACATGACACTGTGATTGGCCCAGTCTGTACCATGTGATCACTGTGGCCAATCACAGCCAGCAACACAAAATTGTATACAATGGATGGCTTGAAAGAAGCCATCCATAGGTGACAACTGTCATGTGACCCGCTGTGATTGGTTATAGCGGTTCCATGGAACCGGCAGTGTGTCGATACAGTGAACAATCATCGGCTGTGTCTCATGGAGACAGATTACACAGCAGCATGATCCAGGAGGACGTCATATGACAGATCGACGAAAGGTCTGCCCCGTAGTCATTCGGCTATAGGCTGGGCAACAAGGGGTTAAGCTAAAACGAGTATAAGGAAGGGCTTGCGGGTGAAAGGGGGGGGGGGTAGCTGCACAGGGGGGCTCTTTAAGAAACCTTTTACCTTTAGAAACACTAACTCCTTCTTGCCCACACTAGGAATGACGGCTACTGTGTGGGCTTACTTTGCCGGGAGGGCGTCTATAGATCTCCTCCCGTGATCGCGCTGCTCGTGCACTCCCTGCGGCATGCAGGGGGTGGGCTCTGTGAACAGATTGTGGTAAAAGGCCAATCAAAGCGGCACTTTACCCTGTAATCAGCTGTGTCCAATGAGGGTTATCGGCTATCCTTTCCTCACACTAATAGCGCGGGGAGAGAAAAAAAGAGCCGCTAACCGGCTTGTGTTAAAGGGACATCGGCACAGATTATCAGTGCAGTCCCAACAGGGCTGCCAAACAGTGCCGCCTCATCAGCATACAAAAGTGATGGAGAAAAATTACCCGTTATAACATAAATTATGAAAAAAAAACAATTTTTTCAAAATATTTGTTCTTTTTTTGCTTGTTTAGCAAAAAAATAAAAACTCCAGTAGTGATTAAATACCACGAAAAGAAAGCTCTATGTGCATGAAAAAAAAAAAAAAAAAAAAGTATAACCATTTAACCACTTGCTTACTAGGCACTTAAACCCCCCTCCTATCCAGACCAATTTTCAGCTTTCGGCGTTGACGCACTTTGAATGACAATTGCGCGGTCATACAACACTGTACCCAAATGAAATTTTTATCATTTTTTCACCACAAATAGAGCTTTCTTTTGGTGGTATTTGATCACCTCTGCGGTTTTTACTTTTTATTAATAAAATGTAAAAAACTGAATTTTTTTTTTTTTAAAAAGTTTATTTTTTTATATTTTGTTATAAAAAATTTTAAACGGGTAATTTTTCTCCTTCATTGATGTACGCTGATGAGGCGGCAGTGATGGGCACTGATGGGCGGCAGTGATGGGCACTGATGGGTGGCAGTGATGGGCACTGATGGGTGGCAGTGATGGGCAGCACTGGCAGGTGGCACTGATTGGCACTACAGGTGGGCATTGATAGGTGGTACTTGTGGGCACTGTTAGGTGGCACTGTGGGCACTGTTAGGTGGCACTTTTATTGGGCACTGATGAGGCAGATGTGCCTCTTCCACTTGGGGACCGATGTCCCTCACATCCGATCCGGTGATCGGCTTTTTTTTCTACTCGCGCTGTCAGCGTGAGTAAAAAAAAAAACGATTACCGATCTTTTGTTTACATCATGTGATCAGCTGTCAATGGCTGACAGCTGATCACATGGTAAGGGGCCGGGAGCGGCCCCTTACACAGATCGGTGATCAGCCGAGTCTCAGTGACTCGGTGAACACAATGCGCCCGGCGCGCGCCCTGCAGGGCGCGCGCAGGGAGCGTGCACAGGGGAGGCCGTCATATGACGGCCTCCCGGGAATGTAGGTCCGCGCTGTAGCCGTCATTCGGCTATAGCGCGGATGCCAGATGGTTAATTTGGGTACAGGCGTGGGTGTTGCATGACCGCGCAATTGACATTCAAAGTGTGACAGCGCTGAAAGCTGAAAATTGGCCTGGGCAGGAAAGGGGTGAAAGTGCCCGGTAGGCATTTGGCTGGGCCAAAGACCAGAGCACTTTTTGCGATTCGGCACTGCGTCGCTTTAACTGACAATTGCGCGGTCGTGCCACGTGGCTCACAAACAAAATTGACGTCCCTTTTTCCCCACAAATAGAGCTTTCTTATGGTGGTATTTGATCACCTCTGCGGTTTTTATTTTTTGCGCTATAAACAAAAAAAAAAAAGAGCCACAATTTTGAAAAAAAAAAAAATTTTTTACTTTTTGCTATAATAAATATCTCCAAAAAATATATAAAAAACTAATTTCTTCCTCAGTTTAGGCCGATACGTATTCTTCTACATATTTTTGGTAAAAAAAAAATTATAAAATAAAAAAAAAAAAAAAAAAAAAAAAAAAAAAAAAAAAAAAAAAAAATCGCAATAAGTGTATATTGATTGGTTTGCACAAAAGTTATAGCGTCTACCAAATAGGGGATAGATTTTTTTTTAATAGTAATGGCGGCGATCAGCGATTTTTATCGTGACTGCGACATTATGGCGGACACATCTGGCGCTATTTTGGGACCATTCACATTGATACAGCGATCAGTGCGATTAAAAATGCACTGATTACTGTGTAAATGTGACTGACAGTGAAGGGGTTAACCAGGAGGGGGCGCTGCAGGGGTTAAGTGTGTCCTAGGGAGTGATTCTAACTGTGGGGGGGGCTATGTGTGACACGACACTGATCACCACTCCCTAATACAGGGAGCTGTGATCAGTGTCCTGTCACTAGGCAGAACGGGGAAATGCTTGTTTACATCAGCATTTCCCCGTTCTTCCTCACCGTGAGACGATCGCAGGTATCCCTGCGGACATCGAGTCTACGGGACCCGCGGTCACACTCACGGAGCTCGCGGCGGGCACGCGTGCACCTGCTATCCAGGCCCTCGCGAGATCACGTACAATAACGCGATTTCGCACAGCGGGGCCCACCTGCCGCAGTAGAACTGCGGCAGCTGGTCCGCAAGCGGTTAATGTCTTAGATTGTAAGCTCTAACGAGCAGGGCCCTCTGATTTCTCTTGTACCAAATTGTATTTTAACTGTCCTGTCTGCCCTCAAAGCGCTGAGCAAACCACTATATAAATCCTGTATAGCAGGGATATGCAATTAGCAGACCTCCAGCTGTTGCAGAACTACAAGTCCCATGAGGCATAGCAAGACTCTGACAGCCACAAGCATGACACCCAGAGGCATGATGGGTAGTTTTGCAACAGTTGGAGGTCCTCTAATTGCATATCCCTGCTGTATATTAATAATAACAATAATAATAATAATGTGAAAACTGGAATGTGAGGGGGAGTCTGCGCGGGAATGCCCATGTTCCCATGCAGTCCTTGCATTCTGGGCTGCCAAAGGCTTGGAAATTCAGAAAATGTTACTTTTAGAAATCACACCGGACAGCCCCTCCTGGTCCCACACAACAAAATGTGAGAGTCTGCTCCCCGCGATTGGCGTGCCACGATGTACTCATGGCACCCACACGCCTGCTGTACTGCGATTTTTGTGTGGTTTCAGATACGCAGAGGGTGAATGCAGCCCTATGGCTGTCTGTGTCCCCATTGTGGAGATTTGCCCCTCTCTGATTGTCCTGGTGACCACAATCACAGAGGGGAAATCCAACATGTCAGCGGTTGTCACCTGAATAAGAAGTGAGGGGAAAACGTCCAATGGGGACACCTGTTCCAAAAGACATCTGGGGAGGGAGTTTCCTGTCACTCTGGGAGATCAGCTCTGACTTCCTGTTGTGTCTCCAGGAAAGGAAGTGAGGGGAAGAGAAGAGGTTGTCACCCCTCACTACACCATCGCCCCCCTCTGTCTCTCTGTACATACCCTCTAATGAATGATCAGAATGATTCATAGATAGAACAGGAAATCAGAGACAGCTGATAACCAATCACCTCCTCCATGCTGGGCTGTGTAGTCCCTCAGCCCCTCCCCCATTCCTCCTCACCTGTACTGTTATAGGCGTTCTCCTCACAGCACTCCACCAGACGGCCGCAGTAGAAGCGGGGGTAGGACAGGTACCCAGTCAGTACAGAGGCGGTGGCTATGGCGATAGCTGTGGTGACAGGCTCCAGGGTCAACACACCCGACAACAGGGGACCCAACAACACCCCAACAGACAGCCATGACCCCAGGAAACAGCGCCTAGCTCCAGCCATGGGAGCTCCAACCTGCGCACGCACCTCCTGGGCTGTACGCACGGAGACTGGCGCATGCGCAGAACTCTCCTCTCGTACCGGGAGCAGAGCGTACGCTCCTTACTTTACTTGAGAGGGGTCCGGCTGCAGAGTGGAGCTCCACGTTTGACAGGAAGCACGTGGCCTCCACTCCACTTTTTTTTTTTTTTTGTTTAATGAACTTTAATGTAACAAACATTCAACAGAAATTAGCAACAACACATGGAAGTGGAGGTGACATGTTTCCTGTCACATCTCCAGTTCCCAATGGTGGTATCTGGCTGCAGACTGGAGCTTCACTCTCCACAGGAATCATGCGGCCTCCACAGATTTTTCCTTTAGGCTTAACCACTTAAGGGCCGAGCCTCTTTCTGAAATGTGTTGTTTACAAGTTAAAAACAGTTTGTTTTTTGCTAGAAAATTACTTAGAACCCCCAAACATTATACATTTGTTTCTAACGCCCTAGACAATAAAATTGCGGTCGCAATACTTTCTGTCACACCGTATTTGCGCAGCGGCCTTACAAGCGCACTTTTTTTTTTTTTAAATACACTTTTTTGAATAAAAAAATAAGACAACAGTAAAGTTAGCCCAATTTTTTTTTTATATTGGGAAAGATAATGTTACACCGAGTAAATTGATACCCAATATGTCACACTTCAAAATTGCACCCACTCGTGGAATGGCGACAAACTTTTACCCTTAAAAATCTCCACAGGCGACGTTTAAAAAATTCTACAGATTGCATGTTTTAAGTTACAGAAGGTCTAGGGCTAGAATTATTGCTCTCGCTGTATCGATCACGGCGATACCTCACATGTATGGTTTGAGTACCGTTTTCATATGCAGGCGCTACTCACGTATGCGTTTGCTTATGCACGCAAGCTCGTTGGGACGTGGTGCGTTTAAAGAAAAAAAAGGTATTATTATTTATTTTACCTTTTATTTTTTTATTTTTACACTGTTTAAAAAAAAAATTTCACTTTTATTCCTATTACAAGGGATGTAAACATCCCTTGTAATAGAAAAAAGCATGACAGGTCCTCTTAAATATGAGATCTGGGGTCAAAAAGACAAAGGCGGGAGGGGAATCCGCCGCAGAGACCACTTTTATCTTGTAGCGGACCGTCCGCCCGCTATCACAGGGGAGAGAAAGGGAAGGGAGGGGGGGTTGGGCGGGGGGGCCCTCCCCCCTCTTTTCTGTTTCCCTTTCTTTCCCATCCTCACAACCCCCCCCCCAAAACCCCCCCTCCCCCCCTCCCTTCCCTTTCTCTCCCCCGTGATATATTTATTTACCCATAGATCCCTCATATATGGTTCCTATATTTATGCTGTGTAGGTCCATATCCCTCCAACCCAATACACATATATTCACAGAACATCTTTATACAGATAGATAAAATTAGGTGCACTAACTCGAGCCCAGAGTAAGTATTTCCCACGTGAAGATTATGGATTTTGAGGTGGCTTTATATACAAACAGAAATATCTAAAAATGATGTATGTTGAAAATGTATCCTTCCCCTTTCTCCTGGTGTCCCTCCCCCCTCTCCTCCCCTTTCTTCCCCTTTCCCCCCCTTTTTTCTTCCTCTCCATATTCTTTTTTCCTCTCTCCTTCCCTCCTCGTTTCCTCTTTCTCCCCTTCTGCTCCTGGATATTGGGGATCTGAGAATGTATAGAATCATAACATACCCTATGAAGTTTCTTTATCTTGTCACATCTCCTAATTATTATTCAAGATTATGTTGTGCACGCCCCCATGGTAGCCCTTCATCACCTCTTGGGTTTGCGCACCTGTCACTGCAATGTCTGAATTAGCATCAGTTTTTTCTGAGACTAAAATATGCGGTGTAATCGCAGATGCCGGTTTTTTTATATATTAATCATGTATTTGTTATGTTATGTATTTTGATAGCCACAATATATACTGTCTCGCTCTTGAAGAAGCGTGAAGACACGCGAAACATGTCGAGCATCGAATATCCACATGACATGAATTAATCGATTGCGGACTTGCTATCTAGCCATCTCCTCAAACTGACTGTTACTTGGGATGTTGATCCAGATGTCCGAAGAATTATGTACTTAGATGGTGTTGTATAGGTACCGCTCTAATATATATATACATGAATTGTGGTTTTTAATCAAATTTTGTTGTTATGTATTTTTCTAATTGAATAAAATAATCTTTTTTATAGAATGTCTTTGTAGTTGTGCCTAAAAAGTCCAAAAGTCCCCCCTGCTTGTTTTTTGAATACGTATTTGTAGGACGCGGCACAGGTATTTTTGGTGTATCCACGGTGCCACTCCATGTTACGATACATCCCTAACTTTGCATTGATATTATTCTCTGCTGGCGGAAGAGGATGGTGAATATTGCCGCCAGACTTTAAAAGATTGGACCAGTGACCAACTGCTGGAAACGATCCGATCAGCTCATTCCCTAGTGGATCAGGGTTATATGTCATTTGAAGATGTTCAGCCTCTGATCCAGTTATGTGCAAAACCAGCCCTGTCATGCATTTCCGAAGGAAGTGACGATTTTTCTCCCCCCTTCAATTATGGCCAAGTTGAATCGCTGGTATGGTTGTTAGAGGATGATCCAGCCTTTTTCATGGAACGTTATTCCTCTTGTTCCCAGCAGGTGTTGTCTGATTGCATCCATTCAGTGCAATCCCTAGTAAGTCAGACTGTGTGAATCAATGTTTGTTCAACCTGTGCTCCAGGCATGGTCAGATCTCCTGTATTTAGCCAAGCCACAACATTCCAGCCCTGCCATTAATCATCTGCCTTCCCAAGAATCTATCTCCCCGTCGCCTATGGCAACCTCAGCTACAGCCCAGTTTACACAGCTTCCTACCAAATACTATTACCCAGTCTCCAATTGTTGCACCTATCCTGCCTTCAACCCACCTGCCTCTTCTCCTCCACCTGTAAAAATCCCACAAAACCCTCCTCCAGTCACTGTTCCCTGGTGTTCCTTTTGCCCAACTACATCCTTTTCTCACATCCCCGCTGTTACCTACAAATCTGCAGTGGCTAAGCCAAAAAAGAAACGAAAGTTCTTTCCGACCCACACCATCCTGCCAGTAACCCAACCTGCCTCCACACCGACCAACCTGTTCCAGTCTGCATTCATGCCAGTTGAACCTGATGACCCACCAAAATCTGCCAACCCAGTGCCTGCTACCCAGTCTGATGTCCCAGTACCTGCTATCCAGTATGATGTGCCCGCCTTCCAGTGTGATGTGCCTGCCTTCCAGCCTGATGTCTCGTTTGCTGCCTTCCAGCCTGATGTCTTGTTGCCTGCCTTTCAGTTTGATGTCTCGGTGTCTGCCTCCCAGTCTGATGTGCCTGCTTTCCAGTCTGATGTCTCGTTGCCTGCCTTCCAGCCTGATGTCTTGGTGCCCGCTTTCCAGTCTGATGTCTCGGTGCCTGCCTTCCAGCCTGATGTTTTGATATTGGTGTCCCAGTCTGTTAAACCAATGCCTGTTACTCTGCTTGCCGAGCCAGTGCCTTTTACACAGCTTGCCAGTAAGGAGCCTGCTGCCCAGCTCAATGACTCGGAGCCCGCTGTCTGCCCAGAGGTGCCCGATGACCAGCCTGAAGTACTCTCTTCCACCGTCCTGCTCGATGCCATAGACTATGGACAATTAAAACTAGTTGGAGCGTCCGGAGGCCACTCCTTTAGGGGGGTACTGTCAGGAAAGGGTCTGTCCCCTGGTAAGATCTATCATTTGGCGTGCAGTACTGAGGTCCACCAGCAGGTGTCTCCTGGCAGTTTGGAACTGTCAGGGAAGTCTTTCCCTGCTGGTGTTATATCATCGTTGGGCCGCAGTACTGACGTCCACCAGCGGATGGATCCTGGCAGTATGGAGCAGACAACACTTCCTGCGCTCAGGTGTTACGTGAGGACAATTACTGACAGTCTCATAAATACCCGGCAAGCCCACACATGCTTGCCTTGGTATCTCTCTCCCTGCGCCCTGACCTTGAGCCTGCATCTGATTTGATCCCTATTCCGAGCCCATCCTGAACCTGTCCCTCCTGTTACCTGATTACCTTGGATCCCTGCCCTGTAGCCAGGCCCGGATTTACTCCCTTTGCCGCCCCAAGGCCGGGTCCTTCAATGCCGCCCCCCCCACCACACCACCAGAAAGAGCCCCCAGACATAATACGGTCAAAGACTGCAGACATGATACAGGAGATGGTCAGAGACTGCAATGATAGTACAGGAGATGGTCAGAGACGGCAGACATGATACAGGAGATGGTCAGAGACTGCAGAAATAGTACAGGAGATGGTCAGAGACTGCAGACATGATACAAGAGATGGTCAGAGACTGCAGACATGATACAAGAGATGGTCAGAGATTGCAGACATGATACAAGAGATGGTCAGAGACTGCAGTTCCTATGGACATTAGTAGATAATGGCCGATCGGCCCTCTCACCTGACCCAGCGATACAGCAATGGTTCCCCTGATCAGGAGTCAGCTCACTCTGAATTGCCTGTGGCAACTCCGCTGGGTAGCACCCAGATCTGTATTCCTGCAATGACTCCATTCCTTTCTCTGCCAGGGATGGCGCTAGGCTGTGTGGCTTTCCCTCTGGTGGTGCAGGGCAGCGGGGTTCTCTCTCTGATGGTGTTCCCTCAGCACTGCCCTCTTCCTCTGGAGCCCTGGGTGTACTTTCCTGGGTGTAGACCCCCCAGGACAAACCACCCCCTTCCATTAGTACAGACCCTCCCCCCAGGACAAACCCCCCTCCCTTCATTAGTACAGACCCGCCAGGACAAACCCCCCTCCCTTAGTACAGACCCCCCAGGACAAACCCACCCCCCTTCCGTAGTACAGACCCCCCCAGGACAAACCCCCCTCCCTTAGTACAGACCCCCCAGGACAAACCCACCCCCCTCCCTTAGTACAGACCCCCCCAGGACAAACCCCCCTCCCTTAGTACAGACCCCCAGGACAAACCCACCCCCCTCCCTTAGTACAGACCCTCCCAGGACAAACCCACCCCCCTCCCTTAGTACAGACCCCCCCCAGGACAAACCCCCCTCCCTTAGTACAGACCCCCCAGGACAAACCCACCCCCCTCCCTTAGTACAGACCCCCCCAGGACAAACCCACCTCCCTTCATTAGTACAGACCCCCCCAGGACAAACGCCCCTCTATTAGTACAACCCCCCCAGGACAACCCCCCTCCATTAGTACAAACCCCCCCAGGTCTACCCCCCTCCATTAGTACAAACCCCCCCAGGACAACCCCCCTCCATTAGTACAAACCCCCCCAGGACAAACCACCCCTCCCTTCATTAGTACAGACCCCCCCAGGACAAACCCCCCTCCATTAGTACAAACCCCCCCAGGAAAACCCCCTCTCCATTAGTACAAACCCCCCCAGGTCAACCCCCACCCCCTCCATTAGCACAGACTCCCCAAGGACAAACCACCCCTCCCTTCATTAGTACAAACCCCCCAGGACAACCCCCCTCCATTAGTACAAACCCCCCCATGTCTACCCCCTCCATTAGTACAAACCCCCCCAGGACAACCCCCCTCCATTAGTACAAACCCCCCCAGGACAAACCACCCCTCCCTTCATTAGTACAGACCCCCCCAGGACAAACCCCCCTCCATTAGTACAACCCCCCCCCAGGAAAACCCCCTCTCCATTAGTACAAACCCCCCCAGGTCAACCCCCACCCCCTCCATTAGCACAGACTCCCCAAGGACAAACCGCCCCTCCCTTCATTAGTACAAACCCCCCAGGACAAACCCCCTCCATTAGTACAAACCCCCCCGGACAACCCCCCCCTTCACTAGTACAGACTTTGCAGGACAACCCCCCCTCCATTAGTACAGACCCCCACCAGGACAAACCCCCCCTTCACTAGTACAGACATCCCAGGACAACTCCCCCTCCATTAGTACAAACCCCCCAGGACAACCCCCCTTCACTAGTACAGACCCCCCAGGACAACCCCCCCCTTCACTGGTACAGACCCCCCAGGACAACCCCCCCTTCACTAGTACAGACCCCCCAGGACAACCCCCCCTTCACTAGTACAGACCCCCCAGGACAACCCCCCCTTCTCTGATACAGACCCCCCAGGACAAACCCCCCTTCACTAGTACAGACCCCCCAGGACAACCCCCCCTTCACTGGTACAGACCCCCCAGGACAACCCCCCTTCACTAGTACAGACCCCCCAGGACAACCCCCCCTTCACTGGTATAGACCCCCCAGGACAACCCCCCTTCACTAGTACAGACCCCCCAGGACAACCCCCCCTTCACTAGTACAGACCCCCCAGGACAAACTCCCCTCCAAGTGTGTACAACAGAACAGATGGAGACAGGGACAGGCTTGGGCGGGAGTGAGAGGAGAACACGCCCCCCCCAGCCGCTGCCGCCGCACAGAGACCAGCCGCTCCGATCTTCGGCGGGCGCGGCTGCTCTCCTTCTCTGACAGGAGGAGGGAGGGGGGACGGGCTTGAGCAGCGAAAACACAGCGGTGGCGGCGGTGACCTGCGGAGGGAGTCGCCTCAGTCTGGACACAGAGAGGAGGAGGAGGGAGAGGAGCACTCTAGCGCTTCAGCGCCCCCACCTCTCTGGCGCCCGGGTGCACTGCATGCTGATGTTAGTGTGGGGGGCGGCGGCGCCGCCCCTGTACCACTGCCGCCCCGAGGCCTGGCCTCGGTGGCCTTGTGGGAAATCCGGCCCTGCCTGTAGCCTACCCATCCATCCTCTCCCTGTTCTGTTGGTTTCCCGTCCTTACTATCTGCTGACCTCCCTGTGTATGACCTCGGCCTGGTTTTTGTTACGATTCCGGTATCTCCCATTTATTTATATATACTATTTGTGCATTGTTTATATTCACTTACTTGTCACCTATTTAAATAAACACCATTATCGTTCACTTACATGTGTTTCTGGTTTCCTCTGTGCAGTCCACACAGTCTGGTCTACTAAATTCCCTGATAGGCGCCTTGCTGGTGCCTCTCCCTGTTCGACTGTCCTCCTATTGAAGTCTCGGAGTCTGCTAATTGAAAGTACAACTACTTAAGTGTGTCCTGGCCCTAACCCTCTTTGCCTTCGAAATATAAATGGACTGTTAAAAGAAATAAAATCTCTTTTGCATCCAAGAAGTGTCTGGCGCCCAATGACTTTCATAATCTTTGCACCCACTATGCCTCACAACCCACAACATATGGAAGGATGTCAGCTGTCTTTGGCCTTGAAGGTCCTCATTAGGCTGAAAGAGGTTAAAGACATTGCTACATGCAGGAATAACGTCCTCAGAAAATAATAAACAATTGCACATGTGCTGGTATGCTATTTATTCACACAGCAGCCTTTACTGATCACAGGGATGTAAATTAAATCAATTTTGCCCTGTTTATAGTCGTAAATATGCTCCCTCTTATCTGCAATGACAAAAACACATGACCTTCAGCCTGATAAACCGGATAGCAACTGTCTGTCTTTTTGGTTCCCCTGCTATTTTAGCAGTGGTTCCATTAGAATGTGCTCTCTGTCATTCAGGCTTTTAACTCTATGCTGCCATCTACTGGTGATTTAATAGAAATGCCATGCGTTTTGCGTTCTCCATGACAGAACTATAATCCTTTTTTATGGGGTACCTGATTTTGACATCTCTTACACTAGTAGCTCAGGACTTGAAATTTTGAGCCCTGGTTTACACTGTCTGTGTTTCTTTTTGTCCTATAGAGAGGGGAGGAGAGTATTACATTCCCTCTCTATGTGTCATATATGCTGTGTACATCACATTCATTATCATTTATTATTTATCATATGAACAATTTACCTATCATCTTAATGTGTTGCGATATAATCATTTTGTAACAGGGGTTCCCTGAGACCTGAAATTATTTCAGGGGGTTCTTTTATTGTAAAAGGTTGAGAGAGTAAAAAAACAGCTGGTAAAGCCTGGAAGTATGATGTCACCCATAAGCTGGCCATAGATGGATCAAAATTCAGCAGGTTCAGCAAGGAAATTTCAATCCAACACTTGTAGATCACTGCTGTAGGGGTATCTTGGAACTTTGGATTTCAACCAAAAACAGCAGTCACCAAAAAATGGAACACTCTTCATACATGTTTTTTCTTTTCTTTTTTTTTAACTTTTACTAAACTTCAACTTCCAGGTAGGTTCAGACAATGTGTAATGCCCCTGTACACACGATCAGACATTCCGACAACAAAATCCATCAGATTTTTTCCGACGGATGTTGGCTCAAACTTGTCTTGCATAAACACGGTCACACAAAGTTGGTTGGAAATTCCGAACGTCAAGAACGCGTGATGTATAACACGTATGACGAGCCAAGAAAAATGAAGTTCAATAGCCAGTGCGGCTCTTCTGCTTGATTCTGAGCATATGTGGCACTTCGTGCGTCGGAATTGTCTACACACGATCGGAATTTACGCGAACGGGGTTTGTTGTCGGAAAATTTTAGATCCAGCTCTCAAACTTTGTGTGTCGGAAATTCCGATGGAAAAAGTCTGATGGAGCCTACACACGGTCGGAATTTCCGACAACAAGCTCCAATCGCACATTTTCCATCGGTCGTGTGTACAGGGCATAAGGCTCCATTCACGCTTGTACGACTCCAAAGTTGCGCAGATGGGTGCAACTTGGATACCACTTTGGCTTTAACCAGTAATAATAGACAACTGTTGCATTGGATAATATTCAGGTACGACTTTAATGCAACGTTTGAGGGTTAACATTGAAGTGTATGGCCCTAAAGTTGCATGAAAGTCGCACATACAGGTGCATCTCATAAAATTAGAATATCATCAAAAAGTTAATTTATTTCACTAATTCGATTCAAGAAGTGAAACTCATATATTTTATAATGTGTTACACGCAGAGTGATATTTTTTTTTTTTTTATAAATTCTTTATTTTTGAATAACATATAATACATGCCACATAAAACATTTCACTTAATCTTCATATCCTCTCTTACATCTCCATTTAAACGTATTATAACAACATGATACATTTTATTTCAAGTCGATCTGAATTTCATCTACCCGAACAGCATGTATAATTTGCCTTTTCTCTTTTCATACCCCTTGTACCTACCCCCACCCTCAAATGCAAGAGTGATATATTTCAAGCATTTCTTTATTTTCATTTTGATGATTATGGCTTACAGCTGGTGAAAACCCAAAATTCAGTATCTAAAAAAAAAATAGAATATTACATAAGACCAATAAAAAAAGGATTTTTAATACAGAAATGTTGGCTTGCTGAAAAGTATGCCCGTGTACAGTATAGTATGCACTATATCAATACTTGGTTAGGGCTCCTTTTGCATGAATTACTGCACCAATGGAGGCAATCAGCCTGTGGCACTGCTGAGGTGTTATGGAAGCCCAGATTGCTTGTATAGCGGCCTTCAGCTCATCTGTATTGTTGGGACTGGTGTCTCTCATCTTCCTCTTGACAATACCCCACAGATTCTCTATGGGGTTGAGGTCAGGGGCATTTGCTGGCCAATCAAGCACAGTGATACCATGATCATTAAACCAGGTATTGGTACTTTTGGCAGTGTGGGCAGGTGCCAAGTCCTGCTGCAAAATGAAATCAGCATTTCCATAAAGCTGGTCAGCAGAGGGAAGCATGAAGTGCTCTAGAATTTCCTGGTAGAGGGCTGCACTGACTTTAGACTTGACAAAACACAGTGGACCAACACCAGCAGATGACATGGCTCACCAAATCATCACTGACTGTGGATACTTTAGCATTTCATTTGGAAATCAAGGTCCCAGAGTCTGGAGGAAGTGGAGAGGCACATAATCAAAGTTGCATGAGGTCCAGTGGGAAGTTTCCACAGTCTGTGAAGCCATGCCATCTGCTGATGATGGTCCACTGTGTTTTATCAAGTCCAAAGTGAGCGCAGCCCTCTACCAGGAAATTCTAGAGCACATAGAATATAATCACTAGCTGTAAAGCCATAATCATTAAAATTTAAAGAAAAAAATGCTTTAAATATATCACTCTGTGTGTAATGAATCTATATAATATACGAGTTTCACTTTTTGAATTTAATTACTGAAATAAACTAACTTTTTTATGATATTCTATGGATTTTCACAAGTGTGGCAGGTGGGTTGGAAATGGGGCAAAGGAGTTTCAGGTTTCCATTGTTTGTAAATGAGGAAATGACTGTTTTCTAAATAGTTTGCATAGTTAGCAGCCATTTCCTTATAGCTCTTGTTGTTGTGAGGGAAATCTGAAGCTACAATTCAAATATCAATGGCTTTTCTCATCATCTTGGCTTTCTTGGTGTTTTTTTATCTTGTGATTAAGATTATCAGCTGCATCACTGATATCACCCATTGTTTTTGTCGATTTTTGTGGTGGCTTAATCTTTTTTTCTTCATTGCTGTGGTGATTACATTGTGGAACATCGGAACCTGGATCAGCCTTTTACCGCAAAGGTAACACTTAAGGGGTTTGTGGGAATATCTCTGGCTTGCCTGGAAATCAGTTCTATAAAGAGAACATACAGTGATGTATTTTTGTTGAACTTATAGTGTATTTTTACCTTCAAAACATATTTTTTTTTAATTTCGAATAGCTTGGGGAAGGTTTAGAACCCCTGTCAGATTTTATTGCTGTCTGTGACCCTCCACCCTGTGTTGGTCACCACTGTCTCTACAATAGAAAGTGTGTGGCAATCCTAAATCCTAAACTTAACCCTTAAATGTAACCAGGGACTAAGGATGGGCTCTGCCGTGTTCGCACACTCCAAGTGCAGAGCCCGTCAGGAAGTCGGCACGGTGCTGCGCTAATCACAGGCAGTGATTACATTGCAGTGAGACATTTCCTGATCTCTGCAGCCGCACACTTCCGACTTCCTGGTGGGCTCTGCACGTGGAGTGTGCGAACACGCCCGAGCCCATCCTTACCAGGAACTAGAGTTGCCACCTCATCCTTTTAAATCCGAACACATATGAATTACAAAGGTTCTGAGGCTAATTTAATGCAGATGCGGCACCAAGTGAGTTTAGTTACCACCTTAATCAGCCACAGAACCTGTGTTATTAATACGTGTTTAGTTTTAAAGGGGTGAGGTGGTAACTCTACCAGGGACATTGCTAGGTCTACAAAAGATCTGGGGCTAGAGCCCATAGCAGTGAAGTAAAAAGAGCCATACGCTTGGGCGGGCATATATATGTCCCCAGAGAGCCCCTCCCTTACTTCAGGGTCTCCAGAGCTCTCCTCATTACATCAGGGTCCCCAGAGAGGCTCCCCCTTACATCAGGGTCCCCAGAGAGCCTCCTTCTTACATTAGAGTCCCCAGAGAGCCCCCCTTACATTAGGGTCCCCAGAGAGCCTCCCCTTACATTAGGGTCCCCAGAGCCCCCTAATTACATCAGGGTCCCCAGTGAGCCTCCTCTTACATCAGGGTCCCAGAGAGCTCCACCCAAGCCAGAGAGCCCCCCTTTACACCAGGAGGTCCCAAAGAGCCTCCCTCTTACATCAGGGTCCCCAAAGAGCCCTCCCTCTTACATCAGGGTCCCCAGAGAGCGCCACCCCACTTACATAAGGATTCCCAGAGAGCCTCCCCCTTACATCAGGGTCCCCAAAGAGCCCCCCTTACAGCAGGGTCCCCAGAGAGCCCCCCACTTACATCCGGGTCCGCAGAGGGCCCCCTTTACATCAGAGTCCCTAAAGATCCCCCCCCTTACATCAGGGTCCCCAGAGAGCCCCCCACTTACATCCGGGTCCGCAGAGGGCCCCCCTTACATCAGAGTCCCTAAAGATCCTCCCCCTTACATCAGTGTCCCCAGAGTCCCCCTCCTTACATCAGGGTTCCCAGAGAGCCTCCCCTTACATCAGGGTCCCCAGAGAGTCACCCCTTACATCAGGGTCCCCAGAGAGCCACCCCTCCCCACTTACATCAAGGTCCCCAGAGGCTCCCTCACTTACTCCCTCATTACATCAGGGTCCCTAAAGAGCCCCCCTTACATCAGGGTCCCCAGAGCCCCCCTCATTACATCAGGGTCCCCAGAGAGTGCCCCCCTTACATCAGGGTCCGCAGAGTCCCCTTCATTACATCAGGGTTCCCAGAGAGCCTCCTCTTACATCAGGGTCCCCAGAGAGCCTCCCCTTACATCAGGGTCCCCAGAGAGCCCCCCTTACTTCAGAGTCCCCAAAGAGCCCCCCACACTTACATCAGGGTACCCATAGATTCCCTCACTTACATCAGGGTCCCCAGACCCTCCTTCATTACATCAGGGTCCCCAGAGAGCCCCCCTTACATCAGGATTTCAGAGAGCCTCCCCTTACATTAGGGTCCCCAGAGAGCACAAGAGAACAAAATTGATGTCCTTTTTTCCCACAAATAGAGCTTTCTTTGGTGGTATTTGATCACCTCTGCGGTCTTTATTTCTTTGCGCTATAAGCAAAAAAAGACTGACGATTTTGAAATAAAAAACAATATTTTTTACTTTCTGCTATTATAAATATCCCCCCAAAAATATAAAAAAACAAATTTATTCATCAGTTTAGGCCAATATGTATTCTTCTACATATTTTTAATAAATAAAAATCGCAATAAGTGTATATTGATTGGCTTGCGCAAAAGTTATAGTGTCTATAAACTATGGGATAGATTTATAGACTTTAGAGATCTAACCCCAAGTGACACTTTTTGAGGACCAGTAACATTATTACAGTGATCAGTGCTAAAAAAATGCACTGATCAATGTATAAATGACACTGGGAGGGAAGGGGTTAACACTAGGGGGCGATCAAGGGGTTAACTGTGTTCCCTGAGTGTGTTCTAACTGTGTGGGGGATGGGCTTACTGGGACAACACAGAGATCGCTGTTCCTTATCACTAGGAACAGCAGATCTCAGTATTGTCCCCTGTCAGAACGTTGATCCGCCTTGTTTACATATGCATTTCCCTGTTCTGCCTCTCTTTACTGCGATCGCGGGTGGCTGGCGGACATCGAGTCCGCCGAGGTCGCGCACGTGCCCACACTACCACATGCACAGACTGACGTACAGGTACGTCGGTTTGCGCAGCCCAGCCACCTTACCACAGTATATGTGTGTAAGAAGGTTGGCAAGTGGTTAAAAAATACCCGTTAGCATTTCTGGTTGTGGCCATCTTGAGTAAGGGCAGCTGATTAATGTAGCATTTACTTCCTGGAATCCATCTGCCCTTAGCTCAGGCAAGTATGCGGGAGGGTTTGCTTAGCTGAGAAAATCCCTCTTCCCCTCCTGAAGACTCCTGGCATGTGTGACATCATATCTAGGACTGGAAACCAAAAAGTAACTGAGGAAATGTTAAAAAAGTTTACAAGTAAATATGATATACTTTACTATCTATTTACTAATGCTAGCAGCTTAAAGAAGCAGTCCAGCCTGAACTTTTTAGGCTAGGCTTCTCCTAAGGGTCACAGAAGTGCAAATAGATTTGCACTCCTGTGACCCATTTTCAGTGGAGTGCAGTCTGAAGTCCGCTCTCAGCTGACGTCACTGCAATCAGTCGACGCAGTGCGTCATCCCGACTTCCAAGTCTGGATCCACCAGCTGCCCTGATTGATGACAGTCTCAGCGAGCCAAGAGACCCTGAGACGGCCGCTCCCTGCCAATCCACAGCTCAGTGCTCCAATGAGCGCTGAGAAGCAGAGAGGAGAGACGCTGACTGACAGTCAGCAGCTCTCCTCTCAGGGAGCTGTGAAAACCGAGCTGTCGGCGGTGTTCGGTGGCTCAGTTCTCAGTGTAGGGGCGCTGGGGGACAGATGCAGCATCGGTCTAATGTTACATCCACATAGGTAAGCATGAATAGGAAATAAAAAAAATCCCATACTTCTCTTTTAGGGATTAAAAAACTGTCATTGTTGATTGAGAGAGTTGAGAGAGTAAAGTTCAGATTTAACACATCCTAGATGCTAGCTTTAACCTCGTGATCTTAAACTGAAACTTAAAGCGAGCTCCACCCAAAAGGGGAAGTTCCGCTTGTTTGAACCTTCCCCCCCTCCACTGCCACATTGGGAAGTTTTTGAGGAGGAAGGGGGAGCGGGTACCTGGTTTTTCCAGGTGATGAGAGCTGGAAGTAAGCCCCTCTCCTTCCCCCGTAGTCTTCTGGGACACATCACAGGTCCCAGAAAACGGCAGAACCATTCACAAGGCACAGCTCGCTAATTAGTAGCTGCAAGGCTTCACTTCTTGTTCCCCTTACTTGCTATGCTGGCATCTGCACCCGAAGCCAATTGAAGTATCCGTTTGGGTGAGGACATCACTGGATCCCTGGACAGGTAAGTGTCCTTATGTAAAAGTCAGCAGCTACAGTATTTGTAGCTGCTGGATTTTAATTTTTTTGGGGGGAGCCTGTAGCTCCCCTTTAGGGGAAGTAAAAAAAAATTGTGAGCAAAAAAAAGTTGTGAGCAGGCAGGCTATTTATTGAAGAAGAAACATGCTATGAGAAATTCAGTGGACATTCTCCGCAAACCTCGGTGCTAGACTGATTGAACTCCTGTGCACGTGCAAATGCGAGAGGGGGTACAATTTTTTGGCGTGGCCATGAAACAAAGAATTTTGGCCATACCATGAGTGCAACCCCATACAGCTTAAGAGAGGTGGTAGAAACGTGGCTTAACTGCCTATGTTTACCACCACCTGACCGCAAGTGTAAACAAGACCTTAATTTTGTTCATGCTTGACAAAAGGCTGAAGGCCTCTTGAGCCCCCTAGGGAAAGAGAGCCTTGACTGATGGGGGCATGGCTAGGTGTGTGACAAGGAAACAATTGGTTGGGACATGGGGATGGGATGGGCCTGAGCTCAGGAAATCGTGTGCCCCAGGGAATTCTGGGTCTTTCGGAAGAGTCGTTGGAAGAGCTGCTGTGGACCCTGCACCTCTGCTATGGACCCTGAATTTCTGCTGGCCAGGGTCCACGAGCTGGCTGTCCAAGGACATGGTAACTGGTATTCTTACTCCTGAAATGTCCTTTCCACCCCCCTGGTGCCCCAGGCTGCTTGGCCATGAGATGTACATGTTCCCCCCTCCTTCTTCCTCAGCCCCAGTCCCTTGAGGCCTTCCTCATGTCCACCTCCCCCTGGAAATCCGGTTGCCATGGGCCCCTGCCCTCCCCCCCTGCTTCTCCCTGCTGATGGAGGACCCCCCGGCGGGCCCCCCCCTCCCTATCTGTCTGTCGGCCGGGATTCCTCTCACTGGCCCGCTCCAGGATCCCCAGAGCACAAGGCGTTGTGCTGGGCTCCGCGGCCTGTTCTCCCCTCCTCCCTGTGGCTCCCACTAGTCAGTTCGGGCGGGTGCCGCTGCGCTCCCCGCCTCTCACCTCCGGAGAGGACAGCCTGTTGCCATCCCTGCCCCCCCCCTGCTCCGCCGGCGCGCGCGGGGGGGGGGTTGGCGCACGTGGAGTGTCAGGTGCCGGGCACGCCAGCCTGGAGCTCTGGCACTGGCCGCCCGTCCTCCTCCCTGCACCATGATTCGGCCAGAGCGTCACAGCCGGTGTTCTGCCGAGAAAGTTCCGCTCGGCGGATTAGTTCCCCCCTCTACTGCGCATGCGCAGTAGAAGCCGGCGGAAATAGCCGAAGCGGAACAGTTGAAAATCAGCTGTACACGGCGCCTGTAAGAGGGCCCCTCGCGGGCTCACTTCGCTCGCCAGGCTTCGGGCACGGCCTCGCTGCGCTCGGCACTTTTAGATTCCCCCTCTAGGTCCACTTGAATAGTGGGGAAGGAATCTGGACCCAGAGCGCAGGCGCCGTGTACAGCTGATCGAAGCGTTTGAGCTTCGGCTATCTCCGGCGGCCAACAGTAGTACGTACTGCGCAGGCGCTGCGCCTGCGCAGTACAGGGGGGGAACCTATCCGCCGAAGGAACTTATTCGGCAAGACACCGGCTTATTTCCCTGCGCCAAGCTGGGCAGGAGATCAATTTCAGCACCAGGGATTACAGCCACTGGCAGGTCCCCTGTGCATCCACGTCCCCCTGCACCCGGCTGCCTGGGGGATGGTGGTGCTGCACAGGCTGCTCACACCCCTCTGACCTCTGCCTTCATGAATCCCCCTGCACCCAGCTGGGTGGGGGATGGTGGATCAGCGCATGCCACTCACCCCTGCCGATAACCTCTTCCATCCCGCATCCCCCTGCACCCGGCTGGGTGGGGGATGGTGGAGCTGCACATGCCGCTCACCTGCCACCGCTGACCCCCGCCTTCATGAATCCCCCCCTGCACCCAGATGGGTGGGGGATGGCGGGTTTAGCGCATGCTGCTCACCTCTGCGCTAACCTCTTCCATCCCGCATCCCCCTGCACCCGGCTGGGTGGGGGGTGGTGGTGCTGCACATGCCGCTGACCCCTGCCTTCATGAATCCCCCCTGCACCCAGATGGGTGGGGGATGGCGGGTCGGCGCATGCCGCTCACCCCCCATTGCTGACCCCTGCCTTCATGCATCCCCCTGCACCCGGCTGGGTGGGGGATGGCAGCGCTTTTCAGACCTCTCAGACTCCTGCCGTCTCACATCTCTCTGAGCCCGGCTGGGCGAGGGATGGTCGCCGTCTCCCATCTCCATCATCACTGATTTCTAACCATCAGCAGTTCCCTGCGCCCGGCTGGGCTAGAGCATTCTTTCAGACGCCCACTGCCACAGCCTTGCCCCACCATCTCCCTGCGCCCGGCTGGGCGGGAGATTCCCATTGGGGGCCTGCCGATGCGACCTTGCACCTGCCTGCTGCATGGCACCATCTCCCTGCGCCCGGCAGGGCGGGAAATGCGCACGCCGAGGATGGGGCTGCACCCACTGCAAGCCCTCCATCCTGGGTCTCCGGCTGCTCGGCTGCCGTCCTCGGCTCCTCGGGCTCCTCAGGGTCGGGGGCCAGACCACCCCCCCGGACCTATCCTTCCGCCAGCATCCTTCGACCTTGCCAGCCGTCAAAATCCTTCAAGGTGATGGCCGTCACGGCCTCCTGACAGCTCCTCCCATGGATGATCCTGTAACGGGTGTTCCTCCTGGACCTGCTGTTGGTCGCTCTTCTTCAGATGCACACCCGCGACTCAGTAAGTATGATTGTGATTTGGGATAGGTCCGGTGACGCTGCCGTATTGGGTCCATCGGATGAACGCATTGTCACGGTCGTAAAATCGGTCCTGCCTCGCATGGGTGTGTCGGGTTCGGCATGTAGTCCGGCCTCTTCCGCGGGTGGCGCTTTGTGGGCAGTTTAGCCTACCGGCATGCACCTGTCAGAAAACGTCAAGGATAAAATCTGGTGACGCGAATTTATGGTTTTCCTCACCTAGTCCCCCCCACCGTAAAACGATCGGCAAATCCCCTTAGTCCCTCCCCGACCGTGAAACGATCGGAAAATCCGGTCGGGTTGACGTGGCGGTGCGAAAAATCCAAGCAGCTTCCTCGGACATTCAGGAACTGGCTGCCGGGGGGTTCTGTGTTTACACCATAGTGCCTTGCGAGCATTTCCAGAGTTAGTACATCATTTTTGTTATCTTGATTTCATTTGGGGTGCCTACAAGGCGTACGGGGACCAGTGTTCTACTATGACACGCATTTTCGGCAAAAAGAGGCTCCAAGAAAGGAGTTCTGCTTTGATTGCCAGGATGGTAGCCTATGGTTATTGTTTATGCTCTTTCCCGGCCGGTGGCCAAGCTTGACATTTCTGAACCGGAAGACCCCAGTGATCGTCTCAGAGATGCTTCCCCGGTTAGACCGGTACCCCCCCCCCCCTTTTTCATAGAGAAGCCTTGACCTTAAGGGATGGTTTAGACTGTGGTTTTTTGCACCCCTCCCTCCTTTACTCCTTCGGGTGTGCCAGCCATGGCACCTAATTAAAAAAAAAAAAAATCAAAAATCGCCCGTTCTATTTGAGTCCGTGGTGGCTGGAAAACTCCAGAAGTAATTGGACTTGGGGCGCATGGTGGGTCTGTTTGTCCCCCCCCCTTCCCACAACCTGAGGGTTCCCCCCTCCTTGGTGTGGTCCCTAAGAGAAAAAAAAAAAAAAATTTTGCCTTATCCACCACTTGTCCTATCCTTCTGGCTCCTTGGTCTATGACGATATCGACAAGGAGGGATCAAGGGTCCACTACGCCTCATGACAAGGCGCTCCACTTGATCAGGACGGTTTGTCCTTCGGCCTCGCTGGCCAAGGCGGTCATTGCGTCCGCCTTCCGCCTCCTCCCGGTCCACCCGAAATGCTTCCATCCGTTGGGCTGCTACTTTCCGGGAAGCTATTTTTTGACTTGTGCCTTCCCATGGGCTGTACCTTTTCTTATTATTTCTTTGAACTCTCCAGTAGTTTTCTTGAACGAGTAGTTGTCCAGGCAACTGGTTTGCAGTCCGTATTACACTATTTGGATAACTTCCTCTTCGTGGGCCCATCTGACAGCTGTGAGTGCCATCCCGCTGTCAGCCGACAAGACCGAGGGCCCTGTGACGGTTCTGGCCTTCTTGGTATTGAAATCGACATTGTGGAGATGGTTTTCCAGCTGTCTAGGCTACTCTCCCTGGTTCGCTTGGCAAAAAAAAATAAAAAATCTGCAGTGGAAACAACTTCAGTCTCTGCTGGGTCAATTGGTCTTTACCCGCCGCGTCACGCGCATGGGATGGGCTTTCTGTAGACATCTGGCATGGGCCACAAAGGGGGCTGCCTCCCCCCCATAATATCTGTATCATCAAGCCCATGACTTAGGGGATGTGGCTGTCCTTCCTCCAGTCCTACAACGGCCAGTCATGTTGGTTGCTGGAGGTGGTACTGAACTCACAGATAGAGCTATACACTGACACAGCAGGCTTCTGTGGTTTCGGTGCCTTTTTCCAAGGGGAGTGGTCTGCTGAATGTTGGCCGGCCTCATGGGCCCGCATGGATCTTTTGCGCAACCTCACACGGCTGGAGCTCTTTCAGATTATTGTCGCCATTGAGCTGTGGGGCGAGCGGTTGCGCAATCGATAGGTGTGTTTTTTCTGGTCTGTTAACATGAGCGTGGTGCAGGTGGTCAATCAACAGTCTGCCAGATCCCCTCTGGTCATGTCGTTGCTGCGTTTTTTGGTTTTAAAGTGCCTGCAGTTTAACGTTTGCTTTAGAGCTAGGCATGTCCCTGGAACTGCTAATGATATTGCCGATGCTCCCTCTCATTCAAAGCTCCATCATTTCCGCGCCCTCTCCCGTCGGCTTCCCCGGAGGGCCTCCCCTGTCCGGCCTACTTGTGGAACCTCGTTTTTGAGGTTTGCCAGTCCTCTGGGTGTCACCTTTCCCTTTGGACGTGGGCGTCGTACTGCCGCGTGTGGGACAAATGGGTTCAGGCGTCGGGCGGTTAGTTTTCCATCTCGTCTTCACAGGTAATACGCGTGGCTTTATTTTCTTACCTTGTTTATTTACTACAAAAGGTTGTTCGGGTTTCCATTTCTTACCTTGTTTATTTACTACAAGAGGTTCTTCAGGTTGCCACGGTTTCATCGGCCATGCCTTCTTTGTCCTTCTTGGTTTCAGCTCCTTGGGTGGGAGGACATCACAAAAGCGTTTCCGACCCGTCGGGTCCTGCGGGGTTGGAGGTCCGGATGCCAGGAATATTCCCCTGATTCCTGGCATCCGGTTTCCCTCCCTATTCTCTCCGGTATCCTTTCCCTGTTGCCATCCGTTTGTTTCCCCATTTGAGACCCTTCTCTTCTGGATCGTGGGAGATTCCTTCATTTACTGGGCCGCGCGTCGGGCGGAGGTTCGGAGCTACGGGAAGAATTGGGGTTTTACCTATGATCTCGGCCAAATCCGCTGACTTGGGCTTCACGGTTTACGCTGGCCTCGGGTCCTTCCAGAGTGTTTATGCATTCGGTCCCACGTGTCTGTCCCCATCTTGATTCTTCACGCTGGGGGGAATTATGTGGGTTATACACGTTCTGTGACTTGCTCTCTGCCATCAAGCGGGACATTGCTCAATGCTATGCAGTTTACACCAATTTGGTGCCCATCTGGTTGAAAATTATGCCTTGCCTGCTGTGGGCAAGGGAATTACCTGCCCCCCCCCGGCTAGAACGCATCCGTCAGACAGTGTGCGCTCAGGTCGTCAAGTTTGTTCGGCAAATAGAGGGGGGTTCATCATCAGTCACAAGGATCTGGAGGGTAATAATGATGATCTGTTGAGACCGGATGGCGATTACCTCAATGACATTGGGTTGGATATATTCAACCTTGGCCTGCAGCGAGGTGTGGAACAGGTGCTGGCTGCGGTGGGGCGCTCGTCAGTTATTAACTGACGGGCATTTGGCGGTTTTCTTGACCTTGCCAGCAGTTAAAGTTGCTGTAATGGGCTATGCCCTTGATGGAAAATTGGAAATAGGCTGTCTGTCCAGCACTTATGGTAAGGACAGGCCCCACTTCCCTCTTTTGGTTAAGTGCTCACAGTACGACTGTGACTGGCACTGGTTAAATATGTTCACCACTTCCCTCTTTTGGTTAAGTGCTCACAGTACGACTGTGACTGGTACTGGTTAAATATGTTCACATGTTATGTGTTGGAATTTAATAAAGCTGTGGCCTTGCCCTTTCCAACCTAATGGTTGTAAGTGTCTTATTTAATGGAGTGAAGGGCAAGGGTGGTGAGGGATTTTATCCCTTGGTGTTACGTTAATTGGGACCTAAGCCCATTGCGCCTCAGCAGTCATGAAGGCCTCTTGAGCCCCCTAGGGAAAGAGAGCCTTGACTGATGGGGGCATGGCTAGGTGTGTGACAAGGAAACAATTGGTTGGGACATGGGGATGGGATGGGCCTGAGCTCAGGAAATCGTGTGCCCCAGGGAATTCTGGGTCTTTCGGAAGAGTCGTTGGAAGAGCTGCCCACCCTCCCGCCCCTTTTTTCCTATGTTTGGTATGTCACAGCTTGCTGCGGTTTTCTTGACCTTGCCAGCAGTTAAAGTTGCTGTAATGGGCTATGCCCTTGATGGAAAATTGGAAATAGGCTGTCTGTCCAGCACTTATGGTAAGGACAGGCCCCACTTCCCTCTTTTGGTTAAGTGCTCACAGTACGACTGTGACTGGCACTGGTTAAATAGGTTCACCACTTCCCTCTTTTGGTTAAGTGCTCACAGTACGACTGTGAATGGTACTGGTTAAATATGTTCACATGTTATGTGTTGGAATTTAATAAAGCTGTGGCCTTGCCCTTTCCAACCTAATGGTTGTAAGTGTCTTATTTAATGGAGTGAAGGGCAAGGGTGGTGAGGGATGTTATCCCTTGGTGTTACGTTAATTTGGACCTAAGCCCATTGCGCCTCAGCAGTCAAGTCCTCCTGCACTCCAGGATGGTCACATGGTAACGCATTACCTGCACTGATGCATTTTGGCAGAATAGCAGACTCTGTGGGGGTTAGTTACTAAAACTGATGAGTGCAAAATCTGGTGCAACTCTGTATAGAAACCATTTAGCTTCCAGGTTTTTTTGTCAATGCTTAATTGAACAAGCTGAAGTTAGAAGCTGATGTAGCACTAACTCACGGTGGAGCTGCTGATTTAAGCGGGTCTGTTACCTTCACTCTGCTTCCCTCTGTTTCACCGACACCCGGTCTAGAGTTCCGTTGAGTTTACTTCTGGACGACACAAGCAACAACACTGGAGTACGTTTTCAATGCTTTATTAAAACCAACAACTTAGGAAGTAGCAGGAAAGAGGTAGAAAGGAAACTTACAGAAGAAACTCAAATACGGTATTCTCTGGTAGGATTCTCTTGGCAAAATGTCCTGGTAGAATTCAAATACTATTTGAAATGCGCTCCCCTCATGGGACACACTCCTTGCACGTCTGGATAGGCCTCTCTCACCGGTCTAGCAGCCACTGCACGAATCAAAGTCTCTGCCACAGACTTGTTTGGGAATAAAACCCGTACGATCCTCTGCCACAGGATGTATAGATTTTCTGTAGTGAAAGTCAGTCACAGTGCTTGAACCTTTAAGCCGAGCCAGCAACACTATGCTGTATAGTTACTTTTGGATACGTCCTCCAACCGAGTCACCAGGCCCCTCTATAGACCAGCACACAGCGTGATCCCTCCAAGACGGGTCCTCCCCTGGGATCTCCTCGGTTGTCCAGCTTCGTCACACAGGACCGACAGCTCAGGACCATTCCTCGGCCACGGTGGTAGGCTCCAGACAAGCCTCTTGACCCACCCCTGCACCGCTGTATCGTGGGCCTCCCGAACGGAGGACCACGAGGTAGCTCCTTAACGCATACCTGTCGGCCAGGAGGGCCAGCAGGTGGCTGTAAAACGAACCCCAAAATATGGCGTCTGCCCTATAAATACCCTTGCCCAGAATGCAACTCGGAGGACCACCTCCACCGAGCGTGCCTCCGGGACAGAGGAGCATCCATACGCTTCAACACGTTGCCTTTCCAACCCTGACCAGTGGCAACACCGACACCCACCGGTCAGCACGGAAACACCCACAACGTCAGCCAAGCTGGAACAGAGGCAAACTTTTAACCTTCCTAACGCACAGTTTACTAAATTTACCTAACATGAGGTAGATTACAAATCTACCAGTGCTACACTGATTACTGGGATTGCACCGATACCGATACTATTATTGATATCGGTGCTGATCCTGAGCATTTGCACAAGTATCTGTACTCATGAAAATGTTCCGATGCTTGATCCGATACCTGTTATATCTTGCCAGGCATCCTCAGCATAGCAGGGGGGACCGGGCAGCCTCACAGGTGAACGGTGTGGCGGTGGGGGGTAAAAAGCACCAATCTCCCTTTGTAGCTTTCAATAAAGCAGCTGACAGCCGCTTCTCCTCCTCTCCCTCCTGCGGCTGTCAGCTGCTTTATTGAACGCTACACAGGAAGATCGGTGCTTTTATCCCCCCCCACCGCCGCACCGATCATCCCCTGTGCTCTCCTCCGGCTCCCCAGGTCCGCCTCCGGTTCCCACCCGGCTCCCCCCGTGTGCTCCTTGCTCTCTCCTTCAGGATGGAGTTTACCGGCTCCTTCCTTTTCTGAATGCACCCCTGATATCTCACCAAAGCCCCCCCCCAGGGCTGATAAAATAAATAAATAAAAATAAAGAACTGTAATAAATAAATACATACAGTATTTAAAGGTTAAATTGTAAAAATAATAAAAAATAAAATTAACAAAAACATTGACCCCCCCCCCCCAAAAAAAGAAAGCATTGTTAGATAGATAGATAGATAGATAGATAGATAGATAGATAGATAGATAGATAGATAGATAGATAGATAGATAGATAGATAGATAGATAGATAGATAGATAGATAGTAAAAAAATTATAAGAAAATAAAATTGTAAAAAATAAAATTGTAAAAAAAATTAAAAACTACTGACACAGTCCACGCATCATCAGTGTCCATCAATGCTGCATATTAGTGTCTCCTCATCAGTGACCCCCCTTTAGTGCCGCCTTATCAGTGCCCATCAGTGCTACCTATCAGTGCCCATCAGTGCTGCATATTAGTGCCTCCTCATCAGTGCCCATCAGTGCCACTGTCACATGACATTAAAAAAACGTATTGGTAATCGGTATCTGCGAGTACTTGAAAAAAGTATTGGTACTTGTACTTAATCTTAAAAAAGTGGTATCGGTGCAACCCTACTGATTACTGGTTACCATGCACAGCATCATCAGATTTTGGACTCTCCAATTTTAGTAAATCAACCCCTATATGTCTCTCACGACAGTGTCACTCTAAAAAACACATGAATTGTGCTTATGTTCTACTTCTTGAATACTAAATGGTAAGAGCTCCCTGGTATAATCATGATTGGTGATATTACTTGTATTGTAAAAGGAAAAAAACTACTGAGAAAAATGATGAGCCAATCACATATCTGGAGGGGAATCCATATACAAGCAATGCACAGAACATCCGTACTGTTGCTCTAGTTACAATAAATTCAGTTCAGAAAGTCATCACCCTCTATAGATTCACACTAAAAGGTGCTTTTTATAAAAATTACAAAATGACTGCGCAGTAATTATAAATGTTACATTAATTATTTTTAAACAAAAGTTGCATATGTCTTCACTAATGGCTTACCATACTTTACATTTTAGTGTCTTCTAGCTAAACAAGAAAACTCACCTAAAACATAGATGTGATCTGCCAAGCTTTAACTGGATTTGTGATCAATAGGAAATGGTAAGGCTCCACCCATTACCCTTGCATGGCTGGTTGGCATTTTTCAAGATACTTATCAGGAAAAAATGCAGAGGTAGGCAATTCTCATTTGCTACCCCACTGCTGTGGGTATGTCACGCAGAAGTAATGAAAACAGATACAGACAGACATTTAGAAAATATTCCACATTTCAGCCATGACAGATGTTCTTTAACCACCTCAAGATTGGACACTTTACCCCCTTTCTGCCTAGGCCATTTTTCAGATTTGGTGATAATCATCACTGGGTTTTTTATGTTTTGCTATATAAACAAAAAAAGACTGAACATTGTGGGGAAAAAAAAACATTTCTTAGTTTGTGTTATCAAATCTTGCAAATAAAAAATCTTTCTTCACAAATTCAGGCCAAAATGTATTCTGCTACATTTCTTTAGTAAAAGTAACCCAAATTAGTGTATATTATTTAGTCTGTGTGAAGGGTATAAAGTCTACAAACTATTGTATAAGTATTTGAAATTGATCAGTCCTAATGTACTGACTACCTACCTCATTTCTTGAAGCCCTAAAAACATTTTTTTTTGGCAAAGAAGAAATTAAATAAAACATGTTTTTTTTCATAAATTATACCACAAAGCACATTCTGCTATGCCTCCTGTGTATGGGGGTACCACATGTGTGGGACTTTTTTTTACAGCCTAGATGCATAGAGGGGTCCAAAATCCAAGGAGCACCTTTGGGCGTTCCAGAGGTATAAATGAGACATCTAATTTCCTGACTACCGATGACAATTTTGGAGGCCCTGGAGCACCAGGACAGTGGAAACACCCACAAAATTTCCATATTTTGGAAAGCAAACACCCTAAGGTATTTTCTGAAAGGCATACTGAGTCTTTTGAAAATGTCATTTTTTTGCCACAAGTTTTTGGAAAATGCAGGAAAAAAATTAAAATGTATCTGTTTATGCGAAGTTATCAACAAATAAGATAGATAGATAGATAGATAGATAGATAGATAGATAGATAGATAGATAGATAGATAGATAGATAGATAGATATTTAAGTAACTATATTAAGTACAGGAATAAAGTTACAACAGTAAGAGTGGACCTCACTCACATTATGCCCAAATACAGTGAAAATAAAAAGAGAAAAGAAAATGAAACTATAACAGAAAAGTGTCCATACAATACACCATTAATAAGCAAAAAGGATACATGTATAACACACTGTTACAGCCAAAATCAGTACATGTAATAGCTCCAAAAACAATCTGTAAAAAAATAAGCAAACAGGCGATTTGGGAAAAGCCGTGGGCTAGATTCCCATAAATCCTGAGAATAAGGAGCATAGGTATACTTAGAATTACACTCCTAAACACATTCTTCTACTCCTCCCAAGTATAGGTATACCACATGTCTGAGACTTTTTCACAGCCTAACCACATAGAGGGGCCCAAAATCCAAGGAGCACCTTTAGGCGTTCCATGGGCATAAATTACGCATCTAAATTCCTGACTACCTATCATATTTTTTGAAGCCCTGGAGAACTTAGACAGTGGAAACATCCACAAAATTACATTTTGGAGAGTAAACACCCCAAGGTATTGTCTAAGTGGTAGAATTGTCTCCGTCCCCGACTCCCGTGTCACTGGATTTGATTGACAGCAGTGAGAGCAAATGGCTCCTGCTGCTATCAATCTATCCAATGAGGACCCGAGACAGCAGCTGGAGCTGGTGGGCTCGTTCTTGTCGCTGGAGCGATCAGATTCAGGTTAGGAAAAAGGGGGCTCTGGGGGCAGCTGCAACACAGAAGGTTTTTCACCCTAATGCATGCATTAAGGTGAAAAACTTTGAGACGTTACAACTCCTTTAAATGCCTTCTTATAACATCTTTTAAATATCTTCTGTTTTTGGATGGCGCTTCCCTGATGAAAAAAGTCTATTTATTTTTTAAGTTTTATGAGCTAGATCAGCTTTCAAGGATCAATTTATTAAAAAGTGATATTTTACCTATAAACACATGGTGAGATGAGTCATCCCCTGGTTTCTTATATTTCTTGGACACCAACATTGAGATATCTCTACCATAATTTCCAACTCTGTTCTTGTCCATTGTTTTGGGTTTCTCTATCCACCTTTGTATGTTCCACATTCCCCCAGTAAAATTTTCTGTAATATAAAATGAATAGAATATCCAGCAGAAAGTATGGAAACCCATGATAATGGTCATAGAAAGTGTGCAAACCTGGAACCGCAGCCCAGAGATCTCATCAATAGAGTCCCCGAAAGATAGAAAGAAACTTTCAGGTGATTTAACTTTCAGTCATTTGAAATAAATCAGTTTTGAGTGAACTGGCTCAACAGACTTAATGACTTGGTCATTTATTGTAAAGTTTTGTTCCTAGGTATATTCCCATGGGTGCAGACAAACAATTCTCAAAGTCAAGACAACATGGGGTAAAAGTCAACGAAGATATGGCATCACAGCAGACCAAAAAGACAATCTTTTGCATTAGAGAATTCCAAATTCCTTTCTGTGAGCATCTGAAAAACACAGATTTATAACGTGACAACAACTGAACTGTACATAAACTGAAAATGAAACATGGAAATGCACGCATTAAAGCAGAATTTCAGGCAAAAATTAAACTCAGTCTCAAACAAAAAAACACCTTGTACCCTTTTGCCATATTTTCTTCGGGACTTCCATCCCATGTCGCCGCAATGTGGTAATCACTTCTGCGGTTTAATCGTGCCCTCCTCCTTCCCCCGTTGCCTTCTGGGACCTGTGTGTGTCCAAGAAGACAACGGGACTATTCAGAAAGCGCCGAGTGACTCACGCGTGCGCAGTAGGAAACCGGCTGTGAAGCCTTAAGGTTTTACTGCCAGTTTCCCTTACTTGCATTGCGGGCTCCCTGGACAGGTAAATGTCCTTATATTAAAAGTCATCAGCTACAGTATTTGTAGCTGCTGACTTGTAATTTTTTTCCCCAGGCTTGAACGCTTAAAAGTGATTGTAAAGTCTTGTTTTTTTTCCTACAAAAATAACAAACATGAACTTACACAGTTCCCCCTCCTTGCCCCCCCCCCCTGGTCCAGCTAACCGGGACAGCGGAAATCTCCAGTTCTAAGCCCCGGTATGTCCGCGCCAGGAATCCGGGGCTTAGAAATCATCTCTGCATCCACGGGGAATCTTCATAGCTGACAGAATGGGCTACACGGCTGTTGATCAGTCGGCGCCGCCCATGTGATGCCGCTGACCAATTAGAATGCTCCAAAAAATCCCTCCTGACGACGGACATTTTGGACATTCAGCTGAGGGGATTTCTAAGCCCCGGATTCCTGGCCCGGATATACTGGGGCTTAGAACCAGAGATTGCCGCGTTCCTGGTCAGCGGGAAAAGGGGGCGGTCGGGTGGGCGAGGAGGGGGACCTGTGTAAGTTCACCTTACACATACAGATTTTTCTGTAAAGGTGAACTTACCCTTTAACCCTCAAAAGTTGCATGAAAGTTGTAACTCAATGTTTTACATGCAACAGTGGGTCCGGCTTTGCAGAGGGACAACAATTCACATTCAAGTCGCACCCATTGCACCCAGTTGCATCAAAGTTGCACTCCAGAGTTGCCCAACTTGTGAATGGAGTGGGCTGGAATGTATTTTAAGCAAAAAGCTTTTATTTTAGTTTTTAGTTTTGAATAGTGTGGGAAAGGCTTAGAACTACTGTTTTTTTTTTTTTACTGCTATCCAAGGTTCTGTTAGAGCCCTTTCACACTGGGGCGGTTTGCAGGCGCTATTGCACTAATAATAGCGCCTGCAAACCGACCCGAAAGTGCCGCTGCTTTGTATCCAGTGTGAAAGCCCCGAGGGCTTTCACACTGGAGCGGTGCGCTAGCAGGACGGGAAAAAAAGTCCTGCTAGCAACATCTTCGGAGCGGTAAAGGAGCGGTGAAGGAGCGGTGAAGGAGCGGAGTGTATACCGCTCCTTCACCGCTCCTGCCCATTGAAATCAATGGGGCGGCGCAGCTATAACGCCGGCAAAGCGCCTCTGTAGAGGCACTTTACGGTGGTTTTTAACCCTTTCTCGGCCACTAGCGGGGGGTAAAACCGCCCCGCTAGCGGCTGAATACCGACGGTAAAACGCCGCTAATAATAGCGGCGTTTTACCGTCGACACCGCCCCCGCCCCAGTGTGAAAGGGCCCTTAGAGAGATTTCCCCAACTACCTTCCACTGTTGGTGGCAACCACAAGGAGTGTAAATAAATGAAGAAACTTTTAGATGTGTATCTTATGACAGTGCACATGGATATGGTAATCAGTAGTGACATAAACACACACATACAGGTTGAACTTGATGGACCGGTGTCTTTACTCAACGTTACAAACTATGTAACATGCTGCTTTCATTTCTCATCCTCCAAAGCTGACAACCTTACAGGGCTTGGGGTTGTAGTAGTCAGTGGTATATCAAAAATAACAAACTTAACAAACTTAAAGCACATTATGAAATACCTTAGAACGAAGCCCCACAGCGGCACCCGATCACCACTGAGGGGGCTGACATGTTGCCTTGGCGTTTCTTCCGGGTTCGCGGGCTCTGGCGCTGTGAGTGGCGGGAGCCGCGATGACTTCACTCCTGCGCATGCACGAGGGAGCCCTCGGTTCCAGCAAGAAGCTCTGAAGTTCTGGCACGATATGCCGGACCTTCAGAGCGCATGCGCCGCTGACATCAGCGGCTGCACGCAGGGTTTATATTTCTTGAACGGTACACGTTTAGGAGATATTCATTTTACCTACAGGTAAGCCTTATTACAGGCTTACTTATAAATAAAAATAACAAAGCAGGGTACACAACCGCTTTAAGAACCCCACATGCAGCCGATTACTAAAGCGTAGAATTTTACCCTGTGGTGAAAGTGCATTTATATCTGCAGGCTATATTGGAGGCCTCGATTAGTGAATGTGGTGCAGCGTTGCTTTGTAAAGAATACCCAATCATGTGCAAGGAAAATGTAAAAAAAAAAGCATTTTTGTTTGCACATGATTGGATGATGGAAATTAGCAGAGCTTCTCCACATTCACAAAGCTCACAGGGAAAATGAGGGCAATTGCACTATCTATTTGCCTTTAGTACATCAACCCCATAATTCATTTTTTTATGTAGCTAATTGAATATGAATTAAAGTACTTCTGTAAAGAGAGATGTATGAACACCACCATTCTTGACATCCAAACGAAGCCAACAATGGCATTTTTAGAATGATAGTTGTACATTATGCACAGATAAAAATCTTGTATATACAGGCATAAGAGATGCAGCAATCTCAAGGAGCGAAAGATTGATTAGACTTATCTGTTAACTTTATCCGATCAGTATTCTCAAAGTAAATGGAGTAAATGGAGTGGCGGGTGGTGCTCAATATTTTGGGTGGGGTGACAAACTAACACACCCCCCACCCTTGCGGGAGATGGACAGCAGCAATAGGAGGGGATACACACATCATGCACCGTGCTCAGTAGGGATGAACCGAACACCCCCCGGTTTGGTTCACAGAGGGAACATGCGAACATGCAAAAAGTTTGTTCGAACACACGAACACCGTTAAAGTCTATGGGACACAAATGTGATAAATCAAAAGTGCTAATTTTAAAGGCTTATATGCAAGTTATTGCCATAAATAGTGTTTGGGGGCCCGGGTCCTGCCCCAGGGCATATGTATATTTTTTCGGGAGCAGTGATTTTAAGAATACTTAAAGTGAAACAATAAAAATGAAATATTCCTTTAAATATCGTGCCTGGGGGATGTCTATAGTATGCCTGTAAAGTGGCGCAGTTTTCCCGTGTTTAGAACAATACCACAGCAAAATGACATTTCAAAAGGAATATACTGTAAGTAATTTAACACTGCTTGCGGCTGTAATGTATTGTCAAATCCCAGCAATATAGATGAAAATCATTGAGAAAAACGGCATGGGTTCTCCCCTCTCTAGCCCATTACCAGGCTCTTTGGGTCTGGTATGGATATTAAGGGGAACCCCCGCACCCCCCCACGCCATTTTTTTTTTATCCCTCACAGTTACTCTTGGTGGAGTAACTTGGTGGCGCAGGAACGGGCCTTGCTGTGAAATATTAGATCAAGAATTGTAATTGAATGCCCCTGTTAAACAGGGGCAGAAAAATTGGACCTCTGCTGGTGGTGCCACAACACTGTAAGCCCACAGAGTTACTCTTGGTGGGCGCAGGAATGGGCCCTGCTGTAAAATATTAGATAAAAAATTGTAATTACAATACAGTGCAGCCGTAGTGCAGTTGCTACTACACTTCTGGTGGTGTACACAGTACACAATACAGTGTAGTGTGGTGTTGCAAAACAAAATATACATCATGTCCAGAAGGCCACCAAGGAGAAGCAGACGCACGCAGGCCACTAAAAGAGGGCAAGCAGCCTCTGTGTCTACAGTCAACAGTGCTGGTCATGGACATGGTGCATCCTCTGCAGGTGGCCGTGGGGCATGCTTTTCCTTTTTTTCTGCTGCTGGCCGTGTTATTGAGCCAGAACATGCAGAAGAGTTGGTGGAGTGGATAACAAAGCCGTCCTCATCCTCTGTCACCCAGGTTTAGAGTAGTTTGCCTTCCAATGCAGCTGCCAAAGCGGCCTATTCCACCGGCTCCTTGTCCACAGTCACTTCTTCCATAGCCCTACCATCATGCATGGAGGAGTCCCCCAAACTATTCGACCACAGTGTCGAGTACATGCTGCTGGAGGATGCACAGTTATTTGAAGGCTCCGATGTTGGTTCCCAGGTTGAGGAAGGGAGTAACGTGAGCCTAGAGAGAGGGGGTGCCCAAGAAGGACAAGAAACTGGCAGTCATGTTCCCCCAGCTGCAGCATACTGCCAAGTTTGCTCCAGTGACGAGGAGGGAGGGGATGATGAGGTCACTGACTCTACTTGGGTGCCTGATAGAATAGAGGAGGAGGAGGAGGCACAACTCCAACAAGACAGGATGTCCTCTAGGGGCAGCTTAAGGGCAGCCACCCTACTGCATCACACTGCAGAGCTCCGCAGGTGTAGGGCGCTGCTGACTCCCCGCTGATTTTGACACGTGTGCAGCATATCGCACTGTTGCTGTTTGCAATGTCTGAAGCGGATCAAGTGTGGCCAGAACAGCAGCCGCTTGGGCACCACATGCTTGACCAGGCATATGAAGACCTCCGATGCAGTCCGTTGGAAACAGCACTTGAAAGACCCACATCAAAGAAAAAGTCTTCTCCTTGCTCCTCATCTGGGATCTCCAACCCCACTATACCTCCAGTCCTCTCAAAAACCTGAACTGAAGGGAATGAAGGTATAGCAATAGGTGTTGCAAGTACTTGAAGCCAATCTGCTATCAGTACACCACCATCTGATTTTAGCAGGCAAGTTTCCCTACCCCAGTTGCTAAACCGTAAAAAGAAATTTGGTCCCAGCCATCCACATGCTCAGCGTCTGAATGCTAGCTTGGCCAAATTGCTAGCACTGCAACTGCTGCCTTTGCAGCTGGTAGACTCTGCCCCCTTTCGTGAATTTGGAGAATGTGCTGTACATCAGTGGCAGGTTCCAAAGCGCCATTTCTTTTCACGGAAGGCCATTCCCCGTTGGACAGGTCGGTCAGTAGTAACGTGCATATTACCGCTGACTCATGGTCTAGCAGGCTTGGGCAGGGACGTTACCCTTCCTTCACGGCGCACTGGGTAACTCTGCTAGCAGCTGGGAAGGATGCAGGACAGGGTTCAAGTTGGAGCTTGTTCCGCCACCACACCTCCAAAATGCTAGTGGTGATTCTGCCACAGCTCTCTCCTCCACCGCCTCCTCTTCTTCCTTTATGGCCTCTTCTGCAGATTTGTCCTCCGAACCAGCGGTGCTCCATAAGTGTTCAAGGGGCTACGCAAGCACTCAGGCAAAAAGATGCCATGCGGTGCTTGAGTTGGTCTGCTTAGAGGACAGGAGCCATACTGGGGCAGAGATTCTGTCAGCTCTGCAGGGGCAGGCTCAGAGGTGGTTGACGCCACGCCAGCTTCAGCCAGGAGTGGTTGTATGCGACAATGGCACCAACCTTCTCTCTGTCCTCCGACAGGGACACTTAAACCATGTTCTATGTTTGGCACACGTCCTGAATTTGGTGGTGCAGCGGTTTTTGAGCAGGCACCCAGGCTTACAGGATCTCCTGAGGCAGGCCACAAAAGTCTGTGGTCATTTCCGCTGGTCATACAATGCCAGTGCTCGGCTGGCTGACATTCAAAGGGAATGCAACCTGCCCACCAACCGCCTCATTTGTGACATGCCCACCAGGTGGAACTCAACGTTGGCAATGCTGCAGCGGCTGCACATGCAGCAGAGGGCCATCAATAAGTAACTGTGTGAGTATGGCATCAGGACAGGGTCAGGGGAGCTTGGCTTCTTTACGCCACTCCAGTGGCTACTGATCAAGGATGCATGCACTGTCCTGTCACCATTTGAGAAGGCCATGAGGAAGGTGAGCAGTGACAATGCATGCATCAGTGATACTATCCCTCTAGTCTTCCTGTTGGAGCACACGATTCGTTGAATAATGGACAGGGCACTTGAGGCAGAACAGCGGGAGGAAGAGGAGGACTTCCTTACCTCTCAAGGCCCACTTTATTCAGATACGATTCCTGCAGGGCTGCCAAACACACAGAAAGAAGAGGAGGAGGAAGATTGTGTCAGCATGGACGTGGAGGATAACACTCAGCAGCAGTCTTCAAGGGATGGTTTTCAGTCCCCAGAAACCCAAGGAGTTGTACGTGGCTAGGAGGAGGTTGTTACGGATCATGTGATCCTTAGTGAGCCAGAGGACTCAGAATCGAATGCCTCTGCAAACTTATGCTGCATGGCCTCCCTGATTCTGCAAAGCCTGCGAAAGGACCCTAGAATTTGTGGTATCAAGGAGAGGGATCATTACTGGCTGGCAACCCTTCTTGATCCACTTTACAAGGGTAAGGTTGCAGAACTCATCCTGCTTTCACCTGAGGGAGCAAAAGGATGAAACATCTTCAGGAGGCCTTGAAGAAAGGTTTGTGCAATGCATTTCCAGACCCTGGAAGGTTACAATTTCCTGGTGCTGGACAATGTATTGCTGAGGCTTCGTTCAGTCAGAGGAAGAGCGGCGGAGAAGGTGGCCGGCTGACCAATGCCTTTTTGACAATTTTTGAGTCCTCAGCGCCAAGGTCTGATTGGTTCAAGCAACCATCGCCAGCATCTGCATTACATGGTGCAGGAATATCTAGGGGCAAGAGCAGACTAGGAGACCTTTCCAACAGAGCATCCACTGGGTTACTGGGTCTTGAGGATGGACCACTGGCCAGAACTTGCTCAATATGCAATTGAGCTACTGGCCTGTCCTGCATCCAGCGTTCTTTCTGAACGCACATTCAGTGCTGCTGGAGTGTTTGTAATGGATCATAGAGTGCGCCTGTCCACAGACTCTGTTGATAGGCTCACATTTATAAAAAATGAATCAGTCTTGGATCAGCAGCTATCAAGCACCTGATACTGATGTAAGTGATTGATTTTTCTACGGATGTGGGATCCCTTGAAGACTGCCTATGCTGAATGACTATCCTATTCCTCCTCAATCTTGATGATGCTAGCTTCCAACAATATTTTTGATTTAGGGCACTACCACCACTGCCTAGAGATGTAAAATTTCCGGAAATTCTGAAGCTCGGAAAAAAACCCGCTTTTTTTCTGTTTTTTGGGGAAAAAAATGACATTTTTGGAAAAATTGAAAAAAATGCTACATTAGCACTTTTTTGTCTTTTAAAGATTGAAAGTCATTCTGTTACTTTAGGAACATAAAATATGACTATGGACAATTTGACTTGGCATAAAATTATCACAACTAGCGTATTAAAAATATAGTGTAGCCAAACAATTATCACAAACAGAATTTACTTTTTATAATATTTATTTGTAACAAAGGGAGCAACAATCTCCTGAACTGCTTACTAGTTTATGTGGAACAGCCAAAAAGCCTCCACAAAACAATTTTAAAAACCAAAAGTAACAATTTTTCATATTTCCTCTCCACAGTATTAAATAAAAATAAAAACCCCATTCTCATAAAAAGAATTGAAGATGGGGGAAGTGTTAAGAAGAGAGTGGGACTAAGTTCCAATGGACATTTAATCAGAATCATTTTCTGAGCTGAAATTGTCAGTATCCGTCTCTGTTTCTGCAGCTACTCTTTTTTGTCCGTCATCACAATTAGAACTTATGAAAACTTAAGGTGAACACCCTGTCTTAAAATATTTTATTCATCATGTTACAATAAAATATTCCACATTTTTTTTTTCTTTTTTCAATTTTCCAATTTTTTGGAAAAAAACAAAAAAGCCTTCAGGAAAAAAACAGAAAAAAAGCATTTTTTTTCCGAATGTTTCCGTTTTTTTCTGGGCCTTCACATCTCTACCACTGCCTAAGGCCCAATTTTTCTGTCCCTGTTTAACATTACAATTTTTGATCTAATATTTCACAGCAGAGCCCGTTCCTGTGCCCAACAAGAGTATCTGTGAGGAGTTACAGTATTGTGGCACCACCACCACTACCTACCACCAAAGGCCCAATTTTTCTGCCCCTGCCCCAGCAGCAGAAAAAAAGGACAAGCGTGCCCCACGACCACCTGCAGAGGATGCACCATGTCCACGACCAACACTGTTGACTGTAGACACAGAGGCTGCTTGCCATCTTTTAGTGGCCTGTGTGCGTCTGCTTCCCCTTGGTGGCCTTCCGGACATGATGTATATTTTGTTTTGCAACAGCACACTACACTGTATTGTGTACTGTGTACACCACCAGAAAAGTAGTAGCAACTGCACTACGGCTGCCCTGTTTTGTGTGCTGTGTACACCACCAGAAAAGTAGTAGCAACTGTACTACGGCTGCACTGTATTGTGTACTGTGTACACAACCAGAAAAGTAGTAGCAACTGCACTATATATATATGTAGTGATATATTTATTATATCGTGGGTATATAATTAATTAGTAGTTAATATAATGATGATGTAAGTACTCTTCCGCAGCAACCCAATTCTTCCAGAGAGATGGACTTTATTGACTTCCAACACAGAACAAGGTACAAAGTCCACAGATGACAAAAATTCCAACAGAGTAAATATAACTTAGAGTCCCATTTTTTCCTAGATTTGCGCCTTCATAGTCACACACAGACAAGACTTAAACTTTAGACTCAACGCCATGTTATATTCACTAGACACTGAATGGCTGAGCAATTTGATTGGCCGTCTCCATTCAGGCCTTTGATATGCTTTAGTCTTTCAGACAGACAACAACCCCCAGCCGTAAACAGCTGCAGTCATAGATCGCCCCAATCTGCACTCCCGCATATCAACATCAACAAGTCCCCTTTGATATGTATAATTAGATTAGATTAACAGGTACCACCTGAACACCCTTTTGAGTCCTGCAATACCTACATTCCTAATCAGTATTCTTGCATATTAACATCAACAAATCCCCTTTGATAAACTAGTACCCTGGGAGGGAGTTTCTGCTAGGTCAATATTGTACTGTATGTGTACATATATATAATAATATAAAATCCCACATAAATCGGCGAACATATTACAACAATATAGGCCACACTGGATGCAGAGTATATATATATATATGGATATTATACACTAGAATGTATATATTTATATGTATATATATTAACCACTTGCCGACCGCTGCACGTCGATATACGACAGCGGTGGGCAAATGGGTGTACTTGTACGTCCCCTTTAATCGGCGGGGCTAGCAGGCGCCCGCCGCATACAGCGTGACCATGCCCGCAGGACCCGTGGACTCGATGTCAGCCAGTGTCCCGGCGATCGTGTCACGGAGCCGCAGAACGGGGAGATGCCTATGTAAACAAGACATTTCCCTGTTCTGCCTTGTGACATGACAGAGATCACTGCTCCCTGTCTTCGGGAGCAGTGATCGCTGTCATGTGAGTGGAAGTCCACCCCCCCCCACAGTTAGAATCATTCCCTAGGACACACTTAACCCCTTGATTGCCCCCTAATATTTAACCCCTTCCCTGCCAGTGCCATTTACAGTATTTTATAGCACTGATCGTTGTATAAATGACAATGGTCCCAAAATAGTGTCAAAGGTTTCCGATGTGTCCACCATAATGTTGCAGTCACGATAAAAATCGCAGATCGCCGCCATTACTAATAAAAAAAATAATAATAAAAATGCTATAAAACTATCTCCTATTTTGTAGACGCTATAACTTTTGCGCAAACCAATCAATATACGCTTATTGCGATTTTTTTTACCAAAAATATGTAGAAGAATACATATCGGCCTAAACTGAGGAAAAAAATAGTTTTTTTATATATTTTTGGGGGATATTTATTATACCAAAAAGTAAAAAATATTGCTTTTTTTCAAAATTTCGCTCTTTTTTTGTTCATAGCGCAAAAAATAAAAATCGCAGAGGTGATCAAATACCACAAAAAGAGAGCTCTATTTGTGGAAAAAAAAGGATGCCCAATTTGTTTGGGTGCAACGTCGCACGACCGCACAATTGTCAGTTAAAGCGAAGCAGTGCTGAATCGCAAAAAGTGCTCTGATCAGGAAGGGGGTAAAATCTAAATACACCGCCTGAAGTATATTAGAAATAGTACACCATGGAATGAACTGTAGATATAGGCTACACTGGATGCAGAGTATATATATATATATATATATATATATATATATATATATATATATATATATATATATATATATATCACTGCCACTAACTGAATAACCTGCCTGCCTGCTTAATCTAAATCACGCTATCTCTCCGTCCACGCCAACAACACTACACAGGGCAGCCTTATATAGTGTGGGGCATGGACTTAGTCCCCTTAGTCACCCTACCTTTGGCCAATCATGGCTCTCCTAGCAGAGGGCTCTGGGATTGGCCAAAGCATGCAGGTCAGGTGCATGCTTTGGCCAATCATCATACAGCAATGCACTGTGATCACACAGTGTATTATGGGGCTTTCCGCGGCACTCGAATTTGCCTGAATGCCACATAATGTTCGGTCTTCGGCAAAAGAGTGAACATCGAGCTCATCCCTACTGAGAACGTGATAGTGGCAGTTTCTCTAATGTTTTAAAGCCTACCCACCGTAAGGGTTAGATGCTTGATTAGGTCTCGGGTACTGGAGAAAGCACTTTTACTTTCCCAATCCCCCCTCCTCTAGCAGCCAGCACTCTCCTGTTCTCCCCCTGCTTTGGCGGTGGACTGTCCCCTTGGTGTCCTCACCTCCAATGCAGGGCTATAGACACTGCATTGTACTTGATGATGTCAGAGGACTTGTGGCTATAGGAGTGTGGGAGAAAAAGGACGCATGGAGATATTGTCTCAGTGTATAGATTTAAAACTGATGATCAACTTTTGACAAATAAACACAATCATAATGAATAATTACATTTAAAAAAATACATTGTAAGTTTTATAAGAATAATGCTAATTAACTAAACTACATAAAATACAGGTTTATTTAGTAAAGGCACATAGGCTGTTCATGTTGCAAGGGAACTTTCACTTAGCTTAGTGAATGAAGTGAAGCTCTGCTGACTTCCATCATCCAATCTATGTGCAAACAAAAATACTGTTTTGAATTTTCCATGCACACGATTAGGTATCATTTGCAAAGTGAATCTTCACCGCATTCACTAAGCTAAGGGAAATTTCTCTTGCAAAGAGAACAGCCTCATTTCATTTAGTAAATCAATGACACCACCAGTATATTCCGATTGCCTCCTGGGGGGATCAGGAAAAAATATATTTTTCCCCTGCTGGACTTTTTTCAACGTGACCAACTATGGGTAATTTCCAGGAGTTTTTTTGCCAGCCCTGCAGACAGATCTTCACTTTCAATTTCTGGAAGGAGATTATATAAGCCTTTAAGGCACAACATTTCTGTGATAGAGACCTATGACTACAGAGTTAGACACAGCTAAACTTAAGATGTATATGGATCTGAGGGAGTCTGTTTGGGTTTTTTATTTGTTTTACCTTTTGATATACATGACAAATATGAATATGGATGAAAATGGTTACGATGCGCTTATTTTTTGGATCTTCGTGTATTTTCAGTCTTTATATCTCTGAAATGAGGTCTATACAAAGATCTGAATCAGGAACAAAATGGCAAAGGTAAGACCATCTTGGTAAAGGGCAAGCTCCAAGCTGCCTGGGGGTGGGGGGGTGGGGGGTGCAGTCATCTTTCTAAAAGGCGCTAATGCTGGAATTATTCATTATTATTTCTGAAAGTTCCACCACACATGCCCATAGAGGCAGCTTTTGCCATTAATGACCTTAATAACAAGCAGTATGTATTGCAATGATGAGATAACTTTAACCACTTAAGGACTGGAAGAATTTCCCCCTTAATGACCAGGTCATTTTTTGTGATACGGCACTGCGTCACTTTAGCTGACAATTGCGCGGTCGTGCAATGCTGTACCCAAACAAAGGTAAATAATGCAATATCCTCAGGTGATAATAATATCCACATATGCAAAAAAATATAATGATAAAATCATCTAAAACCAAATCAATAAAGTACAACGTGCAAAAAATATTCAGTGCCAAAAATAATCATAAGTAGTGTAACAAATCACAGTGCAAAACAATATAATATAACATCTCTATTGATAGTACAATGGTATTCAAATAAATTCAAAAATAGAGTGTTAATAAAGTTCAATATGAAAGTGCAATGATAACTTATAATTAGAGTCCAATAAAGTGCTTAAAGCGGAGTTCCACCCAAAAATGGAACTTCTGCTTTAAGTGTTGGTGACCCCCTGATATGCCACATTTGGCATGTCATTTGTTTGGGGGAGGAGCGGGTATCCTGTTTTTAGAGGCACCCAGCTCCCACTTCCTCCCCTGGCGTTGCGGCGCCAGAACGAAGATCAGCTCTTCCCCCCTCCCTCCCTGCAATCTTCTGGGACACGTCACAGATCCCAGAAGATTACCGCCCAGCTGTGAATCCACATCCGGGTGCACAGTTAGAATGCCGGCGCCATGGAGAGGAGGGGGAGAGGAGCGAGGCTTCGTTCGCCCACATCACTGGACCGTGGGACAGATAAGTGTCTAAAAGTCAGCAGCTACACTTTTTGTAGCTGCTGACTTTTAAATGGGTGGAACTCCACTTTAATGCAAAAAAATCTTCAGTGCAAAAATAGTTCATAGATAGTGTCACTGATCACAGTGCAAAACAAAGTATCCGATTCCTAAGTAGTGCTTCCACCATCACCATCCACCATAGGATGCATTAAGGTGAAAAAACACAACGGTTTACAACCACATTAAGAATCGGATACTTTGTTTTGCACTGTGATCGGTGACACTATCTATGAACTATTTTTGCACTGAAGATTTTTTTGCATTAAAGCGGAGTTCCACCCAAATTTTTTTTTTAAAAGTCAGCAACTACAAATATTGCACCTGCTGACTTTTAAAATATGGACACTTACTAGTCCAGGGTGCCCGTGATGTCCTCACCTGAAGCCATTCCGTCCCTCGGTTCTCGGGTGGAGGCGCCGCCATCTTCGGTAAGGGAATCAGGAAGTGAAGCCTTGCGGCTTTACAGCCTGGTTCCCTACTCCGCATGCGCGAGTTGCGCTGCGCATCCTCACGGGTCCCTGCTGTCTTCTGGGACCTGTGCGTCTCCCAGAAGACAGTGGGGGGGGCAGAGGAGGGGCCAGACATGGCGTAGATCACCGCGGAGCCTGTAGTGATCTATGCCCGGAAGTGGGAGCAAATTCCTGGATTATACAGATATATGCTCCCCCCTCCCCCTGAAAGGTGCCAAATGTGACAATGGAGGGGGGGGGGGTGGGGGTTCTGATCAGCAGAAGTTCCATTTTTGGGTGGAACTACGCTTTAAGCACTTTATTGGACTCTAAGTAAAAGTTATCATTGCACTTTCATATTGAACTTTATTAACACCGAATTATTTTTGAAATTATTTGAATACCATTGTACTATCAATAGAGATTTTATATTATATTGTTTTGTATTGTGATTGGTGACACTACTTATGATTATTTTTGGCACTGAATATTTTTTGCACTTTGTACTTTATTGATTTGGTTTTAGATGATTTTATCATTATATTTTTTTGCATATGTGGATGTTATTATCACCTGAGGATATTGCATTAGCACTTTAGGATATTGAGCAAGCGTCACATCTATTTACTTTTAATTATCATTGTGTGGGAACATATTTCATGTTGGCAGCTACTCACCAGTGTTGGTTATCCTGGTTTGCGCGTTAGTACATTCATATTACCCAAACAAAATTGACGTCCTTTTTTTCCCACAAATAGAGCTTTCTTTTGGCGGTGTTTGATCACCTCTGCGTTTTTTATTTTTTGCGCTATAAACAAAAAAAGAGCGACAATTTTGAAAAAAAACCCCCAATAATTTATACTTTTTGCTATAATAAATATCCCAAAAAATAGAAAAAAATTAAATTTCTTCATCAGTTTAGGCCGATATATATTCTTCTACATATTTTTGGTAAAAAAAAATCACAATAAGCGGATATTGATTGGTTTGCGCAAAAGTTATAGCGCCTACAAAATAGGGAATAGATTTATGGCATTTTTATTACTATTTTTTTTACTAGTAATGGTGGCGATCTGCGATTTTTAGCGGGAGGCTTTTGACGCTTTTTGACGCAGAACGCTTTTGAACCATTTTTGGGACCATTGACATTTATACAGAGATCAGTGCTATAAAAATACACTGATTGCTGTGTAAATGTCACTGGTAGGAAAGGGGTTAACACTAGGGGGCGATCAAGGGGTTAAATGTGTTCCCTCAGTGTGTTTCTTACTATGGGGGGGATGGGACTGACTAGAGGAGGAGACATATCGCTGTTCCTAATTACTAGGAACAGACAATCTGTCTCTCCTCTCCTGACAGAATGGGGAATGTTTAGACACATTCCCGTTCTGGCTCTCGTACCCGCAATCACGCGTGACATTGCAGTCGCTGGCCTTACACATCAGTTCCCCCGCCATGCAGCGGGCGGGAGCACGCCTGCTAGAGCTGTTTAAAGGGCCTATTCTCCCCAGTGCTTTGGCGGTGGACTGTCCCCTTGGTGTCCTCGCTTCCACTGCAGGGCTATGGACACTGCATTGTACTTGATGATGTCAGAGGACTTGTGGCTATAGGAGTATGGGAGGAAAAGGGCGCATGGAGATTTGAACAAGAATTTAACCTTCGCAGTACAAGGGCAACCACACTGCATAGGAGGATTTTTTGTTGCCCCAAAAATAGCTTAAAGTCAGTGTTTGTTATTGAAAATCAGTAAAGTACAGCACCAGGTAAAAACATAAAAATTACAGTATAGCAATGGTAAGAAAACATTAATTAAAAATGTACATTTATATTGTCTCAGGGTATAGATGATCCCCTTTTGACAAATAAACACAATAATAATGAATAATTAAATAAAGAAACAATACATTGTAAGTTTTATAAGAATAACGCTAATTAAATAAACTACATAAAATACAGGTTTATTTAGTAAAGGCACATAGGCTGTTCATGTTGCAAGGGAACTTTCACTTAGCTTAGAGAATGAAGTGAAGCTCTGCTGACTTCCATCATCCATCTATGTGCAAACAGAAATACTGTTTTGAATTTTCCATGCACACGATTAGGTATTATTTGCAAAGTGAATCTTCACCGCATTCACTAAGCTAAGGGAAATTTCTCTTGCAAAGTGAACAGCCTCATTTCCTTTAGTAAATCAATGACACCACCAGTATATTCCGATTGCCTCCTGGGGGGATCAGGAAGGAATATATTTTTCCCCTGCTGGAGCAAATTGCACCACGCTTTATTTAGGGTTGTTTGCCTTCCTCTAGATCAGCTGGTTGGTTGAACTAGATGGACTTGTGACTTTTTTCAACGTGACCAGCTATGTCACCCAGAGTGTAATGGGTAATTTCCAGGAGGTTTTTTTTTTGCCAGCCCTGCAGACAGATCTTCACTTTCAGTTTCTGGAAGGAGGTTATATAAGCCTTTAAGGCACAACATTTCTGTGATAGAGACCTATGACTACAGAGTTAGACACAGCTAAACTTAAGATGTATATGGATCTGAGGGAGTCTGTTTGGGTTGTTTATTTGTTTTACCTTTCGATATACATGACAAATATGAATATGGATGGAAATGGTGACGATGGGCTTATTTTTTGGATCTTCGTGTATTTTCAATTTTTATATCTCTGGAATGAGGTCTATACAAAGATCTGAATCAGGAACAAAATAACAAAGGTAAGACCATCTTGGTAAAGGGCAAGTTCCAGGCTGCCTGGGGGGAGGGGGGGCCGTCATCTTTCTAAAAGGTGCTAATGCTGGAATTATTTTTGCTGAAAGTTCCACCACACATGCCCATAGAGGCAGCTTTTGCCATTAATGACCTTAATAACAAGCAGTATGTATTGCAATGATGAGATAACTTTAACCACTTAAGGACCGGAAGAATTTCCCCCTTAATGATCAGGTGATTTTTTGCAATACGGCACTGCGTCACTTTAACTGACAATTGCGCGGTCGTGCAGTGCTGTACCCAAACAAAAGTAAATAGATGTGGCACTTACTCAATATCCTAAAGTGCTAATGCAATATCATCAGGTGATAATAATATCCACATATGCAAAAAAATATAATGATAAAATCATCTAAAACCAAATCAATAAAGTACAAAGTGCAAAAAATATTCAGTGCCAAAAATAATTATAAGTAGTGTCACCAATCACAGTGCAAAACAATATAATATAACATCTCTATTGATTGTACAATGGTATTCAAATAAATTCAAGAATAATATGGTGTTAATAAAGTTCAATATGCAATGATAACTTATAATTAGAGTCCAATAAAGTGCTTAAAGTGGAGTTCCACCTAAAAATGAAACCTCTGCCTTAAGTGTTGGTGACCCCCTGATATGCCACATTTGGCATGTAATTTTTTTTGGGGGGAGCAGGTATCCTGTTTTTAGAGGCACCCAGCTCCCACTTCCTCCCCTGGCGCTGCGGCGCCAGAACGAAGATCACCTCTTCCCCCCCTCCCTGCAATCTTCTGGGACACGTCACAGATCCCAGAACATTGCCCATCCATTCACAGAGCGGAGCGCGGCTTGTGCATGCTCAGTGAGCTCCCAGTTGTGAATCCACATCCGGGTGCCCAGTTAGAATACCGGCGCCATGGAGAGGAGGGGGAGAGGAGCGAGGCTTCGTTCGCCCGCATCACTGGACCGTGGGACAGGTAAGTGTCTAAAAGTCAGCAGCTACACTTTTTGTAGCTGCTGACTTTTAAATGGGTGGAACTCCACTTTAATGCAAAAAAATCTTCAGTGCAAAAATAGTTCATAGATAGTGTCACTGATCACAGTGCAAAACAAAGTATCCGATTCCTAAGTAGTGCTCCCACCACCACCATCCACCATAGGATGCATTAAGGTGAAAAAACACAACAGTTTAAAACCCTGTTAAGAATCGGATACTTTGTTTTGCACTGTGATCGGTGACACTATCTATGAACTATTTTTGCACTGAAGATTTTTTTGCATTAAAGCGGAGTTCCACCCAAATTTTTTTTTTTTTTAAAGTCAACAGCTACAAATACTGCAGCTGCTGACATTTAAAATATGGACACTTACTAGTCCAGGGCAGCCGCAATGTCCTCACCCGAAGCCGATTTGTCCCTCGGTTCTTGGGTGGAGGCGCCGCCATCTTCGGTAAGGGAATCAGGAAGTGAAGCCTTGCGGCTGCACAGCCTGGTTCCCTACTACGAATGCGCGAGTTGCGCTGTGCGTCCTCACTGGTCTCTGCTGTCTTCTGGGACCTGTGTGTCTCCCAGAAGACAGCGGGGAGGGAGGGCGCAGGAGGGGCCAGACATGGCGTAGATCACCGCAGAGCCTGTAGTGATCTATGCCCGGAAGTGGGAGCAAATTCCTGGATTATACAGGTATATGCTCCCCCCTCCCCCTGAAAGGTGCCAAATGTGACACCGGAGGGGGGGGGGGGGGATTCTGATCAGCAGAAGTTCCATTTTTGGGTGGAACTACGCTTTAAGCACTTTATTGGACTCTAAGTAAAAGTTATCATTACACTTTCATATTGAACTTTATTAACACCTAATTAAGATTGGCTTCTGGGGGATCAGGAAAGAATGTATTTTTTTGCCTGCTGGAGCAAATTGGACCATGGTTTACATAGGGGTTTTTTTTTTTTGCCTTCCTCTGGATCAACTGTGGGTATAGGGTTCTGTATATGGAGGTTTTCTATTTATTTATTCTGTTCATTTTTTATTTTTTGGGATTGGCTGAATTAGATGGTTTCTTTTTTCAGCCAGACTAGCTTTGAAACTAGCACAAAGTGCAATGCTTGTGACAAAAAATACTTGGTTCGCACCTATGCAGTTTTCTTTTGATCCGCTTCTGCAGTGCTTTTTGCTGTGTGTTTTACGTTTTCTGTTTTGTTTTGTCTTTGCCCAGTTTGTTGTTGGGCAATGTCACAGAACGTCCCACACTCCGCTTGAGTGTTTCCGTCAGTATACCACTTCCTCTCAGTCTGAATCTAGATATCAGATATTCCAACGGCTCCCAAGCATAAAACAAGACGAGACTTGCTTAGTTGCTAACATGGACTAACTCTTTATTTGAGATCTCACACAAATATATACAGCAGAATGACTAAAACCTAACCTAATTAACATGAGCTAATTTACTAAATCATTTACCCAGACCAGATGACTCAGAGACATGACCTGTAGGACACAGACTTGTGGGCACCGAGCTTCACACAGTAGTATAAACACAATAGCAGGAGCTAATTACAATTAACAATACAAACAACAATCTCCCCCCTCCTCAGCCTAGTCACCAACAGTTCGTCTCCTAGCCAGTCCTGGAGGCTAATGTGATCAGCTCACTCAATTAACAGGTTGAGTTCAGAATCAAACAAACCAATAATAGTCTCTACATACATCCTGGGAGATATTGTGGACAAATAATACTGTCCCATTTTAAGTAGTCCAAGATATATTTTCTCACTCACCCTGTGCCAGGATAGCACAGGGTGACTTAGACATAAGAGGTGTATTGGAGCTGAAACAAGCACATCCCCTACTTTCCAAGGGATTCTGAGTTCCACGGGCCCTTGCGTCACAAGCTTATTAACCCCTTCCCGTCGAGCGTACGCAGATGTGCGTACTCGGCTTTCGGGGGTTTTACCGGGACGATGCCCAGAGCTGCAGGCATCATCCCGGTACTGTTGTTTAGAGCCGGCGATCGGCTATCCGAATATAACAACCGATGCGGCTAAAAGCCACTCGGCTTTTATACCGGAGGAGCAGGAGGGGACGTCCCCCCTCCCGGCCCTTCCCGCCGCTCTTACCGGGCCTCCCGTTCGATCGGGAGGCCCGGTGACCAATCGGCTGCCTCTGGCGGCTGGGGGCGGGCTGAAACAAAGCTGTGGGCGGCTTCGTTCCAGCCTTCTCATTGTAAACGCGGAAGCGACGTCATGACGTCACTTCCCGTTTACTCGGCTGTCAATGGTGCCGATTTTAAAAAAATACACAGTATTCAGAATCGCCGTTTTTTAAGTGCAAAGGAGGTCTTTTAGACCCCCGATCTCTCCATAAAAAGTACCTGTCACCACCTATTACTGTCACAAGGGATGTTTACATTCCTTGTGACAGCAATAAAAGTCATCAAAAAAAAAAATATATCATTTATTAAATAAATAAGTAAATTTTTTTTTTAAAGCGTCCCTGTTCCTGCGAGCTTGCGCAGCAAAGAAAACGCATACGGAAGTCGCGCCCGCATATGTAAACGGTGTTCAAATCACACATGTGAGGTATCGCCGCGATCGTCAGAGCGAGAGCAATAATTCTAGACCTCCTCTGTAACTCTAACCTGGTAACCGTAAAAAAAAATTAAAGCGTCGCCTATGGAAATTCTTAGGTACCGTAGTTTGTCGCCATTCCACAAGTGCGTGCAATTATAAAGCATGACATGTTTGGTATCTATTTACTTAGCGTAACATCATCTTTCACATTATACAAAAAAATTGGGGTAACTTTACTGTTTAGATTTTTTAAAATTCATGAAGTCCCTTTTCCCAAAAATTTGGGTTTAAAACACCGCTCCACAAATATCGTGTGATATAAAATATTGCAACAATCTCCATTTTATTCTCTAGATTCTCTGCTAAAAAATATATATATAATGTTTGGGGGTTCTAAGTAATTTTCTCGCAAAAAATACGGATTTTATCTTGTAAACACCAAATTTCAAAAATAGGCTTAGTCATGAAAGGGTTAAAAACAACAAAACACGTCAAAAAACACTTTTCTGCAGCATCTCCACTGAAGTCTGTTGAACCAAAATAGCCCTGTTTTGCGTTTAAAAAAGTCCCTGACCCTTTCCAAAAATGCAGCAGCTGAAAAAAGCATAGATGTGAATGTGTCCCATAGGAAACCATGTTAAATGGACTGTAGTGCATTTCTGCAAAAAGCACCAAAAACACATAGGCGTGAACCAGCTATTTCCCAGGAGTTTTTGCCAACCCTGCAGACCTTAACTTTCAGTTTCTAGAAGGAGATATAAGGCAGTTCACATACTATATAAGGCTGGGTTCACCCTTATGCGAATTGGATGCGGGTTTCCCTGCATCCAATTCGCATGACTGGAGACTGTGACTTGCTCTCAATGGAGCCGGTTCACACAGCTCCGGGGCGCCTGCGGTCTGCACTGGAAAAGGGTCCTGTGTGTCTTTGGCTTAGTTTCAGCTCCAAATACCAGCAAACGTTCAGATCTGATTCACATCTGAAAGCGACCACAGCATGTGTGAACCCGGCCTAAAGTCCCATACACACGATCGGACTTTCTGACGGGAAATGTTGGATGTAAGCTTGTTGGCGGTAAGTCCGACCGTGTGTATGCTCCATCGGACAATTGTTATTGGACTTTCCGCCAACAAATGTTGGCTAGCATGTTCTCAAATTTTCCGCCAACAAATGTCTGTTGTCGGACATTCCAAGCGTGTGTACACAAGTCCATTGGACAAAAGTCCAAAGTACAAACATGCATGCTTGGAAGCAGAGGCGGTCAGGCTTGTAAACTAGCATTCGTAATGGAGAATTAACATTCGTGACGTGGCAAATTATGAAATCTCCAAATGCAGCGCACATTCTCTTCTTCTTTAATGGGATAATAATGAAGCTGCTTCGCTGGTGATACTGATGGAGTTGTTGCAAACGAATTTTCAAAGGCTTTTTTTCTCAATAATATTATTCTTGATATCACTAATGTTTTTTCTTTTTTTATTTGGGCAAGTTACCACAACACCATTATCCCGTAGTTTTTAAGAACAAAGATACAACTATGTTGGTGTCCCTTGTTAATTTTACATTGTATTTTTTAAAATGTAACTGCCTACTCCCAAACTGTCATTTGAAGTAAAACACATAGCCAAGTATTATTCTACACAATTGTTTTATTGTGCATTAAAAAAAAAAAATTAGACATGCTATCTGCCAATAGAACTTAACCAAAAAGTGCATTCTATACATCCAAAAATATAGAAAATTTACCAAATCAAAATCATTATTCAACCAAAAAAATAATGTCAAAGCAATAATTCCAAGGCCAATAATAAATAATGTGTTATCTCCTCCGATTCCGCAACATGTCTGGTTGACAAACTGCCGTTCAGAAACAAACTGAAAAGCATGAAATGAAAAGCGCTAAATGAAAAACGTGAAAAGAAATGCGCGAATCAACACTCACCAAACTTCTACTAACACTAAATTAGCAGAAGGAGCCCAAAGGGTGGCGCTAAAGAGCTGAGAAAATCACGTAGTACGTCACTACGTTCGTAATTGTTGGTCAACATTTGTGTGACCGTGTGTATGCAAGACAAGTTTGAGCAACACCCTTCGAACAAAAATCCACGGTTTTGTTGGCGGAAAGTCCGATCATGTGTACGAGGCATAAGTCTTCAATATGGGATATTTCTGTGAGGGATACCTTTGGCTAAAGTGTCATGGGCCGTACACACGATAGGATTTTCCGACAACAAATGTTCGATGTGAGCCTGTTGCCGGAAATTCCGACCGTGTTTAGGCTCCATCGGACATTTGCTGTCGGAATTTCCGACAACTGTTTGGGAGCAGGTTCTCAAACTTTCCAACAAGAAGACTTGTTGTCGGAAATTTCGAGCATGTGTACACAATTCCGACGCACCAAAGTCCACGCATGCTCGGAATCAAGCAGAAGAGCCGCACTGGCTATTGAACTTCATTTTTCTCAGCTTGTCGTACGTGTTGTATTTCACCGCGTTCTTGATGTTTCTGAATTTCCGACAACATTTGTGTGACTGTGTGTATGCAAGACAAGTTTGAGCCAACATCCGAAGGAAAAAAATCCACGATTTTGTTGTCGGAAAATCCTATTGTGTGTACATAGCATTAGACACAGCTAAACCAAAGATGTATATGGATATGAGGGAGTCTATTTGGGTTGTTTGTTTTTCCTTTCAATATACATGATGAATATGAATGGAAATAAACAATGCATTTTCTGGGGTCTTTGTGTATTTTTAGTTGTTATATCTCTAAAATGAGGTCTATATAAAGCTTCCAGGCTTCTTATATCCTTCTAAAAGGTGTTAATTTGTTACTAAACCCAGTAATATGAAAATAGTTCATCTCCCCCCTCCCCACAGTGCCCACAGCTTATAAATCATTTTACATTAAAATACTGCCACTATATACCTTTTTGGCTGATCTGTATACCACAGTCACATGATAAACTGCAGGGTCTGCCTGAGTGCTGAGTGTTCAGGTAGGAGGAGATTACCACTACAGCCTGTGTCCCCATGCTGTTATGGGTGGCGGATCATCCATCAAACAAGATGTGACCTCTCACTCACTGTGTTCTTTTTTTAGTTACGGGGCATGGAGGAGGAGGGGGGGGACTGGGCTGTCATTTAGGATCTGTACACACGCCCAACTGTGTGATGTCAGTATTATGTGATCTGGCTAGCTCTGATCAACAAGGAAATGTTCTCTCCAGCAATAGAGACCAAACTGAGCATGTGCAGCTTTACTACTCTGACTGTGTATTATCTGGCCTTGCCAAGAGAGACCCTGCAGGAGGGGGAGGATGAGTGCATATAGGATCAAAAAGCCTTTTTACAAAAATGCAGAGGATTAACCCCTTAAATTCCACAGTGAGTATAACAAGCATGCTATTCTGCATATACAGACAGATTTTACTATTGTGGGTTTAGTAACACTTTAATGCAGGAAAAATTATTGCTAAAAGTTCCACCACACATACCCATAGATACTTGATGAGATAGAGCAGTAGTCTCTATACTGCGGCCTTTTGTTAGGCTTTATCTGACCCCTGCAGCATTATTCCACCAACTGCACCAATGATGGGGCACCATTCCCCCTACTGACATCATTAATGGGACACTATTTCTCCCATTAAAAAACCAATGATGGGGCACTGATGCATTTTCTACACCCACTAGCCACAGTCCGGCCCCCCTAAAGTTTGAAGGACAGTAAATTGACTCTTTATTTAGAAAGTTTGGAGACCCCCGAGATAGAGAGTCATAATTGAATGTTGCATGATGAAGCTACTCAGTAGCTTTATTAACTTAGGCACCTGAACCATTGTTGGCTAGCAGTATGTATTGCACCTTTATCTTTAATTGTGTTCCATGCTACCCCCTCCCCCACACACATTTACCCATTTCACATACATGATCAGTGAGCATTCCCCTATAGTGGCAGTGAAAAAGCCCTATTTTACAAGATGGCCAGGTTTATATACATTGGTGCTCAGGTAGTTGAAAAATAACTATTAAAGTGGTTCTAAAGTCTAAATGTTTTTTTTACCTTAATCCATTCCCTGCATTAAGGTAAAAGGTGCATTAAGGTAAAGAACATCCTGTTCCCCCTACCCCCCCCCCCCCCCCCCCAATCCCTAAAAGCTTACCTGACTCCTGTCATCAATCCAGCGCTGCCCTGTTTGCAGCACCACTCCTCCACATCCTGGTCTAATTGAAGACGCAGACAGCAGCGGGAGCCATAGGGAAGAATAACTGATTTTTCTCTGTTCAAAAGTAGTTTTCAAGGTTTACATAAAAATGAAGAATGAATGAATAAAGAATGGGACACACTTTCGGAAAGTATTGACTGGATTCAAAAGACTAAGGCCTCTAAATCTAGGCTAAATGAGCATACAAAGCAGCTACAAACCTGTAGGTCATGAACTGATGAATACTGCTAGGATTTTGCCCATCCATGAGATATGTATAAACGGCCATTGAGTCATCAGGGAGGTAAGTTTAGTGAGCATAGGAAGGTTTTTGGCCCGAAATAGTGAGTCCCATGTGACTGTCAAGCAGATGGCCAGGCGTGGAATGGAATCCATGGACTTTAGAAGGGGAATGAGGCTTGTAGAAAAGCAAAATCCTGTGGGGAGAGAGTCAGACTAAGGGCCTTTGATTTGTCTTAATTGACCTCTAAATAGATACAGTAGCAAACTGTTCAAGAACAGATTAGTTGGGCCAGGGGCTCTCTTCATTTGTGGTGCACGCCGGCCTAGCGCACCTGCATTATATGGCTATAGTGGGACTTGGGGGTGGCTGTGGGTGGACGGTTGGGAAGGTTCTTGGGGGAACTGGATCAAGTCTTTATGCACCAGCCTATATTTTTCTTGATATACATTGCGGTGTTGAGATTTTTATTCTAATAAATGATGGGTAATAAATGAACGGTAGCTGCTGTGGTGTTTGCTTTTCTTTTTTTTTTGGTTCAATAAAAAGGGCATATAAAAAAACAGCGAGATGGGGCAGTCATGTTTTCTTCCCCGAGCCATTTGGAAGAGGTCAGACAGATATCAAGAGTATTTAGGACAGGCTTGGGGGAAGTGCAAAGAGACACAATCCACCAGAGGAAATGAGCACCAAATCCCGAACATCCCAAAATGTAGTGTAAGGCCACAAAATTTATGACATTTCTAACATCCAACGACAAGTATGCTGGGATATGTAGAATTTAAGCGAGTTGTGAGGATCTTGACCAGTAGTTTAATATTGAGGTTTAATAAAGATATGGGCCTGTAATCCACCCAAGCAATATTGTCCATATTAGGTTTTGGAAGCATGGAAATGATAGCCGTAAGGGTCTCCTGATGGAATGGCCTGCCTTTAAAAAAAAAAACATTAAAGGCAGTCACCAAAAGAGGTGCCAAGAAATTGACACATTTTTTATAATATGTGGCAGAGAAGCCATCAATGGTCCATATAGTGAACTTGTAGAGTTATTCAATTTTAGGTCATTAGAGAGGACAAGGGGGCACTCTTTACATTTGGAGCAAGAGAGATGTAACCTCCACATATGGAAAGGCTTCTTCACAGTAAGAGCTGTAAAAATGGAGAAAGACTCCCTCAAGAACTAGTTCTAGCCAGCTCATCAGATTTTTTTTTAAAAAAAAGAGCTGGGAGCATTTATTAAATGCAAAAATATAACTGAATATTAACATTTCTTTCTAAGTAATGATATCAGAGATTGCTCATCCAGGCATTATCTGATTGCATTCTGAGGGATCAGGAAGGAATTTATTTTGCTCTTGTTGCAGCAAATTGGACCTTTGCTTTATAAGGTTTTTTTTTGCCTTCCACTGGTTCAGCGGTGGGTATAGGTTTGTGTATATTGATGCTTTCTATTTATTTACCCTATCTAAGGAGGATCCATAGACCTTCTTGCAAATCCTTCAGAGGTCAGATTCTGATTGTACAATCCGCAATGATTACCACATATCCAGCCATAAAAGGGTTCCTGTTACATTGCTGAAAATGGAAAATCCCATTACCCCCTTATTTTGTTTGACTGCAAGTGAGAGATGTAAAACTTTCAAAATTCCTTTTTTTTTCTTCCTTCAGTCTCTGTCTCTGAACATGTTAAGGCATGAAGCCAAATATAAAATATAGTCCTTTCTCTGGGTTTGTATTTGACAAGGTGGACAAACACCATTCTGATTTTTATGTATGGGATTTGATTATACCTGTAGGGTTGTCGTTCTATATTCCAAAAAAATTTTCTTCATTTATCTCAGGTATCTCATTCATTTTTTTTTTCTCATTCAGCTCATTGGCTAAACAACAAGAATACTAATGAATTCCTTCATCCACACAAGTAAGGTGGATGTAGGAATCCCCCTCCACCGAGACATGGTATTCTGACAGTGGAGAGTCCCGCTAATTGGTGGCACCTGCTGATCAAAAAAAGTTTTCCAAAATGATTGTTCAACGGAAGTTGATGTAAAGATCGACTTCTGTTGAAAAGAGACGGCCACCCATGTATTGAAATTTGGCTGGTCCCTGCTGAACCGGCTACATTTTGATCCATCTATGGCAAGTTAACCACTTGCCAACCAGCCACCGCAGTTGTACTGCGGCAGAATGGTACGGCTGGGCGAAACGACATTACCTTACGTCGCCCGCTGCTCACCCCCTGAGCCAATGCGAGTGCCCAACGGTCGCGATGACCGCCGGTCTCCCGTGATTGCTTGTGACACGGCGAGAACTGGGATCTCTATGTGTAAACACAGAGATCCCGGTTCTCTGAGGGGAAAAGAGACCGATTGTGTGTTCATACAAAGTATGAACACTGATCTATCTCTTCCTCTAGCAAGTCCTGTCCCCTCTTCAGTTAGAACAGTTGACCCCTTGATCGCCCCCCCCCCAGTGTTAACCCCTTCACTGCCAGTGACATTTTTACAGTAATCAATGCATTTTTATAGCACTGATCACTGTATAAATGCCAGTGGTCCCAAAAATGTGTCAAATGTATCAAAATTGTCAGATGTGTCCGCCATAATGTTGCAGTCCTGATAAAAATTGCAGATCGCCGCCATTACTAGTAAAAAAAAAAAAATTAATAATAAAAATGCCATAAAACTATCCTCTATTTTGTAGACACTATAACTTTTGCGCAAACCAATCAATATACGCTTATTGCGATTTTTTTACCAAAAGAATGTAGAAGAATACATATCAGCCTAAACTGAGAAAAAAATTGTTTTTTTATATATTTTTTGGGGGATATTTATTACAGCAAAAAGTAAAAAATATTGTTTTATTTTTCAAAATTGTCGCTTTTTTTTTGTTTGTAGTGCAAAAAATAAAAACTGCAGAGGTAAACAAATACCACCAAAAGAAAGCTCTATTTGTGGGGAAAAAAGGACGTCAATTTTATTTGGGTGCAACGTCGCATGACCGCGCAATTGTCAGTTAAAGCGACGCAGTGCCGTATTGCAAAAAGTGCTCTGGTCAGGAAGGGGGTAAAATCTTCCAGGGCTGAAGTGGCTAAAAGTGTAAGTTCACCTTTAAAATAAATCTGTAAAGTAAACTTACACTGGACCCCCTCCCCCCGGTTCCGCTGTACCAGTGTCCCACGATCCCCCGCTGTCAGGCACTGGGATGCCGCTTCACCGGTCTGGGGATTTGAAATCCCTGCGGCTTAAATCTCCTATCTGTACCTTTCAGTGTGTACGGACAAGAAGCATTCTAATTGTTTAGCACCGTCACATGGACGACGCTAGCCAATCAGAATCCATCTAGATCGAGATAGAGGGGCCATTCATGACATTAAAAGCTAATGCTTATAACAGTGATCATCACTGTTATATGAAATGATAATGTAGAGAAAAAGTCCCTGCTGATCAGCCCCCCCCAGTGTCCTTGGACTGTCTAATTTTCTAAAAGGGGTCATTTGGGGCATATTTGTACTGACCTGGCATTTTAGGGCCCCACGAAATGAGTCACTCAGTACATCAAGATTGATCAATTTTCTAATATATATACAATAGTTTGTAGACTATCTATCTATCTATCTATCTATCTATCTATCTATCTATCTATCTATCTATCTATCTATCTATCTATCTATCTATCTATCTATCTATCTATCTATCTATCTCTATCTATCTATAACTTTCACCCAGACTAAATAATATACACTGATTTGGGTTATTTTCACCAAAGACATTTAGGCCTAAATGTATGAAGATTATTTGTTTCCAAATTTTAGTTTTTTGTTTTGTTTTTTATTTTCAATATTTTTTCGTTTTTATAGCACAAAATAAAAACCCTAGTGGTGATTAAATACCACCAAATGAAAGTTGTATGTGTGTGAAAAAAAATACATAACTTTCATTTGGGTACAGTGTTGCATGACCAAGCAGTTTCCAGTTAAAGTAGCACAGTGCTGAATAGCAAACACTGCTCTGGTCATGAAGGGGGTAAAACCTTCAGGAGGTCAAGTGGTTAATACAGTACTGTACTGTACATGTCAATCTTATTTGCTTGAAAATAATGCCCTTCATCTGACCCACCTCTGAGCAAATCAGTAATTAAAGTACAGACCTATACAATTGTAACAGACCTGGGACACCTTTGGGCACAAAGAGAAAAGTAATGTGGCCCATATAGTGTCCCCTCGCCCTCCTCTCAAGCCCTGTTCTGAGCCACATTCCTGTCTGAATAATGTGTCTGGGTTACAGTTGGACTGAAACCAGGACACATGATTCAAAACCCCGGATGTTGGACAGGTGGCAACCCTACGCCAAACTACTGTGTATACGTGGGGCCATGGAGATGAATGGAATAGTCATCTCTCTATGGTAATTCTTAAGACTTGCTTAGTAGATATCAATTGAGGAAATACCAGCCATAGTAATCTATTGAAACAATTTTGCCCCCAGGTATGCATTTTCTCCATAAATTGAGTGCTAAGAACCTGCAAGACTTTTGTATCCCCTTCGCCTGCTGGATTATGGACACATTACAACGGAATTAAGACAACATATGCTCAAAGACAATGAATATCTGACATAATGGCTTTACAAATGTGGAGACCAAGCCTGGACCTTCACCTCGAGACAGGAGGCTGTTAGAAAATTTTATGCACAGGAAATGGGAAACACATTTTTTTTTAACAGTTGCTGACAAACACAACAAAAAATGGAATAGCCTGAAATGATGACAGTGGCCCCTTTCACACAGAAGTTTTTCAGGTGGACTCAATCGAAACCTCCATTCTTCTCTATGGAGCGGCAGGTGTAAACAGACATGTGTCCATTTACACCCGCCTACATCCAATCCGATCCGCCATAAAGAGACAAATGGGGATCTGTTCCCCTTCCGGCCAGCGGATTGGATGACAGTCGGGTGTAAATGAACAGGGGGTCTGTTTACTTCTGCCTGCTCATAGGGGAAAGCAGTCTGTGTCTGCGTCCGTGTCTGCTCTGCATAAGCGGAGTGGACATGGACCTGTCATCCACCTGCTCAGCATTGATCAGCGGACAGATCCCCTGCTGAGCAAGCGGATCGCAGCCACAGTCTGCCCCGTGTGAAAGGGGTCTTATGCATCCATTCTGATCATCAAAAATGTGCTTTTTGAGTGTATAAACGTTTTTACTGATTTCAAAGGCTGTTATGTTATTTTGTACCTCACAATAAATAAATCTTTATCGTAGCAATCTACCACCCCTACACCTAGATAGGTAGCTATTCACAGATGTCCTATGGTGGGTGCAGAAAGGAATTAAATATGTTCACCATTCATGTTCACAGTACATTTGTACGTATTTAAAAAATGTATTAAACTGCATAGCCATCACATTTACAGGTACCTCATATTTCGACACGCTGTTGAGGCCCAACTGGGAACACAAACCCTAAAGATACTGACCTCTCCTCTTCAAAGTACCCTATTTGCAATGGCTATCCCCAAACAAGTGATGCATCTGTAGCATTCTCTCCAACAACAGACCCTACTCCCTTTGACAAAGACTGGTCAAAGTGTATTGGAGTCTTTCCACCCTTAACCAAATAGGACTTTAAAGTGGAACTGCACTCTCTCAATCAGCATTGGTTATTTTATCTATATGCTGCTAGCATTAGTAAATAGGCAGGAAAGTACATCATATTTATTTGTTTTAAACTTTTTTTTTTATGTTTCTTAAGTTGCTTTCTGGTTTCCAAGTCTAGCCAAATGATGTGATACATCCCAGGAGTCTTCAAGAGGGGAGGAGGGATTTTCTCAGCTAAGCACACCTTTCTGCATGCATGCATGAGCGAAGGGCAGATGGATTCCAGGAAGTAAATGCTACATGAATCACCTGCCCTTACTCAAGATGGCTACAGCCAGAAATGCTAGGCAGTATTTTTCAAAGTGCTTTCTTGGCAAAATAAGGCATGGAGACACGGATGGATGGGTTTGCTTGCTTTGAATATTAAAAATGGCTTTTGGTCTTGTGTTCAAATATCACCTTACTGGCAACAAGTACACCCGCTATTGATACAGACTTTGGGCTTTAATCTGCCTTACCTCCCATAATTATACCTCCCTGTTATATTACTATGTCATATAATGGGTAAACCATAGCTCCCAACTGTCCCTGCTTTCGAGGGACTGTCCCTGGTTTGAAGAAATGTCTCTCTGTCCCTCATTCCTCCTCATTTGTCCCTCATTTTGGTCTGATCTAAATAGTTGTATATAAAAATGCACTTTTCACCTATCAAAAGGTGTTTTCCAGCGCTAAACCTTTTATCTGATTTCTAAATTGCTGCATTTGTAAATTCCAAAAGCCAATATAAAGGAATAGTAGTGGTATAAAAAGCACTTGTGGGTTTAACCAATCTTTTTTGTACAATTCTCCTTTAAGGGGGGAGTGGCAAGGGGTGTGTCCTATGCCTGCATACTTTTGCTGATAGGTGTCCATCATTCCCATCTCAAAAAGTTGGGAGGTATGGGTAAACGCCTCAAAAAAGAGAATATGTCTACTACTCTTTTATGCCACAAAGGCAATGTTACTAAAATGGAAGCATCCAACAACTCAGGACATAAAAAGCTTTCAATAATTTCTTTTTAAATATTTTACCTAAATACAAATGACTTTATATTAGCTGGTCATGCATGTTTCAAAAATTTGGAAGCCATGTTTAACAACAGTTCCCATCCCAGTATAAGATTTCAACCAACCAACCAGCCTTGTACTAGAAGTGCAAATGTATTTATAATACATCATTTTTCTATTTTGGGGGGAGCAGGCAGAGACCACTGTGTGAATGTGAGCGCATGTGAAATAAACAGGTCCACACGGAAGTCTGTTGGGTCAATGTCCAACTTTCAACCAGGCCTGGTTTGTTTTGTACTGAAAATATTCATAAATTTTAACACCTTAAAGAAATGAAATTCTGTCCCCTTCTACAAGGCCACATATTCCAAAAGGGGTGCATTTCGTAAATATGACAACATTTTGGAGGATGGGTGTCCTCCACTTCCATTATTTTGGATTGAGTATAACTATTTATAGTGGTTCCTAGAGGAAGCATTGCTAGATTCTTCTATCTAGTTTCATGATCCTGTATACTGGGATGCTTAGCTATCGGTGGGACTAACCTGACTTATTTTGTTATAAGCCCACCTTTTATGCATGTGCTATCTTTCCTATGAAATAAACAACTTTTTCACTGATGGGATGGTGAGGGTGGGGTTCGCAACAATGTTTTTATTTTTGTTGCACTGTTCTAAGTGAAGAGTGCACTTTACTGGTCACGGGTTTCTTTATTATTGTGCTGTATTTCTCTGACATACGGCGGGTATTGTTCTGCTTTTCAAGTTTCTGTCCTCAATTTGTATTTTGTTAGTTTGTATTGTTACTTTTCATGTAATGATGAAAACCTTCAATAAAAAAGAAAGTAACAAAAAAAATAATAATGTAATAGCACAAATTCACATGACACGAATAATATTGTAATAGCATGAGTAATAATAATGTGCACAAAATCATGAGATAATTATAGGTGCTGCCATTGCTGATCTCCCAAAAAATGCTAGTTGCCTGGCTGCTCTACTGACTCTTTAGCTTCTAAACTTTCTGTCACTGATCTGGAACAAGTATGTAGATCAGGGAAGTCCGAGTGAAGTCAAGATTCCAATTATTTTGGGTTAGTGACTGAAAATATTGAAGGAAGAGGATCAGCATGACATGCAGACAACTGGCTTTTTAGAAAAAGATGCCAGCAGTGGCATATTTATTGTTTTTCTCATGATAGATCAGCTGATCTGCAGTGCATTTTTAGGAGACCTTGTCCCAGGTTATCTTAAAAGACCACCTCCGTCAGCAGGGGCGGACTGATAACTCATGGTGCCCCCTGCCAATTTGAGATTATGGGGCCCCCAGGCAATCAGAGATTATGGGGCCACACAGTATACACACACACACAGTATACAATCACACAGTATACACATACATGTACACACAGTATACACAGACAGATGTAAAAAAAACACAGATTTATACATACTGTCCCTGGTTTTACTGAGGCTGGCAACCCTGATGGGGCCCCCTAGTGGCCCAGGGCCCTCGGGCAGTGCCCGAGTGGCTCAATGGTCAGTCCGCCCCTGTCCGTCAGTATTCAGCGGTGCCTACTTTTGCTGTGCTTCTCTGCTCTATTTCTCCAGATGAGCCCTTGAAAATAGCTGATGCTTGTGAATATGAGGGACCATGTGACCTTAATCTAATGTAGCGCCCTTTAATGTACTAGAGTAAGTAAGTGTTAGAGTAGGAAAAATGTTCAGGTTTAGCTGGCAGCCAAGCCAGTATTTTAATCTGGGTCAGGTGAGTGATCCAGGGAGGGCTGGTATGACTCATCAGGCAGCACCTCTGGAACCTCCTCTACTTCTGGAACTTTTTGGAAACTTACAGAAGAAGGGAAGGAAGGTTAGGAGAAGCTGCAAGGAGTATTCATGAGGGCCTTGACCAATCCCTAACACATGGGTTGGCAGGGGCGGCCCCCCTCAAATACTCTGGGTCAGCCCAGCTGGGCAGGAAAGTTTGGGTGAAAGTTGGAGATGGAGTTCTAGGAGGCTGTCCGTGAATCCTTGAGGGTAACCCCCTAGTCTGGGGGAAGGGATCGCCTTGGGTCTGGGAGCCCTCCATGAGGGATCCTGTCCAGTGGCATGGGAGCAGGTGTGAGGACAGCAGGTGCCAGAAAGCACGTCTGGGAGATCTCCAAGCAGAAGACAGCCAGGTGGGCTGGTGAGTGTCAGTCTGGGATGACTGTGGAGGCATAGTCAAGAGGGCTAGAGAAAGGGGCAGCTGCAGCCAGGTGGGCTGGTAGTGCCTGAAGAGGTAGTGCTGGGATCAGTAGCCACAGAAGGACAATTGGGCACTAAGACTTTGCTACACTACCAAGGCGGTCCGCGGTCCCTGCCTGTAAAGGTCATTTGCCACTAATCCAACTGAGCCCTACTGTCAGATCACCCAGCCGTGTGCCAGCTGGTCCTGGGAGTTGTAGTGCTTCAAGCAAGTGTTGTGCTGGAGGAAGCTGAGGAGTGTGTAAACAGTCTGTACAAAAGAAGTTGTCCCTGGAAAGGTCTGCCAAATTCAAGTGGGCATTCCATAATACCCCTATCCCCACCCAAGTGCAACACCCTTAATAAAAACAGAAAAACAAAGCTGCAATGACTATTTTCTGACTCCAGAGTGCTGTGGAAAGTTCCGTGTGCCTGGCTGTGCAGGGTGGGGGATCCCTTATTTACCAGTGGCTCCTGCGGGGCCAGCGCTACACTAATACTCCCAGCATGCAGTGCTCAAGCCTAAGTGGTTAATAGCTAGGTGTAAACCCTGGTATATAGTGTAGGGGAAGGAGTCATTAACCCAGTATAAGCTTATGACAGACACAAAGCTTACACAGGGTTAAGACCCACGGCTCCAACAGGAATGGAGCAACGGGACAGCGTGACAGACAAGTATCCATGATTGCAGAGAAGGTTATAAAAAGAACCTGTCACTGTGCCCTGCGCCCTGAAAAGGTGATAGATTGCCTTTAAAGCAAATATGTCAAATACATTGTGATGTGGCCCTTGCACCCAGTTTTACAGCATGAACATGGCAAAACTCTATTCCGCCACCTGTGGCTCTCACCCTTCGCTCCTACTCCCCACTGTCACTGGTAAACATAGAAACCTTCTGCGTTTACAAGGGACATATTTGCTCTCAGCAGCTCCTGGAAACTAACAGATCCCAGCACGAGCTTGCAGCAGGGCTCGATAGGGACAGATCTCCAGGATCTAAGTGAGGGAACAATCTGGCAGAACCACCTACACAGGGAGGTACTATCGCCATGCCAGGCAGGAGAGAAAAATGCAAGAAAGCTTTGGGGAAGGAAGGGTTAGGTTGCACACTGTGCATAGCGCACCTCTAAACCAACCCTGCACTTCGTACACTACACACCCCTGAACTCTACATTCTGTACGTAACATACTCCTGAACTCTACATTTTGTATGTAGCACACCCCTAAACTGCAATCTGTACATAGTGCACCCCTGCACACTGTACATAATAATAAAACCCACAGTTGCAGTCACTTTAGGGGAGAGTACTGAATGGTGCTACCACTTCATGTTGGGATTGTGATAAATGGTAAATTCACTCAAAATGAAAATATTAGTGAATCAACTACAAATTTCTAAATATTTAAAAAAAAATAGACCATTGTCACCACTTCTGCTCACACTACTTGTGTTCCCACAAGTGTACTTTATACATAAATGCCGGCACTGCTTGAGACTTATTTATAGACTCTGTACGTAATGCAATCCCAAACCCTGCATTCGGTGCATAGGGTACCCCTGGAACGGAACTCTGTGCATAGCGCACCCCTGAGCCCTACACTTTGTACGTAATGCACTCCTAAAACCTGCATTTTGCATATGGCACACCCCAGATACAACTGTGACACGTTTTCAGCAGAGAGCGGGCTGAAGTCCGTTCTCTGCTGACGTTACAGAAATCAGTCCAGGCACCGCATCATCCCGACAATGAAAGTCGGGATCCATCAGGTAGCTGGACCAACACCTGTCTCAGCCTCTCTGTGATCCGCTGAGAGCCTTAGCTGGCTGCCCCCACCCCTCCACAGCCAAGCACTCCAGTGAGCAAGGAGGGGGCAGAGCAGAGAGCTGTGACTGACAGTCTACAGCTCTCTGCTCGGGGAGCTGTCAGAACCAAGCGATCAGCGATATTAAATCGCTCGGTTCTCAGTGCAGAGGCACCGGGGGATAGATGCATCATCGGACCAATGCTGCATTCACCTAGGTAAGTATGAATCTGTAAAAAAAAGCCCAAACCCATACATCTCTTTTAATGCGGAACTCCAAGAAAAAAAGTGTTTGCAATTTGTGTGTACAAACAGGTTACTTATAAATGATGCTTAATCCAGGGTCTGGATCATTGCTGTGTTCAGTAAAACTCATAGTTTCATTCATGCCAGAAAGTACAGCTATCTTCTGGCACAGTGGGTATAAGAGATACTGCTCTTATACAGGGAAACCATGATGTTGTTTACCCTGCCTGGGCACACCCTAATCACCTCGTGCGGTGCCGATATCCCCTACTTCCTAGCGCCCCCTGTCTCCCCCCTGCAGTGCAGCCACCTTCTCTCCTCTCCTGCCGGCTGCTGTGGGGGATGTTTCAGGATGGAGAGTAAACACAGTGAGTGATTTGTACTGATTGCTCCTGTGTTCATTCTTAAAGAGGAACTGCAGTCTACTCACATATTTTGTAATAAAAACATCTTTGCCATTCTGAAGCTTCTCTCCAACCACTTTGCATATTATTTTATATATACTGTGATTCTGTACTGCCAAATATGCTGCAGAAATCTCCCTCCACTGAGTCTGGCTGCATCTATTTTAACTGTGTGTAGCTGAAGCTGCTGCCTGTTCAATTCCTAGTTTTACACAGACACACAGAGGCACACCTCCAGCTTTGCAGCTCTCATTGGCCCTCTTATGACTCGTCCCCCCTCCCTTCCTGGCAAACTCTCATAAGAGTTAGAGAGAGGGCTGTGCATGATGTCATACGCCGAGGCTAATGACCAGACAAGAAACAGGAAGTGGGCTGTATAAGGTATTTACTGGCAGAAAAAAATGTTTTAATATCCAAAATTAAAACAACAAAGGCAGAAGATTTCATAGATGGAAAAAGTTGAAAAAATGACTGAAGTTCTGCTTTAACTGAAACATAGTAAACTGGATGTCATTCAGCTTAACACTTCCTAATCGTTCCCTGTCCAGTGCAGCTGAGGCTGCAGAGAAGGGACTGGGGAATCTTTGTCCACAGTCCCTTTCTCTGTCTCCAAAGTGAGACATCAGGGGTCTGTTTAGACTCTTGCTATTTTACCAAAGCCCCCAACAGGGTTGCTTAAAAAAATAATAAATAATAAATAAAAAAGAATATTATAAAAAATAATAAAAATAAAAAATCTACTGACACCATCCACTGCCCTACTAATACCAATCTCTGCTCTACTGACACCGTCCATTGCTCTGCTCATATACACGCCACATGTGTGTGTGCTCAGGGGATCACGCCCTAATGCAATAGTCTGTGCACATCAATAACTCTCCCCTTGTCCATTCACAGAATTATGTTTACAGAATGCAAGGGTTTCTGTGAATAAACAAGGGTTAAGGAAAGGGTGGGTAATCAACACTATCACTTCCCTCTATAAGAGCTGCAGTCTACAGAGCTCCAAGTACAGCACTAGCTTTAGTTTCCTGCATGAACGAATCTATGATTTCATAAATAGAAATGATTTGTTTGTACATACTACAAGTCACAAATACTTAGAATTCTGCTTTAAATTTCACAAAAGTTACATAAATGACATTTATAACTTTTTGGCTAATTTTTCTGTTATGTTTTTTGAACACTGGAGGGCAGCAAAGACTTTAATATGCAAAGAAATACTATCCGGTAGAATTCACAGGTCTAGCAGTTGTCTTTAAAAACCAGGAGTGCTATAAATCCGGCACATTTTATAAACCCCCCACATTTTATAAACCCGGCACATTTTATAAAGACAGGATTGCAGAATCATTTTTGCTAAATGGGGTGACTTTAAATGTCTGTGACATTACAGGGACTCTTTTCCTTTTGTTTTATTCTTTTTGCTTCATTTTAGGTGTCCCTGTCAAAGGCTGTTCCAAAGATCCCAGTAAAATGTACTGAACACATACAGTCAGGTCCATAAATATTGAGACATCGACACAATTCTAATCTTTTTGGCTCTATACACCACCACAATGGATTTGAAATGAAACGAACAAGATGTGCTTTAACTGCATACTTTCAGCCTTAATTTGAGGGTATTTACATCCGAATCAGGTGAACGGTGTAGGAATTACAACAGTTTGTATATGTGCCTCCCACTTTTTAAAGGACCAAAAGTAATGGGACAATAGGCTGCTCAGCTGTTCCATGGCCAGGTGTGTGTTATTCCCTCATTATCCCATTTACAAGGAGCAGATAAAAGGTCCAGAGTTCTTTTCAAGTATGCTATTTGGAATCTGTTGCTGTCAACTCTCAATATGAGATCCAAAGAGCTGTCACTATCAGTGAAGCAAACCATCATTAGGCTGAAAAAGCAAAGCAAACCCATGAGAGATAGCAAAAACATTAGGTGTGGCCAAATCAACAGTTTGGAACATCCTTAAAAAGAAAGACAGCACCGGTGAGCTCAGCAACACTAAAAGACCCAGAAGACCACGGAAAACAACTGTGGTGGATGACTGAAGAATTCTTTCCCTGGTGAAGAAAACACCCTTCACAACAGTTGGCCAAATCAAGAACACTCTCCAGGAGGTAGGTGTATGTGTGTCAAAGTCAACAATCAAGAGAAGACTTCAACAGAGTGAATACAGAGGGTTCACCATAAGATGTAAACCATTGGTGAGCCTCAAAAACGGGAAGGCCAGATTAAAGTTTGCCAAACAACATCTAAAAAAGCCTTCACAGTTCTGGAACAAGATCCTATGGACAGATGAGACCAAGATCAACTTGTACCAGAGTGATGGGAAGAGAAGAGTATGGAGAAGGAAAGGAACTGCTCATAATCCAAAGCATACCACCTCATCAGTGAAGCATGGTGGTGGTAGTGCCATGGTGTGGGCATGTATGGCTGCCAATGGAACTGGTATTTATTGATGATGTGACTGCTGACAAAAGCAGCAGGGTGAATTCTGAAGTGTTTCGGGCAATATTATCTGCTCATATTCAGCAAAATGCATTCAGAATTCATTGGACGGCGCTTCACAGTGCAGATGGACAATGATCCAAAGCATACTGCGAAAGCAACCAAAGAGTTTTTTAAGGGAAAGAAGTGGAATGTTATGCAATGGCCAAGTCAATCACTTGACCTGAATCCGATTGAGCATGCATTTCACTTGCTGAAGACAAAACTGAAGGGAAAATGCCCCAAGAACAAGCAGGAACTGAAGACAGTTGCAGTAGAGGCCTGGCAGAGCATCACCAGGGATGAAACCCAGCGTCTGGTGATGTCTATGCGTTCCAGACTTCAGACTTTATGGACCTGACTGTATACTAAAGCCCCATACACACTATCAGATTTTCTGCTGGTTTTTTCCTTCAGATTTACCAAAACCATATAATATGAGGTCAAACCTTAGGAGTTTCAGTTTGTATGCAATCAGGCAGGCCCTTGCACTACGTGGTTTTGGTAAATCTGAAGACAAAAATCAGCAGAAAATCTGATAGTGTGTATGGGGCTTAAGAGGGCAGAATACCTTATGGGACCTGATAAAGAAATTATCTTCCTGTTTTTCATTAGAAATGATTCAAAAATTGCACAACATTCCATCAACTATGAGACACGTGGCTATTGCCTTTAGGGAATAGAGTAGAGAGCAGTGAGCCGGAATAGAGTTGTGAGCAGTGTGATGCAAGACCCTATCCTGGAGCCAATGCTGTTTAATTTGTTTAATAAACAGTACAGAGGTTGGAATAAATAATTCTCAGTGTTCACTAATGGTACATAGGTAAGCAGGGAAATAACTTTGCATACAGATATAGCAGGTTTAATTTTGAAAAAATGGATGCCCTTGAACTGAAGAGAGCCCAGAGAAGGACAATGAAGGTAATAAGGGGGCTGGAGGACCTCAGATATGAGAAACAACTAAAAACATTATTCTTCCTGGAGAAGGGATGCTTAAAGCTGGACTAAAGGTCCACTGTCACAAACTGTGAGCAGGGAGGCTATTTATTGCAGAAGTCATATTCAATGTCTCTTCTGCAAAAAAATATACCTACCTGCAGGGGCAGACTGACCAGCCGGTCAGTTCGGCTGTGGTCCGAGGGCCCGGCCACTGCAGGGGGCCCACCAGCGCCACCTGCTAAAACTCTCTGGGCTCCTGCGGGCCCCCAGCAAATATCCGTTCAGGCCCACCCGGGCCCCAGTGCAGCCTTGGAGGGTAAGGGGGAGGGCGAGCACCACTGGATCACAAAGAGCGGGGATAACCAGTAACCGCTCGGTCATGCGATGTCCTGCCTCCTGGCTCCTTTGACAGACGTCACACTGGTCCACTGGTCCACACTGGGGACGTGTGATGTCTATCAGGCAGGACATCAGATGACAACGGCGCTAGGTGTAACAGTGGGAGATCTGTGTGATCCGGCTGCTTCCCTCTCTAACCCCCATGTACTGACCAGGCTGCATTGAGGGGCACTGGTGGTAAGGCTGCATTATGGGTACTGGTGGTAAGGCTTCATTAGGGGCACTGGTGGTAAGGCTGCATTATGAGTACTGGTGGTGAGGCTGCATTGAGGGTCACTGGTGGTAAGCAGTGGCGCCTGGTGCTCAAAATTTTTTGGGGGGAGCGCAAACAAACTGAAAAATTCTGAAAAAACACCATCAATTGCAGCCTCACTGTGCCCATCAAATGCAGCCACTGTGGCCCATCATATGCCGCCACTGCGCCCATAAAATTCAGCCACTGTGCCCATCAATTGCAGTCACTGTGCCCCATCATATGCAGCCACTGTGCCTCATCATATGCAGCCACTGTGCCCATCAAATGCAGCCACAGTGCCCAACATATGCAGCCACTGTGCCAATCATATGCAGCCACTGTGCCCAATCAAATGCAGCCACTGTGCCCATCAATTGCAGCCACTGTGTCTATCAAATGCAGCCACTGTGCCCCATCAAATGCAGCCAATGTGCCCATCAAATGCAGCCTCACTGTGACCCCCCCCGCCCGCCTGCTGGCTGTCTGACCGACACTTACCCCATCTTGGTGGCGGGTCAGGCAGCGGGTGACAGCGGCGAGCTGTGGGACGGCAGCGGGTCAGGCGAGGGCTCCTGTGTCCTCCATGCTTCCCGTGCATCTCTTCTTCCCTTCTGCTAAGCGTCCAATAGGATTGCCTGTGCCTTCAGCCAATCAGCTGATGGGTATTAGACCCGTGCTTCCTGACTGGTGGAGAGGCGATTCAGTATTAGAAAAGCAAATATTCAATTGCTTTTCTAGCACACCTGGATGGGCCCGTAGTGCAATGCTTTGCGCCACGAGTCCACCCTATTTTGAAGCCTATTAGAGCTTATGGCTCTAATCAGGTGCTTCAAAAAAACACCCCTGCCCCTGTAATTCAGGCATCTAGCATCCGAAAAGGGGCCAGACGCGTGAATAGGGGGTCATGGATAGATTCATACTATACATGAATATATCCATTATACATATAGGAGGGTGGCATGATAGAGGGGGGGCACTCGTGTGCCCTTAATGGACAGGCCGCCCCTGGTGGTAATACTGCATTATGGGCACTGGTGGTAAGGCTACATTATGGGCACTGGTGGTGCGACTGCATTATGGGCACAGGTGGTGAGGCTGCACTATGGGCACTGGTGGTAAGGCTGCATTATGGGTACTGGTGGTGAGGCTGCATTGTGGGGCACTGGTGGTAAGTCTGCATTATGGGCACTGGTGGTGAGACAGCGTTATGGGCACTGGTGGTAAGGCTGCATTGAGGGGTACTGGTGGTGAGACTGCATTATGGGCACTGGCGGTAAGGCTGCATTATGGGTACTGGTGGTGAGGCTGCATTGAGGGGCACTGGTGGTAAGGCTGCATTATGGGCACTGGTGGTAAGGCTGCATTATGGGGACTGGTGGTGAGACTGCATTATGGGCACAGGTGGTGAGGCTGCAATATGGGCACTGTTGGTGAGGCTGCTTTATGGGCACTGTTGGTGAGGCAGCATTCATGGGCACTGGTGGTAAAGCTGCATTGATGGGCACTAGTGAGGCTGCATTGATGGGCACTGATGGGGGCTCTTTCCAACATAGACTCTCAAATGGACACAGGAAGGACCTGCACACACGCATGCAACGTCATTATGTGTTGCGCCTCCGTGCACTGGACCTGCCGCAAACCTTCTAGTTCTACCGTCCAGCATAGGGCAAAGGCCACGACCTGCCTCCGAGTTCCTCCCGCACCTCGGCAAACAGTGCCCGGAATGGCAGAAGAGGAGAGGACACACCAGCCACAGCAAGGCCAGGGTGTGGGCCAGGCAGCCTTCCACGCTGGTGACCCACCCACAGCAGGGCCAGGGTGCCAGCCAACTACCCACGGTGACCCACCCACAGCAGGGCCAATCAGCCACTGATGGTGACCCACCCATACCAGGGAGCCAGCCAGCCACCCACAGGAGCCAGTCACAGAGGACACGGGAGCCAGCCAGCCACAGAGGATGCGGGAACCAGAGGAGCGCTACACAGTGGCAATTTTATTTCTACTTTGTGAGAGGTTGGGGCAGGGGTGAGAGTCATGGCACAAGGAGGGGTTCCCATGATTACCAGAGTGAATGAAGGTGTTTACTGTACACTCTGTTAGAAGGAGACCCCCCCTCCAGGTCAAATTATACCCCTTTGTAGTCTCTAATGGGACCTGTGGGGGACCTTTTTCTAACAGACTCTATAATGGACACTGAAAGGGCCTCTTTTAGAGAGATCCCCCTCCAGGTCCCATTAGACACCTTTGTAGTCTCTAATGGGCCCTGGGGAGAATCTCTATTGGACACTGTTAAAGAGAGACCCCCCCCCCAGGTCCCATTAGACTCTGTTGTAGACTGTAATGGGGCCTGGAGGTGACGCTTTCAAACAGACTGTCTAATGGACACTGTTAGAGAGAGACCCCCCCCCTCCAGGTCCCAATAAAAAAAAGGCAGAAGTTGTACTTTGAGTCAGGGACGGGCCATATGTGGGGTTGAGGGTGGGTCATGGGTGGGGCCTGACAGGGGGCATTTGCTTTATTTGGACCGGGGGCCCTGAGTGTTGTCAGTCTGCCCCTGCCCCTGCCTAACTGCCTGCTCGCTGTCTTTTCCAGCATGTACAGCACAGCTTACATCACCAGCATGGTCCCTGGGTGCCAGGATGACTGACTCTTGTGCTTGCGCAGGAGAGACGTCATCCTGCGTTGATTAATGATGATGGCCAAAGAACAACACTCAGGGTAGGAACCGTTGAAGGAAAAGTAAGTTTAGCTCCACTTCAGAGAGGATATAATCGCATTATACAAATCTTTAAATGGTGACTCTAGCATTAGGAGGAGATTATTCAGCCTAAAGTCTCTTAAGAAGACACGTGGTTACACACTAGGGGTGGACCAGAGGTGGTTCAATTTTAAACTGCATAAGGGGTCCTTTACTTTAAAGCCTCGTACACACGATCGGATTGTTGGCCAACAAAACCGTGGACTTTTGTCCGAAGGGCGTTGGCCCAAACTTGTCTTGCATACAAACAGCAAGGAATTGTCGGCCAACAAATACGAATGTAGTGACGTACTTCATTATTTTTCAGCTCTTTAGCGCCACCCTTTGGACTCCTTCTGCTAATTTGGTGTTAGTAGAAGTTTGGTGAGTGTTGATTCGCGCTTTTTATTTCGCACTTTTCATTTCGCGCTTTTCAGTTCGCGCTTTTCAGTTTGCGCTTTCAGTTTGTTTCTGAACAGCCGTTCGTCAACCAGCCATGTTGCGGCATCGGAGGAGATAACGTGTTAATTATTTTTGGCCTTGGAGTTATTACTTTGACCCAAGTCCAGTCCAGGAACAGAAGGAGTTCTTGGACCAAAAATTGGTTGCTTTATTAATCGTGACCAATTATGTCATATGCTTTTGCTGCGGGAGCTCCAGGAGAATAATTCCTTTTTTTTAGGAATTATCTCCGGATGACGGACCCCTGCTTTCACCAACTCTTGGCATTGTTGACCCCCTATATTAAGAAGCAGGACACATGCATGGGGCTTTTATTTTATTTTTTGGTTGAATAATAATTATTTAATTTGGTATATTTTCTATATTTTTGAATGCATAGAACGCACTTTTTGGTTAACTTCTATAGGCAGATAGCATTTTATTTGTTTTCTTTTTTTAATGCACAACACAAAAATTGTAGAGAATAATACTTGGCTATGTGTTTTACTTCAAATGACAGTTTGGGAGTAGGCAGTTACATTTAAAAAAATACAATGTAAAATTGACAAGGGACACCAACATAGTTGTATCTTTGATCTTAAAAACTACGGGATAATGGTGCTGTGGTAACTTGCCCAAATTAAAAAAAAAAAAAAAACATAATAATATTATTCTTGATATCACTAGAAAAAAAAAAGTCTTTGAAAATTAGTTTGCAATAACTCTATCAGTATCACCAGCAAAGCTGCTTCATTATTATCCCATTAAAGAAGAAGAGAATTGCGCGCTGCATTTCGAGATTTCATAATGTGCCACGTCACAAATGTTAACTCTCCATTACGAATGCTAGTTTACAAGACTGACCGCTTCTGGCTCGTCCTTGCTTCCAGGCATGCGTGTTTGTACTTTGGACTTTAGTCCGACGGACTTGTGTACACACGCTTGGAAAATCCGACAACAGACATTTGTCAGCGAAAAATTTTAAAACCTGCTATCCAACATTTGTCCGCGGAAAATCAGACAACAATTGTCCGATGGAGCATACAAATGGTCGGATTTTCCGGCAACAGCCTGTCATCACACATTTCCCGTCAGAAAATCCGATCATGTGTATGAGGCTTTAGAGTGATAAGAATGTGGAACTCCCTTCCACAGTTGGTGGTGTCAGCAGGAAGTGTAGATAGATTACAAAAAAACTATCATGCCACGTACACACGACCGGACTTTGCCCGGCGATCTTTTCGACAGACTTTACGACGGCCTTTCCGAAAGAAGGACTTGCCTACACACGATCAACCAAATCTCGACGGATTTGTACGTGATGACGTACGACCGGACTAAAACAAGGAAGTTCATGGCCAGTAGCCAATAGCTGCCCTAGCGTTGGTTCTTGTCCGTCGGACTAGCATACAGACAAGCGGACTTTTCGACCGGACTCGAGTCAGTCGGATAGATTTGAAACATGTTTCAAATCTAAGTCTGTCAAACTTTTGAGAAAACAAAGTCCGCTGGAGCCCACACACGATCGAATTGTCTGACGAAATCCGGTACGCCGGACCAAGTGTGCCGTAAAGTCCGATCGTGTGTACGCGGCATAAGATGTAATTATCAGTGAATGAAATGTACAGGGACATTGAAACGGGGACCAATAGCCTTTAATAGTCTTTCATTATTTGTCACAAGTTATGATAACCCTGTATTTGAACTACTTGATGTGACTATTTCCTTTTTTATATACTGTATACCATTACTATGTTTCCATGCTTGTAACCAATATGTTCAATTAAAAAAAGTTGTGGGAAAAATTATTTGTGTAAATTAACTATAATAAAATATAAGTGCATTGAAAAAAGACTCCGAAACAACTTTAAAGACAAAACTACATAACAGCTCATACCTCATTATTGGAAATGCTCAATGTCACAGCAGCTTGTACTCCATTGCAGATAAAGCGAAACTCCAGAGAAAGAGCTGAATATACAGATGAAATACATATATAAACATTTGTGTAACCTGCCGATGGATTTGTATTTATTTCCATCGAGCTAAAAGATGTTCATAACTCTACCACGCAGTAAAGTCCTGTCTGGCAGGGCAGAAAACCTATATGTGTAGAGATAAATGTTGTGAATTCATAAAGAAATACATTTTATATTTACTGTCACAAATATGAGAGTTGCTTAGGCCTCAAAAAGTAGATGAACTGTGATGTTGCAATAATTGAACTGTTCCCCTACTGGAACCCTTTAATGCAAAATAGGTGAACTCACACACTTTACAAAGCTTAATGCATCATCCATCTCTTAAAGTTTTACAAGCCTGCTTTGAGACAGAAACTCGATGGAACAATGGTAGCTCTCATCACAAAACGAGGAGATATTTACATGGTTTTAGTGGATAAACGAAAACTACCCATACAGCCATAGGAAACAAGGTTATACAAACTGTTATCACATAAAAATTACCCCACCTGGCCTAAACCTATTGTGTTCGAGTGAGGAACTGTTTAAATAGCTAACACCTTGGCCAACAAAACCTATTGTGTGAATTTTTGGGAACTATTTGGACAAACTAAGCTAAACTGTCTAAACATCCCTTGAAACTAAGTTCAATTCAACACATGGTGGGAAAGATTTGAAGTTTGTGCAAGTCAGAAATTTTTTAAAAGTACCTATATGGTTATTATAAGTCATTTGAAATAATGTATGGTAATGTAGGTCACAGAGACATATGATAATTTTAGTATTTGCGGACCCAACAACTTTGGTATAAAGAAAATATATATGAAAGTGTGATTTTATAATTAGAGGTGTTTTAAGAAACTAATTAGTGTTATCAAAAAACATATAATGATGATTATAACTATATAAGACTGTAGCCTATGTTTAGATAAACAAATATTCTTTGGAGATACCAGAATTATACAGGTATCCATATAGATAATCCTTTTTAGGTAGTATTGATTAGTATATATAACAACATGTGTCTTTCACAGAATATTTAAAGGTATATACTCTTCTCACCATTATACACATTATGAAAATAGAACGTATTAACTTAAAGGATAAACTCAAAATACCTGTGAGACACCTGGTGGTTGAAGGTGATATTAATTGAACTCACTACATTTACGGGAAAGGTAAGTGATTACGTAGAAAATAGAACCAATAGAAAAGAAGCCACATCCTTTTGGGCAGAGCCATTATAATTTTTATGGTCTCATTATCTGAAATGGTATTTAGAGGCAAGTAAGATGCCATGAAAGGGAGAAGCTCAGGGGGAGAGCTCAGGAGGAGCTCAGGGACCCACCCTGACGGACACACTCAGGGACACACCCTTAGGGGGGACACTGGGAGATACACACACTCCCAGACAGACTGACACTCATGCACCATGCATGAATACATATTTTGACATTCATGAAGATTCCTGAACCCTGATCCTTGGAACTCGGAGGTCGCAAGAAGTAAATCCTCTTTAAGAGTATCCATTTTGAAAGCTACGGCAGCCATCTTAACTCTGGTAACCAGCCAATAGGAACAGTAGCCATTTTGGAATGAGTAATTATGTCATGTTGATTTTATCTTGTATGTTCTCACAAATATTGAATTATTGAATGTTATACAATTGATAATCGTTCTCCCGAATCAATAATCGCCTTGTAGATTTTTCTCTAAAGATTCAAATTTTTCATTATATTTTTCTTTTGCATAGTTGCCACTTTTATTGACAAAACAAACTGCTAATTTATTTCACATTGTTAACCACTTACTTACCTGCAGTATAGTAACGGTTGGACGTGTGAAATACAGACATTCTGTTTCATTGTCAATTTCACAAGGTTACTGATTCTACCGAGAAGTTATCATGGTGGTATTATGTCAAAAGGACTGTACGCCCATTTTGCAAGTGTTTTTGTTGATTTTCAAGACGTTCATGTAACACAATCTGTATTTTAATTTCATGTAGATATCTGTGTTTTTTGTCAACCAATAAATGTAACTATTTCGTATGATCACATGTTTCCATGAATAAGTTTCATATGCATAGACTGTGTCATATAGATTGATTTTGTATCTTAAAAATATCCTCGTTAAAAATTACTCAATAATAATTATTGTGCGGGAAACCTGTCCTTAAAAAGCACAACTTATGACATAAAGGATACTAGGTGTAAAGAGAGTAAGGTGTCCCCATTAGATCTTAATCTGTGCGAACAGTATGGCCACTTGCTGACTCCATGTTTGGGCGTGGATGTCCGCGGTGAATGTGAGCGGTGCTTACCAATGGGAGTTGCTTTTTCTTTTTGCCTCCCGCTAGCCCAGCTGTTACATATAGCCTTTGATTATTTTATAATTTGGATTGGCCACTGGGCATCAACTGACCCTTTGGCTCTCCTTATTTTAGGCTGCCTCGTTTTTACACAGCCATTGCTGTTCTTGCTGGGATACATTTTATCTGAATAGATTCTAGGTGAGACCCTCCCTTTCTTGTTCATTGTACTTTTACAGCAATGTGTAGGCAGTGTATTATATTGATCCTTTTCTTTATACTGTATAACGGGCCAAGTCAAGCCAGTGTACCACCATAGTAAACTACTTGCACTGCTCCTTTAAGTGTTTCAAAATACAAAATTGACTCTAAGGAACAACAGGTCACTGAGGCCAGGGAGAAGGCCATAGCAAAATTTATTGTTTGCACCGGATTACCAGTCAGACTCATCTGCTTCTCTATGCTGCCTGTTTGGGGAGATGCTCTGCCTGCCCAGGTCTTCTACGGCATTTTGAAAGCAACTAAAAGACTGGCTGCTTTGATGTGGATGGTGCATCTTTCACTTCCTGTGACTTTTCAATAGTCTCCTCTTCTTACACATCATCTTCAGAGTCAGACAGATCCTCATCTTGTAAGTGGGGCAATGTGGATTTTCTTATGGCATGGGCATACTCCTCTGCTCCCTAAGCAGTTCCTGAATATTATCATCTGCCACATCAACAAGGGTTTTCACAGACCGCAGAATTGACAAAAAAACAAGCAGCTGCTGCAAGCACTGGCGAGAACATTTAATCAGTTACTTGGATCTAAGAATGAATGAATGAAGCAAAATGCTGGTTCACATTCTCTTTCATTCTCTGTGCAATTGTGGCACGGTCTCGGTAGCTAATGTTCTGTTTAAAGTCCTCAAGGTGGCTGAGTAGAGACTAGATCAAAGAGGGCAGGGACATGGTGTCACTCTGGGGTTTTTTAGTATGTTCTGCTCCTCAAAAGGCAGCAGTAGGTCATGCAATGATGTGAACTTTTTCCATTTAACTAGGCAGCAAGCTGTGTCCCATCCTATGTTATTTGCGATTTGGCAGACCGACTTTTTCAGTTTCAGAACTCAGAGTCTTTCGATCATGTTGAATGTACTGGTAGTATTACTTGACCAGCGTGTGGGGCAGTCATTTAAAAGAATAAAGTCACAATGCTCCAATATCTTCAGTGTTGCAATGGAATGGAAGACTTGAGGACAAGACATTCACTATTGATCTTGCTTTATCAAAGATTCTTTAACACTTGCTTCCATGCACCAGACGAGACCACACAAGGTGTCTGGTCCAACATCTTATGGAAATTGTTTTACACGAGATACAAATTAAGTGGAAAAATAACAAAGATGCACCAGTAGAACAGACAGCCCCAAGATCATTAATTTCATATCCATTTGACAATTGACTGCAGTGTCATCATGTAAAAGAATAATACAAATGGCTCACCACAGATCATTCATTTTGGACTCAGTCTCGACTTTCTGTCATGGGGGAGTCTTCCTCCCTAGAGCTGGGTGGTTCTTCTGCTGCTGCTGCGGTTTGTTTAAATGCTGCCACCGTATTACTCCTATTGTCTGTTATAACGCTTAGGATCTTCCTCTTTGGTATGTTCCACTCATGCAAGCATTTGTCCACACAGTGATTTCATTGACTGTGCAATGTGTGGGTGCCTGGGTGGGGCGGACTCTGGGCTACTTATTCTCAACAAAAGAAAAGTAGCATAGCATGCACCTATAGCAAGGAATGAAGCCATTTGACTCAAAAAAGCAATATTTTTTTCACACCAGGAGTGTATAATGAGTTTTGAAATTGCTTAAATAATGCATTATTTAACTAAACACATTCAATTTTAGTCTACTAAAATGATTTTAGTCAACTAAAATGTACTGGAGATTTTAGTCGGCTAAAACGTATGGCATTTTAGTCGATTAAAATGTACTGGAGATTTTGTCGACTAAATACGTCTAAAACTAAAACAATAGCAGAAGACTAAAATGGGACTAAAACTAAAATGCCATTTTAGTCCTAAGACTAAAACTAAATCGAAATTTGCTGCCACAATTCAGAAGTGAGGCAATATTTGACAGTATAATTTCCATTTTATTCTATATGGCCTTTTTGCTTGTCAAGCAAAACAAATATGGGTCCCTCTTTGGGGCGGGATTGTGCATTTTTGGCCCCATACACAACATTTTCATTCTCCTCCTAGTAACCTGCTTTACATTCGCCTAAATAATTCCCATATAACCCAAAATTATCTGTTTTAGGAGTGCAGAAACTCCAGGCATGTATCAGTTTATAATTTGAGGATGAAATCATAATAATCAATGAGGAATCTCTTTCAGCAACCTGCTATGTGGAAGTTGCAGGCTGGTACAGTATATATATTTACTTATTCTGATGATCAGGAAATGGAAACATTCTATTGCCTTATAAATAATCAAAAGCTCCCGCATGTAACAGTTTATATCAATCCATGTGTATGTATATATAGCTTATCTATGTTTAGGTATCATGTCCAGAGCAACACTGTAATGTATCAACATATCCTAACAAATACTGCAATGTTAAATATTTTACATTATTTTAAATTCCTGTTAATATTATTGTATGTTCTGTGCAAAAAAGTATGCAATGGGTATAAGGGGACATTCTGTAATTGTTATCTGCATTTTTGGAAGATTCCTGACTATTTTGTACAACCTGACTTTAGACTCGGTCAGCATGTTGATTGATAACTGCTTTGTAATAGTTTGTGGAATAGTTTCAGCAAAAGGTATGTGTCTCTGCTGCCTAGCTGCTGTCCAGGTTCTTTGTATGCAGGGTGGGAGTTTCAGATCTCAGTGATGATCTCCAGCTCAAGATGGTTGCTGACCAGTGTAAAGGCCAAACATTAATGCCGAGTCCTCCCGGAATTAAAGCGTTAAGCTGGCCAGAGATGGATAGAAATGTGAGAAAAAAATCTTTGAAAATTTGTGCAAAAATGCTCAGAACTTTTGAATGCCATTCAGAGGATTTAATTTGCTTTCGTTTTCTAAGAAGTGACGACGCATTTTGCACGCATGCGCTTTGTAATTTGATTTTGTCATCTGCGTAGCATGGGCATTGGCGACCCCCCCACGCTTCACAGCCTGAATCTCCGGATGATGTTAACTGCTCATTGCTCAAGAGACCTCCAGTGGTATCGTTGGCTTTTACATTTACAACCTTTTACTTACTATTTTTATTCCCAGTCATCATTGTGTATTGAAGATATTAAACATTGTCCCTGTATTTATGTCTTTTGGTCACATTGACTTTGTACTCCCACATCCAACCCATTGAGCGCTGTCCACTCACATCTCCCTTTAAGGACATAGAATGTTTATTCAACTTATCATATCAACTGAAACTATATTCACTTTTAGAGACATGCTATGTCTTTTCTTCAATAATACACTGAAACCTGCCTACTTGCAGTTTTCTATTGAATGTACATTGAGCTGCGCATGAGCAGCTCAGTATGCATACCCGGGCCATTCCGGCTTTGCTGAAATGTCTGACTCTTGTGCACATGCACAGGATGATATAATTCCCTGAAGGCCAATCAAGAGGCCAAAAACTCAGGGGAGAAGATGACAGTGGCAGGGACAGGGCTGTAACTGCCACATCGCTGTAGGGTGGAAGTGAGTATATTGGGGAGTTTAGTTATGCTTCAAGTCTATGAACAGAGCTTCTCACTGGCACTGAAACTCAGAGTCACCCTATCTACTCTGCACTTTAGTCCCTCCAAATTAGTTTCTAATCTGACATGCGACCGGAACTCCTAAACCTATGATCTCTATGTGGCCACTAGATGCCTAACTTGGCTCTAACCTATGGTGGTTATCCAACCCTAAGCTAAAAGTAGATAGAATCCCAAACCAGAAGAGACAGGGTTAACTAAAATAACAGGAGCTGTGATCTATATTCCAATAAGCGGGTTCACCTACCAATATCCTGGGAGGTGACCACTACACATACAGTCCAGGCTGTCTAGCACTGTGCATGTGAAATAATAACAAAGGACAGGGCATAGATACTCTGTGTGTTACAAAGAAATAGATATACGCTTAACAACTGAAGCTAAACTATTAGATTATAGGAATACTTGCATATTAGTCCCTTTTGGCTTGGGGTTTAGCAGCATGGATGGGACATGTGGCTGAGACTTTCTCTCTCTACTTCCTCCACCTTCAAAGCCAACAAGCCAGGTACAAGAAGTGCATACATAATATATTTATGGGCATTTACAAATTCAGACAGTAGAGGGCAACAGATCCCTACATGTATAAGGCCTTATGCCCACTGAATGTTTGAAGCTTTATGATGCCTAAAATGTAAAAGTAAAAAAATACTTTGAGGTTAATACTAGGATAACTACAATTGGACCTTTAGGTAACATACCATGTCTGCCTGAATTTATACCCTACATAGTTACATAGTTAATCTGCTTGAAAAAAGTCCATCCAGTTCAACTAACAAAGAAACAAAATCAACAACACACAAATTGAAAACCTTTATATACTGTACACTATCTAAAAGCAGAAAAACTCCAATAAAGCATGATCCAATTTGCTTCAGCGGGGGAAAAAAAATTCCTTCCTGATCCACCGAGAGCCAGTCAGATATTCCCTGGATCAACTTTACCTATAAACAGTGGCGGCGTGTCCATTAGGGGTGCCTGGGTGCCAACCCCTCTGTCACGCCACCCCCTCTGTGTAGAATGGATAGATTCCTGCATTGCATGAATCTATCCATTGCCGCTGTAGCCACCCCCGATTCAGGCGTCTGGCCCCTATTTGGATGCCGGATGCCGGATGCCTGAATTCCAGTGGCGGGGGTGTTTTTTGAAGCACCTGATTAGAGCCATAGGCTCTAATTGGCTTAAAAAAAGGTGGACTTGGAGCGTAAAGCATTGCGCTCGCAGTCCACCCAGGTGTGCTAGAAATTGAATAAATATTCACTTTTCTAACACTGAACCGCCTCTCAGCCAATCAGGAGGCGCACGTCTAATACCTGTCACCTGATTGGCTGAAGGCACAGGCGCTCCAATTGGACACCTAGCAGAAGGAAGATAAGACAATTGGAGGACATAGGAGCCACCGCCATCACCCGCTGCTCATCCCATCATCCCACAGTTCGCCACCGTCACCCACTACCTGATCCCCCACCAAGATGGGGTAAGTACCAGGCAGGGGGGGGCACAGTGGCTGCATTTGATGGGGCACAGTGGCGGCATTTGACGGGTACAAGTGGCTGCATTTGACAGGCACAAGTGGCTGCATTTGATGGGCACAAATGGCTGCATATGATGGACACAGTGGCGGCATTTGACGGGTAAAAGTGGCTGCATTTGACAGGCACAAGTGGCTGCATTTGATGGGCACAAATGGCTGCATATGATGGACACAGTGGCTGCATATGATGGGCACAAGTGGCTGCATTTGATGGGCACAAGTGGCTGCATATGATGGGCACAGTGGCTGCGTATGATGGGCACTAGTGGCTGCATTTGATGGGCACAAGTGGCTGCATATGATGGGCACAAATGACTGCATTTGACGGGCACAGTGGCTGCATTTGATGGGTACAGTGGCTGCAATTAACGGGCACAAGTGGCTGCTTTTGACGGGCACAAGTGGCTGCATTTGACGGGCACAAGTGGCTGCCTTTGACGGGCACGGTGGCTGCAATTGATGGCATAGTGGCTGCATTTGATGGTTTTTTTTTCAGTATTTTTCTGAATTTTTTAGTTTGTTTGCACCCCCCCAAACATTTTGAACACCAGCAGCCACTGCCTATAAATGTTAGTACCCAGTTATATTATGTGTATCTAGGAAAGAATCCAGGCCTTTTTAAAAACAATCTACTAAGCTAGCCAGAACCAGCTCTTGAGGGTAGTCTATTCTACATTTTCCCAGTTCTTACTTTGAAGAAGCCTTTCTGTATTTGGAAGTTAAATCTCTTTTCCTCCAGATGTAAAGCGTGCTCCCTTGTCCTCTGTGATGACCTTAAATTGAATAACCTAACACCAACAGTGATATCCCCCATCTCTCTGGCCTTCTGCAACAGGGCCACCTTATCATTGTAGTTAAGAAATTTCAGGAGTAGCACTCTGGGGTAGTCGCCGGGTTTTAAAGGGGACTCGATGCGCTCTTTCGATCCCAAATAATGGTATAAAAACAGTGGACCCAAAAGTTTCCCTAAACCACCCCTCCAGAAATGCTATGGGGTTGGGGCCCTTGCTTCGCTCTGGGAGACCTATCACGTTATCATTCGTTCACGTATCATTCATCACACGTTAGCAGACCTGCCCCTGGAAGACGTAATCTTGTTACGAAACGCCGCGTAGGGCGGAACGGAGCGACGTGTTCGCATCATCTCCTATCGCTGTGGCTACCAGCAGGACGGGCTGTCTGAGGGTATCCGGCCGGTGCCCCAGACTTCTCTTCACTTCGTTCGCCAGTGTTATTTTACATGTGAGTGTTTACATATATTTTATTTAATAAAACCAAAGGATTTTACACTATTTGGAGCTCTCTTTCCATTTATGGCTTTCCGTGCTGAGGGTTTGCTGCCCTGCTACTGATCCATCTGATATCAATATCTGATACCCAACTTTTCAACACAGCGGAGCTGTCTGGTTTCCTTACGGTGGTCCGGAGTGATTATTCCTCGTATCAGGTGCCCCCGGCAGAGTCCCTCCTTGCATCAGGTGCCCCCAGCAGAGTCTGTCCTCGCATCAGGTGCCCCCAGCAGAGTCAGTATAGACCTCTCAGTGCAGACCCCCCTCCATCAGTGCAGACCCCCTCAGTGCAGACCCCCTCCATCAGTGCATACTCCCTCAGTGCAGACCCCCTCCATCAGTGCAGACCCCCTCCATCAGTGCAGACCCCCTCAGTGCAGACCCCCTCCATCAGTGCAGACCCCTCCATCAGTGCAGACCCCCTCAGTGCAGACCCCCTCCATCAGTTCAGACCCCCTCCATCAGTGCAGACCCCCTCCATCAGTGCAGACCCCCTCAGTGCAGACCCCCTCCATCAGTGCAGACGCCCTCCATCAGTGCAGATCCCCCTCAGTGCAGACCCCCTCCATCAGTGCAGACCCCCTCAGTGCAGACCCCCTCCATCAGTGCAGACCCCTCCATCAATGCAGACCCCCTTCATCAGTGCAGACCCCCTTCATCAGTGCAGACCCCATCCATCAGTGCAGACCCCCCTCAATTAGTGCAGCCCCCCCTCTATTAGTGCAGCCCCCCCTCAGTGCAGCCCCCCCAGTGCAGCCCCCCTCTATTAGTGCAGACCCTCCCCTCGTCCAGGAGCGGCCGGTGTTCTGCCGAGAAAGTTCCCCTTGGCAAGTAAGGACCCGCTGTACTGCGCAGGCGCAGCGCTTGCGCAGTACGAGCCGGCGGAAATTGCCGAGCTGGTGAACTTTTCGGCAAGACACCGGCGCCGTGTGTTCAGTGGAGAGGGGAGGGGCCGATCTGTGCAGCTAAAGAAGCCGATTCATTGGCTGCACGGATCAAGCCCCCTTCCTCTCTCCACTGAACACTAGGGGGAAGATCGAGCGGCGGCGCAGGCGGCCATTTTGTTGGAGCCAGCTGCTCCAAAAATTTAAAAAAACAACATTCCCGATTTTCCTGATGGAAATCCCGATTCGGGACAGCCTCCAATCGGGACGAGGGTCCCAAAATCGGGATTGTCCCGGGAAAATCGGAACTGTTGACAACTATGCTTTTCTCGCTTTGAAAACTGCAGCTTGGCATTACATGCTATTATTAAAAGGAGTTGTAAAGGCAGAAGGTTTTTTTTTTCTTAAAGTGGATGTAAACCCAATGTCATTCCTTCTAAACTACTGCCATAGGGGTTATCTATAAGGATATACATGCCTCCTGCATGTATCTTTACCTGTCAAATGTCTCCCCTCTGTGTTATTAGACCCGAAAAACTGCAGATTCTGTGGGTGGGTCTGTTGTCTGGAGCTCGGTGGGTGGAGTCGTGATGTCAGTAGACTCCCCGCCCACCTCTACACTCCCCTTATCAATATGTATTTTCTCCTGTGTATTTCTAACACTGAACTTCTGCTGAACTTCTGCTATGATCTCTAACATCCAGTGAAAAGACAGGAAAGTAACCACATGACTTCAGCATGCCAAATCATGCTGAGGTGTGGAACAGCCAATCCTTGCAGAGCTGCTGAAGAAAGGAGTGGGGGAGGGAATTAAAAAATAATGCCTGTGTCTTAGGCTAGTGCATGAGATGTAAATCACCTGTCACTCACAGCAAGGGGGAGGATTTGACAAAGTTTTTCTCTGTTTGTCAAGATTTTTCTCACTGAACAATAAAAGAGGATTGCTCAGAGATGGATTAACTCGGTGTGGCAAGACTGGGCTCAAATGATAGCAAATCTTATACTCTACAGTATGATAAAAAAAAAAATTTGGGTTTACATCCACTTTAATGCATTCTATGCATTAAGATAAAAAACCTTCTGTGTGTAGCAGCCTCCCCAGAACCCCCTAATTACTTACCTGAGCTTACCTTACTACCTCTCTCTCCAGCGATGTCCAGGAGTGTCTTAGCCATCCAGGACTCTACTCCTGATTGGCTGAGACACAGTAGCGTGCCATTGGCTCCTGCGGCTGTCAATCAAAGTCAGTTAGCCAATCAGGGGAGAGAGGGGGTGGGGTCAGATCGGGGCTCCATGTCTGAATGGACACAGGGAGCTGTGACTCGGCTGCTTGCTGTGGGGGCACTTGACAGGAGGGAGGGGCCAAGAGCAGCGAAGAGGGACCCGAGAAGAGAAGGATCCAGGCTGCTCTGTGCAAAACCAACTGCACAGAGGAGGTAAGTATATCATATTTGTTCATTTTTTTTTTTTACAATCCCTTAACCGGTTCCCGACCGGCGCACGCCGATGTACGTCGGGGCAGAATGGCACGGCTGGGCAAATGGGCGTACCTGTACGTCCATTCGAATTCCCCACCATGCCATTGCGTGCGCACCGGCCGGGAGCTCTGTGAGTCGGGTCGCGGGTCCCGTGGACTCGATCGCCGTGGGGATACCCATGATCGCCTCACGGAGAGGACGAACGGGGAGATGCTGATGTAAACAGCATCTCCCCGTTCTGCCTAGTAACAAGTGTCACTAATCACAGCTCCCTGTCATCGGGAGCTGTGATCAGAGTAATGACACTGCTAGCCCATCCCCCTACAGTTAGTAATCACTCCCCTAGGACACACTTAACCCCTCCCTGCCCCCTAGTGGTTAACCCTTTCACTGCCAGTGTCATTTACACAGTAATCAGTGCATTTTTAATCGCACTGATCGCTGTATAAATGACAATGGTCCCAAAAATGTCCGACAGGTCCGCCATAACGTCGCAGTCACAATAAAAATCGTTGATCGCTGCCATTACTAGTAAAAAAAAAATTATTAATAAAAATGCCATAAAACTATCCCCTATTTATTAAACACTATAACTTTTGCGCAAATCAATCAATAAACACTTATTGCAATTTTTTTTACCAAAAATATGTAGAAGAATACGATCGGCCTAAACTGAGGAAAAAAAATGTTTTTTTTATATATTTTTGGGGATATTTATTATAGCAAAATGTAAAAAATATTGCATTTTTTTCAAAATTGTCATTCATATTTTGTTTATAGCGCAAAAAATAAAAATCGCAAAGGCGCTCAAATACCACCATAAGAAAGCTCTATTTGTGGGAAAAAAAAGGACGTCAATTTTGTTTGGGAGCCACGTAGCATAACCGTGCAATTGTCAGTTAAAGCGACGCAGTGCCGAATCGCAGAAAACGCTCTGGTCAGGAAGGGGGTAAAATCTTCCGGTGCTGAAGCGGTTAAGCTTACGATCTATCAGAACACCCAGATATTTCTCCACCATTAATTCCTCCATTTGTACTCCCCTAATATGTATGATGCATTCATATTTTCAGCCCCCAAGTATATCCTTACATTTATCAACATGAAACCTAATTTCCTACACAGTGCATTGAGGTCAGCTTGTAAACTGAAGACATCCTGTAAGGATGTTATTCCACTGCATAGTTTGGTATCATCTTGGTGTCAACTGAAATGGTAGTTTTAATCCCAGACTCTATATAATTTATAAATATATTAAAAAGTAAGGGTCCCAACATTAAACATTAGGGTACACCACTAATAACCTTAGACCATTCAGAGTATGAATCATTAACCACTACTCTCTGAATTCAGTTTATCCAGTTTTCTATACTTTTACAAACTGATATTTCCAAGCCTGTAGACTTTACATTACACATTAGCCATGTGTGGGGAACTGTGTTAAACTCTTTTGCAAAATCTTTTGTAGCTGCATCTATGGTTAAACTCTATGTCTTTTCTCTATAATAAAGGTTCATTTTCCTGTCTGCAATTAAGCAGCAAAGCCCATGTAGACTGTCTGTTCTGAAGGGCTATACACAGAATTTCTAACCGTTTATGGGCCCAGGCATAGCCCAGACCCCCACTCAAAACCCAGTCATAGCCTAGCCATAGCCAGCTAGAGCAGATAAGAGCAAGATACAGAAACTGAAATAAGACTGCAAAAAAATAACAGAAAATTGTTGCAACAAAGCTTTCATTTGCAAATCTGACAAACCAAAACTACCAGTCTTCGGAAAACTAGATGAAAATGCTGCTAATAAGAGAAGGTAAGTGGGAATGTTTAACCACTTCCCGCCCTGCCTAAAGCAAAATGACAGCTAGGCGGTGGTTCAGTTATCCCGACTGGGCGTCATATGACACCCATCAGGATAACAGCCTCCGCGCGCCCATGGGGGCGCTCATCGCGGCGATCGGTGGTGCGGTGTGTCAGTCTGACACCCCGCTACACCGATCTCGGTAAAGAGCCTCCATCGGAGGCTCTTTACCACGTGATCAGCCATTTCCAATCACGGCTGATCACTATGTAAACAGGAGAAGCCATTTTCCTGACAGACGCGAGTAAAGGAGAGCCGATCGGCGGCTCTCCTGACAATGGGGTCTGCGCTGATTGTTTATCAGCGCAGCCCCCCCCCCACGGATACCCACACTAGACCACCAGGGAAACTGCCAGGACCACCAGGGTAGGGGCAACATGTGGATGGCCAGGTATGTACCCCATGGCCATCCACATGTGCAAATGAATGCCCAATCTGTGCCAATCAGTGTCCACAAATGGGCACTCACTGGCACCATTTTGTAACAAATGATATCGGTAATGCCCAGCAATGCCACCCATCAGTGTCATCAGTGCCACCCATCAGTGTCCATCAGTGCCACCTATCAGTGCCCATCTGTGCCCATCAGTGCCCACCTATTAGTGCCCATCCGTGCCACCTATCAGTGCCACCCATATTTACCCATCAGTGCCGTCTACGAGTGCCCATCAGTGCCGTCTATGAGTGCCCATCAGTGCCGCCTATCAGTGCCCATCGTCAGTGCCTGTCAGTGCCACCTCATCAGTGCCACCTCATTGTTGCCACCTCATCAGTGCCCATCAGTGCCCGTCAGTGCAGCCATATCAGTGCCCATTATTGAAGAAGAAAACGTACTTATTTACAAATTTTTAACAGAAAAAAAGAAAAACTTTTTTTTTTTTTCAAAATTTTCAGTATTTTTTCATTTGTTGCCCAAAAAATAAAAATCGCAGAGGCGATCAAATACCACCAAAAGAAAGCTCTATTTGTGGGAACAAAATGATAAAAAATTTTGTTTGGGTTCAGTGTTGCATGATCGCGCAATTGTCATTCAAATTGCAACGGCACTGAAAGCTGAAAATTGGCTTGGGCAGGAAGGTGTCTAAGTGCCTGGTATTGAAGTGGTTAAATTAAGTCAGACCAGAACACCCTACAGATGAGTGTATAGAGAAAGACCAAAAATCTCAGAGCACAATCTCTCTTAGCAGAAAAGATAATCAGATCATAAATACATGTAAGTGTGAAACTGCTAAAGAAATGTGGGAAGGATTACAAAAGGTGCATGAAAGAGCTAATCTCAGCAATAAACTGTATTTGATTGGAAAGCTATACAAAACCAAGCTGATGAAAGGCCAGAAAATGCAGGATTACACAAGGCACACCTTGGAAATGGTTGAATGCCTGAGAGGTATAGGAGAAAAAATAAAAGATTTTCATGTTGCAGCACTATTACTCAGTGGTTTACCAGAAAGTTATGAAACTCTTGTCACAGCACTTGATGCACGTCCAGATGATGAACTGACATTGGAATATGTTAAGAGCAAGCATTTTGGCTTGGGGTTTAGCAAACATTTTGGCACAAATGTCTTCTATGGTCCCTTTGTACTTTATTCCTGGGTATATGTGACAACTCAGTCCTTGCTCTACAAGTGGAAAAGTCCTTCTTTAGGTCTGCACCCCAATGGCAACCAACAACTCCACCTCTCTTACCTTATATATGCTCAGTGTTGAGTCCGAGGGATAGCGTGGGTTGCCTAGCACCCTGAGGGCAGGACATACATTAAAAGGGGCCTACATCCTCCTACAAACTGAATATATGTCACAGAAAATACACTGTACCCTCCCTTTAAAGCGAAACGCCTTGGATGCACTAGGCATCCTTGCACTCTCCTCCAACATAGAAAATTGTCAAAGAAAAAAAATATGTTCCTGCTTCGCCCCCTTGCCACCATTCTCGCTTAGACCTGAAATTGCTCTTTAAGGTCTAAAATTTTTATAAATGTTTATTGTACCCATTGCTCTTCAGACCAGGGTATACAAAGTGTAGTCCATAATAGCTAGCCCTTAGGGAGCCTCAACTACCAGAGTTGTGTACAACTGGTGTACAGAGATAAGACTTCTCTGAAAGACCAAAACTAGATAAACAAACGATAAGACAGTAATCTTACTTCAGATATATTATTTTACTGACAATTATCAAATGTATTTTTTTGTATTCTCTAGCCGTTATTGCACTCGTGATAAAAGATTGGTTATTTTTAAGATAATAATTATCATTGATGAAAAAATAAGATAGGCCTAAACACTGGTTTCAAGAAATTTAATGTTATGGGCTAAACATTAGACAGACATTAAAAAAAAAAAATCATATTCATATATACATACTGTATATGTCATACAGCACACATACTGTATCGTATTTTGTTTAAGCTAATGTTCAAAGCTATGAATAAAATAGATTTGCAAATATTGTTTAAATATACATTAAGTTATAGAAAATACACTCAGTATCCACAAATAAGCACCCCCCCCCCGCCCTCTCCCCCCAATCTGTATGCGCAGTCTGCTCACAGGACAGTGTTTTTGCGAGGCAATGCGCAGTTGGGGGGGGGAGGCAGGGAATATTTGTTCATGGATTTCAGGGGCCACGCATTTGGGGCTGGGTGCAGGGCCACTATTAGAATTCATGGGGCCCCGTCCAGCGTATCTGACAGGGCCCCTCGGCCCTGCCCACAACCCCACCCTTGGCTCCACCCCTGACCCCATGTTGTCCCGAAATCTGGGGGAATGGTTGCAGGAGCTGAAACATGTAAGATGTTCCAAAAGGTGAACCTTTAAAGCGGTGTTTCACCCCCAAAAAATAAACATTAAAAGCCAGCAGCTACACATACTGCAGCTGCTGGCTTTTAATAGATGGACACTTACCTGTCCTGGAGTCCAGCGATGTCGGCTGTTTCTATCAGCTGTTGGGTGCTCTGCCGTCATTGCGGGTACAGGAACCCGGCAGTGTAGCCTTTTGGCTTCACGTCGGAAACCCTACTGCGCACACGCGGGGCCCCGCTCCTCTCTCCTATTGGCCTGGTGGCCGGGGGAGGAGGAGGGAGCCCCACGGTGACGTCACAGCTCCGCCACAGGAACTCCCAGAAGTAGAAAAGGATATTTGATACCTTGCCCCCCCCCAAAAAGGTGCCAATTGTGGCACCGGAGGGGTTGATAAGATAAGCAGAAGTTCCACTTTTGGGTTGAACTCCGCTTTAATAACCATTATTATTGTAAACTTTGTACACTATTATAAAGCAGCAGAGATGTCTTATTTTAGAACTTTTTTGACAACAACTAATTAGCTGGGATGAGCTCAGGCGTGTTCGGACCGTACTGTGAACCCACCTTAGCTATACCACCAGGAAGCTTTACAGCGCCCCACCAATCATAACTGGATCTGATTGAGAGAGATGTCAGTGTTTTGACAACTGTGCCTGTTCAGTTTGTGTCTGCATACACCACAGACTTGTGTCCATCAGGCTACCTCTGATCTGTCACATTTAGGTCTGGAAAAATAGAAAAGGATGTTCTTTTCCTTTTTTTTTTTTTTTGACCTGAATGGACACAAGTCAATTCTTATCTGGACTCCTGTAGACCTACATGGAGCTTTCAATCAGGTCCACATCAGTGGCAGCTGGTGCTCAAAATATATAGGGGGGGCGCAAACAAACTGAAAAAAATCAGAAAAAAAAAACATCAAGTGTTGCCACTGTGCCCATCAAACGCAGCCACTGTGCCATCATATGCAGCTACTGTAATCATCAATTGTACCCGCCACTTTGCCATCATATGCAGCTACTGTACCCATCGATTGCCACCACCGTGCCATCAAACGCAGCCACTGTGCCATCAATTGCCACCACTGTGCCAACTTGGGTGAAAAATTCTTAACGGGGGTGATTTGGGGGGTGGTAAAAATGCAGCTTGGCTGTGTGTTTTTACTGTCCCTTCCCCCCATCACATGTGTAAAGTAGCATCTCACTATGTGCTCATGGTCATTATCATTATGATGATCAGAGCACAACAAGGTGCTGACTTTCTTATGGCTGTGCTGTGTTATAGTCTGTAACACACAGTGCAGCCATATTTTAAGAAAGTCAGCACCCAACAGCATGTTACACTGACAGAGCCATAGAGCACCTGCTGTGCTCTGATCATCATAATGACCATTGACCATGAGCACACAATGGGGAGTCAGGGGACTGAGCCTCAGCCTGTGTGATGTATCAGTGTGTGTGTTTGTAGGGGAATTGCTTGCCTGTGGACCAGCGTCAGGTTTACTCTTTCTTTCAGTCTCTTCTTCAGGCTGCAGCACGGCACTTACAGAGGAAAGGGAGCCGCATTACAATCGAATCCATCTGCCAAGGAAAGCATACAGTGAGCACAAGGTACACTGATGCAGAGCAGGAATTGTATGCCTCCGCCCGAAAATGGAGAAAAAGTGCCTCTTCTGCTCTCACCTCCTGGGCCCCTCTATTAACCTGATGGGGCCCATGAAGGTACTATATACCTTGCCAATCAAGTAGGTGCAGGTTAATAAAGTTATTTAGCTAATTCGATATTTTAGCTAGAAATCTGCTTGGGCCCCCCCTGTTGGCTGGGCCAGGTACAACAGGGCTGGTTGTACTGCCCTATCAGTGGCCCTGGCTGGGTGCATCCTATCATTTGCAGAACAGATTGAGGAGGACAATGCTATCATCTGCTGAAGAGGTGGACATTTGTTTGGGGAACAGAGCACAGTATTTTAATATATCGAGGACACTATGATGCATGAGAACCAATTTGGTAAATGTGTGTAAAGGTGTATATATCCTTTAAGGTCTTGTCCCTTCCCCAGCCTCTGACTGGACAGTGAAGGAAGAAGCAGCAGATTGATGAGTTCATCTCTTTCTTCCTATCAGCATGTCCCTTGATAGGGCAACACTGGAGCCCAACTGAGTGACTCTTTGTGCTGCTTCTTCTTCTCCCTTTCTAAGTCATGTTGTGCAAGGAAATGCAAAAGCCTGATACTAGGTCAAGTTCAGGTACTTACATTGCTTTTATTTAAGACAAAGATACATTTAAAGTGTTTAATTTGTGCAGTCAGGCACTGATGTGGACAAGAAGGCCTGGCTCATAGTCTCCGCTTTAATTCATCTCAAAGATTGAGGTCAGGACTCTGTGCAGGCCAGTCAAGTTCCTCCACCCAAACTCGCCCATCCATGTCTTTATGGACCTTGTTTTGTGCATTGGTCCAAATCATTTGGTGGAGGGGGAATTATGGTGTGGGGTTGTTCGTCAGGGGTTGGGTTTGGCCCCTTAGTTCCAAGGAAGGGAACTTTTAAGGTGTTATGCCCCGTATACACGGTCGGATTTTCCGATGGAAAATGTCCGATCGGAGCGTGTTGTCGGAAATTCCGACCGTGTGTGGGCTCCATCGGACATTTTCCATCGGATTTTCCGACACACAAAGTTGGACAGCAGGAGATAAAATTTTCCGACAACAAAATCCGTTGTCGGAAATTCTGATCGTGTGTACACAAATCCAACGGACAAAGTGCCACGCATGCTCAGAATAAATAAAGAGATGAAAGCTATTGGCCACTGCCCCGTTTATAGTCCCGACGTACGTGTTTTACTTCACCGCGTTTAGAACGATCGGATTTTCCGACAACTTTGTGTGACCGTGTGTATGCAAGACAAGTTTGAGCCAACATCCGACGGAAAAAATCCTAGGATTTTGTTGTTGGAATGTCCGAACAAAGTCCGACCGTGTGTACGGGGCATTAGCGTACCAAGACATTTTGGCCAATTTCATGCTCCCAACTTTGTGGGAACAGTTTGGGGATAGCCCCTTCCTGTTCGAACATGACTGCTCACCAGTGCACAAAGCAAGGTCCATAAAGACATGGATGAGAGAGTTTGGGGTCGAGGAACTTGTCCTGACCTCAACCCGACAGAACACCTTTGGGAGGAATTAGGGCGGAGATTGCAAGCCAGGCCTTCTCGTCCACATCAGTGCCTGACCTCAACAATGCGCTCCTGGAAGAATGTTCAAACATTCCCATAGACACACTCCTAACCCTTGTGGACAGCATGCAAAGGGTGGGCCAACCCATTATTGAACCCTACGGACTAAGACTGGCATGCCATTAAAGCTCATGTGCGTGTAAATACAGGTGTCCCAATACTTTTGGTAATATAGTGTAGGTTTATCTCTCTTTTACCTACACCCCTTAAAAAGAGCAGAAAAGTCTTAAAATCTTTCTTCATCTGTCAGGAGCACAAAGGAGGGGGCGGAGAGGCTGCAGTTACAATGAGTGAGAGCCAGGCATGTACTGGCCATCTGGACTACCGGGAGTTTCCCGGTGGGCCGATGGCTCAGTGGGCCAGTTTCAGTGACAGCGGACTGCCACCTCCCTCCAGTCCTCTGCCCCCCCCCCTGCAGCGCTCACCTCCTCTCCCTGGCTAGTTATGCAGCGCGCCTGAATACAGTCAGTCCATCCTGTCTGCTGCCACAGAGAATCTAGATGGAGAGCGGGGGAAGGAAAGAGCAGGAGAATGAGTGCCGAGGAAGGTTATGTTACAGCTGTGCATGGCCGCCCTCCTTCTGGATCATATGATGAGCTTCTCAGTGTCGACTCCTGAGCATCATGTCTGTTATTGTATTCGGGCGCGCTGCATAACTAGCCAGGGAGAGGAGGTGAGAGCTGGGGGGAGGAGCATATGGGGGACCAGAGCAGCATGGGGGGGAGAGGAGCATATGGGGGACCAGAGCAGCATGGGGGGGGGAGAGGAGCATATGGGGGACCAGTGCAGCATGGGGGGAACATATGGGGGACCAGAGCAGCATGGGGGGGGGGATGAGCATATGGGGGACCAGAGCAGCATGGGGGGGAGATGAGCATATGGGGGACCAGAGCAGCATGGGGGGAGAGATGAGCATATGGGGGACCAAAGCATCATGGGGGAGATAAGAATATGGGCTACCAGAGCAGCATTGGGGGAGAGGAGCATATGGGGGACCAGAGCAGCACTGGGGGGAGAGGAGCATATGGGGGACCAGAGCAGCATAGGGGGGAGAGATGAGCATATGGGGGACCAGAGCAGCACGAGGGGGGGAGGAGCATGGGGGGGCCAGCAGAGCACATGGGGGGGACCAGAGGAGCATGGGGGGACCAGCAGAGCACATGGGGGACCAGAGCAGCATGGGGGAATAGAGGAGCACGTGGAACACATGGGGGACCAGAGGAGCATGGGGGGGGACCAGAGGAGCATGGGGGGACCAGAGGAACATGGTGGGACCAGAGAAGCACACAGGGGACCAGAGGAGCACACGGAGGACTAGAGCAGCGTGGGGGGCCAGAGGAGCATGCGGGGAACCAGAGCAGCATGGGCGGGACCAGAGGAGCATGCAGGGGACCAGAGCAGCATGGGGAGGACCAGAGCAGCATGGGGGGGGACCAGAGCACCATTGGGGGACCAGAGAAGCATTGGGGGGCCAGAGCAGCATTGGGGGGATAGAGGAACAGCAAGGGGGACCAGAGGAGCACGGGGGGAACAGAGGAGCATGGGGAGGACCAGAAGGAGCATGGGGGAGGGTACAGACAGCTGACTTAACAGCTATGGCCTGGGAGTTTCTCACTTTCCTGCCTAATCTTGTCCCATTGGGGGGCGCCAAACTGATTCTTTGCCCCGGGTGAAATAATGTCTAGCTTCCCCACTGGTACTGCCTATAAGAGAAATAATGTAGAACAGCTAATGGCTAGTGAGGGGGGGGCTTGAGTGGCACGTCGGGGGGGGGGGGGGGGGCGGGTTTTTACCGGCCGGCATGGGAGAGACCTGTCAAAGTGGGCCAGTCTGGATGAAGTCCTGGGCCAAATTTTTGTCCCAGTCCAGCCCTGGTGAGAGCTGATTGGAGGAAAGGCACACCCCCCCTCCACACAGCAGAACTGTGTTCTGAATAGACAAGCTGTCTGCTGAGCTCCCCCCCACCCCGAAACAAATGTATCTCTTGGAGAAAAGTTCTCAGAAGGGACGCATGCTGTTAACAGAGGAACGAGGCAGTGGAGAGAAACAAGACTTAGAGCTTTGGAGATAGACAAGTAAACACTACAGATATATACGTGCTTTGCTTAGATTTTATGACTGAGGTTTGCAACCACTTTAAGCCTCTGGATAGGGCAAAGTAAACCTAATATTTGTCCTTCGGGCATTAAACTCTGCATTGTGGTGCTTTCCAGTCCCTTGTATACAGTGTATGTTAGTCGCAGACCATTTTTTAGTATTGAGAGCCATACAGCACAGCTTCTGGTGTGATTGGTCTCTGTAGACTCACTGTGTATGGAAGTCTTTGTTTGCGGTTAACATATCTTGATATGTAACCCTTATGCCGCGTACACACGGTCGGACTTTTCGTCTACAAAAGTCCGACAGCCTGTCCGACAGACTTTCAACGGACCTTTGTTGGACGTTTGGCGTACTTTTGGCGGACTTGCGGCAGACCTCCTTACGAACGGACTTGCCTACATATGATTACACAAAAGTCCGACGGATTTGTTGGACTTTTGGCGTACTTTTGGCGGACTTGCGGCAGTTAATGGTAATTTAGTGCTACCCCCAAAGGACCTGCTTGGTAATTTGGATTCTCTGTTCTGCACCTTGATTACAAGAACAACCTCAGCCTCTGACACACCTGGTTGAATGAAAGTCACTGTAAGCACCTGACTACACTAGTAACAGACTGTAGCATATATGCATTTGTTTTATTTTGCCCATAGTTTTGTAGCAGAGTGCCTGTTAACTCACTATGGTCAGATGCAAGTGCAGGCCCTTTTAACTCCATTTCTCACAACTCCCTGGGTTCCCGGACATGCCCAGGAAGTATACATCCCTCAGCTTCCTTCTCTCGGGAGCCCAGAGACAGAGGTAGCTGGACAAGTGACCTGCAGTCAGGTGAGTGGCCCTCCACTGTCAGAACCAGTGTGTGGGCAGCCATTTAAGGTTGCCACCTCATCCCTTTAAACCTGAACACATATGAATTACACAGGTTCTGAGGATAATTTATTGCAGATAAGGCACCAAGTGAGTCTAACTACCACCTTAATCAGCCGCAGAACCTGTGTAATTAATGTGTTTGGTTTTAAAGGGATGAGGTGGCAATCCTACAGCCATGGCAGAGTCTAATAGCATGCAGCTTTTCCAGAAGACCCAACTATTGTTGAGAGCACCTCCCTGATTGCAACCAAAGTACTCCAGGTCCAGTGGGGAGCCCCCCCCCTCCTGTTCATTTATAGTTTTAAAAGATTATGCCTCGATTAAGATATTTTTTAGATAAGGGTAGGTACCATCATCCATATTATATAGAAAGAAAAGCCTGGGGCCACCTCAGAAGTGCCCCTGGCGGAGGAAAGATAGGTTTGGACTATCTCGGTACTGTCAGAAACCATGAAATCAGACCGAGACAGAAGTACAGTTAAATCACACTTGTTTAATAAAAGTAAATAGAACAAACGTAGTCAAAACATAGCCAGAGTTCAGGAACCGGAACGGATAGTCAGACAAGCCAAACCTCAGGGAGCCGGAGATGAGCGTAGTAAAACAGCAAGCAGGATCTGGAGCCAGAAGGGATGTCAGCTAAGCAAGTCTTTTCACAGGAATGCAGGAGAGTGTCTTTGTGAAGTTGACTAAGGCGAAGGCAGGGATCCTCTGGGCTGGACGGCAGGACTGACGTGCAGGATATCATCAACAGCTGAGTAACTGTGGAGAGATAGGAGCTGGCAATTAGCCGACAGCTAAGCGGCCAGCTCAGAGAAGGAAGGGCTGAGCAGTGTTAATTTTGTCGACTAAAACATTTTAGTCGACTAAATGAATATTATTTTAGTCGACTAAAATACGACAAAAACAACTGAAATGAATTAAATACGACTAAAACTAAAATGCCATTTTAGTCAAAAGACTAAGACAAACTAAATTGAAATTTGACTTCAAAATTAACATTGGTCTGTAGTGCATGTTCATAACTTAATGTAATAATAAATAACATATTTTCATAACATTTTTCACTCCAGCAGTATATAATGAGTTTGCAAATTGTAGAGAATTGTTAACTAATGCATTACAATTGAATTACACCCATTAGATTTTAGACGACTAAAATGAGTTTTACTCGACTAAAATATATTGGAGATTTTAGTCAACTAAAACGTAGGACATTTTAGTCGACTGAAATGTACTGGAGATTTAGTCGACTAAATATGACTAAAACTAAAACAATTGCAGAAGACTAAAATTGAACTAAAACTAAAATGCAATTTTAGTCCTAAGACTAAAACTAAATCGAAATTTGCTGCCAAAATTAACAGTGGGGCTGAGCCCAGACCTGACAGGTACCTCAAGGATTTAGACAAAGATATATTTTAAAAATAAAATTTCATGAAAAATAAAGAATAAAAACATTATGATGAAAACCATATATACAGAAATATTGGTACAATCAATAGTTACAGCCGTATACAGTGCTGTTCATCTATGTTACCAGAACTCTTCTAGACTTTACAGAGAGATATGCTGTTTATGAGATTAATCTCAAATAGCTATGGACTGCATTGCTAAAGTAGTGTTTTTTAAAACATGGTTTTCTGTTGTTATCGAGATATGCTTTGCAGCCACATGTTATCTAGATTGAGTCACAGAGACATTGATGTGTAGAGTCCATGCTTGTGCAGCTTTTAGAATCATATAGTATATGCATGTTCTTTGCCATCCTAAACCTGTTTTGAAATATTTTTTCTAACTTTGCACCTGTTCAAGTTGATTTGGCTGATTACCTATTCTGTCAAAGTTCCATTTTAATGATGTTTTATTTTTAACCCTTTCGCTGCATTGGCCAATTTTTTTTTTCATTTTGCACACACTTTTACATGAAAACCCACTTTAAAAGAGAAGTCTGTTTTCTTTTTTTTTCTTAAAGATTCATACTAACCTAGGTGAATGCAGCATCGGTCCGATGGTGCATCTTTCCCCCGGCGCCTCTACACTGAAGACCGAGCGATCAAACACCGCTGATCGCTCGGTTCTGACAGCTCTGTGAGCAGAGAGCTGCTTACTGTTAGTCACAGCTCTCTGCTTTGCTCCCTCCTCGCTCATTGGAGCGCTGGGCTGGGGAGGGGGCGGAGCGGAACGGCCAGCTCAGGCTCTCAGTGGCTCGATGAGAGGCTGAGCCAGGTGTCGGTCCAGGGACCCGGTGGAACCCGACTTCCATTGTCATGATGACGCGGGCCCTGGACCAACTTCTGTGAAAATCAGCAGAGAGCGACTCCAGCCCGCTATACTTCTCCTTTAATCTTCAAAAATGATATAATTTCTGAAAGACCCTGTAGAATAAATGGTTTTAGCTTTAGCTTTAGCTACTCTTTATTGAATCCAAATGAAATATACATTTTCAGTAAAAAATACACTCAAATTAGTTTGCTTGCATTTAAACACAATAGAATCCCCAATTCTTTGGTAAAATGTAAAGGTTAGATTGCATTGAGTAAATAGATATCAAATATGTTAAGCTTGAAGCAGGGACCCTGCTCTAAGCTGTGGGTGTCGGTGTCGGTGTCCACTGTCCCCTAAAAAATGTGTGTTTTCCAGCTAGACTGTAATCAACCTAAGCTCAGGAACATGTCTGCTCAGAAGGTTCTCTTTTTGGACCTTGTATCAGCCAGGGGCATGTGTTTTAGACCCAAAGACCTTAGCTACTGTGTTGGAGTGTATATCCAGAGGGAGGAGAGCTAAAGGATAGTTGCATGGAAGGAACATCTGTGAGGAATCTTTCTGCTGAAGAGTGTTGCAGAGTCGCTCGGTAGAAGCTCCTTGCTGGACATAGTAAGAATTATTCATCGTCCACAAATCAAGGTATCTTTGACTGCTATAAGAAGGTCAAGGGCCAGATTTATGAGAAAGAGATCTGCTGCACCTTAACCTCATGAGTCCCAGGGCCTGTTTCTTCCTAAGTCCCCTAAGTCCTTCAAAGCCCCCCCCCCCCGTGAAGGACTAATGAAGAAACAGGCCCTGGGACATGTATCAGCGAATGGTAAAAAATGTAAACCATACATGTTGGTATGGCCTCTGATGTAATATTTACGGCGGCAGTAGTGAAATTGTTTGTTTCTGCCTGGAGTGCAGCTCTAAGAGCCCATTCAAACCCGAGCGTTTTGTAGCTTGAAGACTGAAGCTACAAAATGCTTGAGGGGAAAAAATCAATTATTCTCTATGGAGATGGTTCACATCTCCACTCCCAAGTCACCTGAAGCCCTACGCCTGAAGCTCAAACAAGTTCTGGACCCTTTTTTGTCTAATCGGGCAGATTTGGGCGTTTTTGGAGCAGGAAGCAGATGACAAAATCTAACAACATAGCAACAAATGATGAAACAGATGATCATTTTTCCTATTGGCTAATAAAAAAATGGCAAAGCTCAAAAACGCCGGACAACGCTGCATGGAAACATGCAAATATGCCCAAAAAAACGCGCGACAAAACGCCGGAAGAAACGCTCAAAAACGCTACGCTCAGGTGTGAATGCAGCCTAAATCACTTGCCAGCTTTTTGTGTGTTTTAGAGACTCTAAAGTAAGATTTCCATGCGATAGGGTCTCTGTAGAATAGCTAAACAGGCTATGCTGAGGTTGGTTGAAAGGAGCCAAAAAGCCCTCTACAAAACCAAACATAGAAGACCTTTCTCAAAACTTCCATCACAAATCCATAATGAAGGGGTTTACTGCTATTTTAGGATATTGGGCAGAGCAATGCATTTATGCTTTTGGACTGTCAGTTTTGAATGTATAGTTAAGGTAATAAAAAGTAATTAGCTTGACTCAATCCATTTCTCATCCACCAATTACTCAGGAAAAGAGGACACCACCTTTCACCCTGCTGGCCTCCAAGTACTATGCCACGTCACATAAAGAATAAGGCCTGGAGCTAGATGGGCAGCATAGGTGAGAGGCCGGACATGACTGGGTGGGCAGGATAGGATGGAGTATAGTATGGGTTAAACAGTTCGTTTTTGTACAAAACTACGTGTCCCATCTGATTGGAGAAAGCAAGGGTGGGGCAGGGTGGAGCCTTTGGTGGAGTAAGTGGGCAGGTACTAGTATCCTAGAGTTAGTCGGAGCTAGGACAGCATGGAACTAGCTTCTCCTGCCCTCCCTCCCCTAATAATGTTTGTTTTTTCAGTTTTTCTTTTCATTCGGTTGTTGCATTTAGTTTATTTATTATTGCTCAAGGAGTGAGTTAAAGGGGGGGATTGTTTTGTGGGGCTATTATGTTTTGGGGATTGTTTGCTTTACCTGGAATAGGTCGTAGCAGTTGGCAGGGTTCTCAGGGTCTTCGAAGACAGTGTTGGTTAAAACTTTGGCGAAGGAGGAGGTGGGCCCATCTCAGTTATGGGTGTAACTACCCTGGTAAATTTAAGGCAGTAATGGTTTAATGAGTCATTTGGCTGAATCGCATGTATCTTAATAGTAATAGTCCTCGAGCAAGTGTATTTGTGGCTGAGGTCCTTGAAGTCTATTTTGATGGTAGATACAACCAGTCAGTCAAATACAAGTTGCCTTCTAAGATCCTAGAGTTTAATGAGGTTAGTTACTGTACTGAGATTGGGTTAGTAATGTTCAGATATTTAAAATGAAGAAAAATATGTATTTTGATAATGAAGTTGTATTTTATTTGTTTAATAAAATGGCTGCTATGGCCTTTAAAAGCCATAAAGGGAAACTGTTATCGTCTGTTGTTTATGGGGATTACAAGTATAGGGTGGTGGTAAAAGAAACTATAATATCTTCAATACCTCAGTCATGCATGTTGATGTTTTCACTCTTGATGGGAAATCCACCAATCACAGAAAGAAAAAAAACTATATGGACAGTTCCCTAAAGGACCAATAATATGGCTGGGCTTTATACATCCTTAGGACAGGGGGCTCTGACAAAGCTGGAGGCTGGTGATCAGCAGACTAAAGTAAACTTTTGTCACCAAGTACTCCTCACCAAGAGATCTGGAGAACTCTCCTCATCCAATTTTGTTATGGAAAAAAAATTTGTTTCCAAAAGGCTTCTTCGCTCAAGAATGCTGCACTAGGTCAGAGGTTATTACTACCATTTATATTTAACAGACTGCAATGAAACATCAAAGTACAGTTGACCAATCTCATTCTATGATTATTTCTGCTATCCGAGTTACGTTGATGGACGGTTTAAGTGTTTAATTTCTTCCAACTTGCACAGATTAGAATCAGGAACTTACTGCCCTGTACCAGTTCTGAACATTCTAAACTGTGTTTACAATCCATAAACTTTTGTTAAAATAATGATTTTGGGGGAGTCAGAACCTGCTGGCAGAAAAAACATTAACCACTTCAATACCAGGCACTTATACACCTTCCTGCCCAAGCCAATTTTCAGCTTTCTGCGCTGTCGCTGTTTAAATGACAATTGCACGGTCATGCTACACTGTACCCAAACATAATTTTTATCATTTTGTTCCCACAAATAGAGCTTTCTTTTGGTGGTATTTGATCACATCTGCGGTTTTTATTTTTTGCTAAACAAATAAAAAAAGACCGAAAATATTGAAAAAAATAAAAGTTTTGCTTTTGTTTCTGTTATAAAATTTTGTAAATAAGTAAGTTTTCTCCTTCACTGATGGGCACTGATAAGGCAGCACTGACGGGCACTGATAATGTGGCACCGATGAGGTGGCACCAATGAGCGGGCACTGACAGGCACTGACGATGGGCACTGATATGCGGCACTGGTAGGCGGAAGTGATGGGCACTCATGGGTGGCACTGATGGACACTGATAGGTGACACTGATAGGTGACACTGATGGGCACTGAAAGGTTGCAATGATGGGTACTTATGGGTGGCACTGATGGGCATTGATACGTGGCACTGATGGGCACTGATATCCATCACTAATAGGCATCCCTGGTGGCACTGGCAGTGGTAGGCATTCTGAGTGGACACTGATTGGCAGCTGCCTGGGCATTGATTGGCAGCTGCCTTGGCACAGATTTCCATTTCCCTGGTGGTCCAGTGTGGATAGCCATCCTGGTGGTCCTGGGCGGCATACTGGTGGTCCTAGGTGGGATCCGAGGGGGGGCTGCGCTGATAAACAGTCGGAGGCTCTTTACTAAGATCGGTGTAGCAGTGTGTGAGACAGACACACCGCACCACCGATCGCCGCGATGTGTGCCCCCACGGGCGTGCGGCGGCTGTTATCCTGCAGGACGTCCTATGATGCCCAATCAGGATAGCGGAACCACCGCCCGACCGTCATTCTGCTATAGGCCAGGCAGGAAGTGGTTAACTAAAGAAATGTGTTATTGTTACTGTTATTTTTATATATTATGTACCCATGTCATTTATTTTAGAATGGCATTCTAGGCACCTTCAGGGATCTCTGAAACCTAGGGATTTCAAACTTCAGCAATGAAGGCATTGTGGAATACCTACAGCACATCTCACGAATGCAATGTGGTCACCACTCACGGTTTCTCTGCACCCCACAATGCATTCTGGTATGTAGTGGGGGTGTTCTTTAACTCTGACTTTTCCAAAAGTCCGAATTTGCTTATTGTAGGCACACTGATTTCTGAAGCCACTGAGTGCCTTGAGGTGACCAATTTTTCGTTCCAAATGCCACCTGCCACTTTTGTCAATAGCGCATTGTATATTTTCCTCACGTTTGTGACTTACAATACCATTGTCAAGTGTTTTTAATGAACCTCTGTGCAGATGAAAAGCTTTCTTTGGGCAAGCACAAGACAACTGTTTGTTTTTGTTAGTTATGCCAAGAAATCTGCAAATTGCACATATTTTGTATGAATTTTCATATGCAAGACTCCCCCTTGTTTTGTCCTCATGTCACTAATTGACTGACACGTGCAAAAATGTTGGTTTGCCATGTGTGTCCACCCCTTCTCCTCAGTATGCCAGCACTAAACTAAGATGAAAAGCTTGTTTCCCATGATGCATTAGGAGTTTTGGTTACTGTGCATATGTAGTGCTTCTATTCAGGATGATGTGGGGTTGAAAGGGGTGGTTTGTGATGGCGTTATGTACTTTTTTGCATATTACAGTGCCTTGAAAAAAGTATTCATACCCCTTCAAATTTTCCACATTTTGGCATGTACAACCAAAACCTAAATGTATTTTATTGGGATTTTATGTGATAGACCAACACAAAGTGGCACATAATTGTGAAGTGGAAGGAAAATAATAAATGGTTTTCAAATTTTTTTACAAATAAATATGTGAAAAGCATGGCGTGCTTTTGTATTCAGCCCCTCTGAGTCAATACTTTGTGGAACCACCTTTTGCTGCAATTACAGCTGCAAGTCTTTTTGGGTAGCTCTACCAGCTTTGCACATCTAGAGAGTGAAATGTTTGCCCATTCTTCTTTGCAAAGTAGCTCAAGCTCTGTCAGATTGGATGGAGAGCGTCTGTGAACAGCAATTTTCAAGTCTTGCCACAGATTCTTAATTGGATTTAGGTCTGCACTTTGACTGGGCCATTCTAACATATGAATATGCTTTTGATCTAAACCATTCCATTGTAGCTCCGGCTGTATGTTTAGGGTCATTGTCCTGCTGGAAGGTGAACCTCCGTCCCAGTCTCAAGTCTTTTGCAGACTCTAACAGGTTTTCTTCTAAGATTGTCCTGTATTTTGCTCCATACATCTTCCCATCAACTCTAACCAGCTTCCCTGTCCCTGCTGACGAAAAGCAACCCCACAACATGATGCTGCCACCACCATGTTTCATGGTAGGGATGGTGTGTTCAGGGTGATATGCAGTGTTCGTTTTCAGCCACTCATACCCTTTTGCTTTTAGGCCAAAAGGTTCAATTTTGGTCTCATTTTACAAGAGCACCTTCTTCCACATTGCTGTATCCCCCACATGGCTTCTTGCAAGCTGCAAACAAGACTTCTTATGGCTTTCTTTCAACAATGGCTTTCTTCTTGCCACTCTTCCATAAAAGCCAGATTTGTGGAGTGCAAGCATAATAGTTGTCCTGTCATGGCCGGGGTACATAAACATTTTAATAATTCATGAAACACTCAGCCAAGGAGTTGTCATACCAGGGGAGCCCCCCCCCCCCCTCCCCACCACCACCAGAGTAAAGGTTGATTGGATTATCCTCTCCAGTGGAGGGTTAAAGTCAATATACAAGCCTTATGTTGAAACAGAATAACCTGAACAATGGTGCCACTTTACACAAAACCAACTGGCAATGGTCAAACTAGTGTTTTGAGATCCAGATATCAAGGCTTTTGATCAAAGGAAAGCCAGGGTAAATAGCCCTTACAATGTTGCAATGCATTTTGTAATTATCAATGTGCACTGTAGTCATCCATGTATTGGATAAGGATTTGGCACCAGTCATTTATGGTTAAAAGGTGGTGTTGTTTTATTCCATAAATCTCTGTCAATCTCAATATATTTGATAAAGTATACATTTCTTATAGCCAGCAAGGTACACCAGATGGGGACAGCAAATGACAGGGCATAAGGCAAGCAATTGTCATTTTATTTTAACATGAAACATATTAAAATATATATCATAATAACACTGGACATCATAATCTGATTACACCAATCACAAGATGGTAAACATGAGGAGAGGGAGGTAGCCATCCAACAATTACATTGCATCCTACAAAAGGAGAAACATACTTGATTGAAGGGACTGAGGACCACAGATCCACATGATTACCTTCTCTGGACGAACACAAGCTTGGTAATAACTGACCACTCCCCATCTCGTTGGACGTTGCTGTTAGGGCGAATCGAGTATACATCCTTTCCTTTTAAACAGTGGTGAGATATTGATCATATAAATATTGTTCAACTTTTTCTTCCCAAAATTATAGGAATCGTATTTTACTGTTTATATTTTAATCTTATCAAGTACTGTGTGAAGGGTAGTTTAGTATAGTATTTAGTAGTTTAGTATTTAATAATTGTCCCACATTATTTGTCTTGCCGTGTGTCTGTGAAATTAGGATCAACCTGTATTGCAACTAATTTGGCAATTGTGGACCCAGGGAAATTATTTATTGTCCAATCCAATCTGGTAGCCCTGTTAAATTAAGACTTTTTTCAAATTGATAATATCTATCTATTGGCTCTTCAAGACATATTTTCGGCCTTTCTTCCAGCCGGAGAAAGTCCGAAAATTGTCTTCCAAGCGGCAAGAGATATTGAGTTTTTGAATTTAAGGCGCGGTTAACCACACCCTTTTTAACATAGTCAGTTGGGGCTACCCTAGGGTTATTTGTCAAATATTAAGGAAAATTGTTTTATTGTTGGTTTGATGTCTTTGGTAATGTGTATGAAATATTAATCACCAGAAATTCCGGTTTTGTATGAAGTATAATTATACTTGTAAATTAATAAAATGTACTTACCTTTTAATTTAATTGGGAGATATTTATACATTGGTAAGAATTCCCCATAGATTAACGAACTCAGGAAATTATTGTGGTAGGTTACTGATTGTCTGAACAAAGTTCAATTTTTTTTTTAATTAATTGCCGTAACTGGCTGGAGCCACTGTAAATCCACTGTACTTACATTCAGACACTACCCTTTTATTTATAATTTACCATTCGCCAAAACACTAAATTCCATTTTAATATAATTCCCCATATTTATGTAGCGCCCTGCTCCTGTTGACCAGGCGCTCGCATGTAAATTTAGTTTTTGGCTGAGCTGTAACCAACTCAGATTGAATGTATATAGTTTACTGGATCTGTTCTGGAATTGACTTGGTTGTGCAGTTCCCACTGTTGCCAGTAGGTGTCCCTGGTACCACAGGACAGTGTGCGAATAACAACTTAGTGAAACTGTAATGAATATTCTTTTTCCAGAAACAGCCCAGATGGAGGTTCCTGCCGCTGTGAATTCTGGGAGAGAGTATTTATGGGACAGATGCCATGTGCTTTGGGAGTCCTGACCTCGTGGCCCTCCAGGCCTGAAGGCTACGTCACTGCAGCTGTGCAAGTAGGCCCAGAAGCCTGTCTGGGGCCTACTACCGCAGAGGTGGTCCTTAGGCTGTCTTGCCTGCTAGGAAGAAGCCGAGCCAAGCTGTGGAAATCCAGGGGAGGACCCTTGCTGGAGAGAGCCAGGATGAAGGCTGGTCTCTCAGAAGGGCCTGGTAATTTACTTGGAGGACGCACCTATCTCTAACCTATCCTCACAGTACTGCCGGGTCGGCCTAAAGGTTCTGGTACTGTGAAGAAGCTGCTCTACAATTCAATCAAGGTAACTGTCTGGCTGCTAAGTTTGTGAGAGAGACTTATCCAGGCGTATACTGGCTGCTAAGTCTGTGAGAGAGGCTTGTCCAGACATCTTGCAGGTTGCTAGATCTGTGGCAGAGATCTACCCAGCCATACAAGATTTACAGAGAGAAAGCTGTGTTTTGTCCCTTATTCTGAAGAGTCTGTAAGTGATCCGCTACAAGAGAAAAAAAGTATCTGCAACTCCCCTTTAACCTCTTTACTGCTACTTCTTTCAAGTTTTTTCATTAAAGCATTGAAGAAAAAAGAATTAAGTGACTGGTGCATACATTGGTGGGCGCAAGGCCCAATATAGACTCTAATGCCCCGTACACACGGTCGGATTTTCCGACGGAAAATGTAAGATAGGACCTTGTTGTTGGAAATTCCGACCGTGTGTAGGCTCCATCACACATTTTCCATTGGATTTTCTGACACACAAAGTTTGAGAGCAGGCTATAAAATTTTCCGACAACAAAATCCGTTGTCGGAATTTCCAATCGTGTGTAAACAAATCCGACGCACAAAGTGCCAGGCATGCTCAGAATAAATAAAGAGATGAAAGCTATTGGCTACTGCCCTGTTTATAGTCCCGACCTACGTGTTTTATGTCACCTCGTTCAGAATGATCGGATTTTCCGACAACTTTGTGTGACCGTGTGTATGCAAGACAACTTTGAGCCAACATCCGTCGGTAAAAAATCCTAGGATCTTTTTGTCGGAATGTCCGATCAATGTCCGACCGTGTGTACGGGGCATAAGTCTCTGATATGGTGAACTGTGGGTAAGGGATGATGGCAAAGACCCAATTTAAACCAGCAGCTCCTTCGGGGGTCAGTGCTACATTTATTATCATTAACATTCCATACCACACTCAAAACAGTCCTGTGGACAGATTCTCCCAGCTGAGCTGTGGATCTCTGCAGCTCCTTCAGAGTTACCATGGTCCACTTGGCTGCTTATCTGATTAATGCTCTCCTTGCCCGGCCTGTCAGTTTAGGTGGACTGCCATGTCTTAGTAGGTTTACAGTTGTGCCATACTCTTTCCATTTTCGGATGATGGATTGAACAGTGCTTCGTGAGATGTTCAAATCCTGGGATATTTTTTTTATAACCTAACCCTGCTTTGAACTTCTCCACAACTTTATCCCTGACCTGTCTGGTGTGTTCTTGGCCTTCATGATGCTGTTTGTTCACCAAGGTTCTCTAACAAACCTCTGAGGGCTTCAGAGAACAGCTGTACTTATACTGAGATTAAAATTACACACAGGTGGACTCTATTTACTAATTAGGTGACTTCTGAAGGCAATTGGTTCCACTAGATTTTAGTTGGGGGTATCAGAGTAAAGGGGGCTGAATACAAATGCACGCCACACTTTTCAGATATTTATTTGTAAAAAAAAATTGAAACCATTTATTATTTTCCTTCCACTTAACAATTACTGTATGTGCCACTTTGTGTTGGTCTATTACATAAAATCCCAATAAAATACATTTATGTTTTTGGATATCACATTACAAAATATACAATAAGGAGCAGCGCTGTGACAAGAAAAGTTATGTGTGATATAACCAAATCAAATAAACTGAATCATGGACCCAAAATTAAGATTAACTCCAAAGTTCATAATAAAGTTCATAGTAACCAAAGGTAAAAAAGGCCTATCCAGAATCAATTCAAATAGTAGATATGGTGAGAAGCGTAGATAGGTGGGAATACAAATAAATCAATGTGTCCTTCACCGCACCACTGTGGTATTGATAGGAATGCGCGCTTACCAAACGGCAAGCTTGGGAAAGCTTGCGACCTTAACCCGGTCGGGGCCTTTCAAGATGGGAACACCAAAGGAAAACACACCACCTTCGCTTGGATTAAGCACGCTGTTCCCCAATTATCCGGTATTCACTGTAATGTAGAGATGTGACCCCCTGGCTAGGGATAAACCTCGAGGGAGGTATACCAAAGAAAGAAGAAGAGCAACATAGCGTAATCCTGCTTTCACCTTTTATTAAAATTAATAAAATCGCACTTACACTCAGATGGATAAACAAAAGCACATAAAGCCGGCCAGCTAGAAGCGAACGCCCGTCCTGCAGACGGTGGATGCAGCACGTCAGCACGCCCGACGTACGTTTCGTCACACTCTGACGTCGTCTGGGGCACGGGCGACGCACTGACGTGTCGCATTTAAATAATATAACAGCGTAACCAGGCCTCGTACTGAAGACGGGACCGGAAATCACCTTGCGTTCCACTAGTTAGGGCGGATGGCAAAGAAACGGCATCTTAGATGTGGGGTTATACATTACATCCTATACCCGTTTCTAATGCAAACAAGGATGGACCAAATGATAATGTTAAGTGTATATTAACATTATAAGTGGGTAGATCCATAGACTAACAGGAGAATCGAAACCTTAAAGGTAAATAATAATAATAAATAAAAGTTAAAATTTAAGGTAATTAAAAATTAATAATTGAATGACATCCTTCAACAGTGTAACAACCTTAATTGGAATTAAGTAGTTGAATGGTATCCTTATACGATATACCACATATGGATGGCTATTAAAAGCAGGAAGTCAATTGCTTAGAGGGTATACAGGGGCGTTCTTAAAGCCACTCATATCTGTACTAGGTTTTAAAGGACAAGTGAAACGAAACGCACACCGTATCACAATAAAATTATTTAGATGGTTAGTCCTAGGGGAGAGAAAGGTGATTTGTCCCCCAAGTGTGAATATACAGAGCACTAAATACACCATAGCATAAATCACATAATAAACATCAAAACAAGATAAATTAACATTGGACATTAGCCAATCCCAAACTTAGGATACCAAGTCTACACAACCAATAATGGGGCACATACCCCATTAGGTAGAGTCTAGGAATAACCAATGGGGCATATACCCACCCAGGAATAATATATATCTAGTATTGGCCATTTATTAGATGTATGGGATAATTCTTAGAGGTAATCCAGGACTCTAAGTGAATAAAGGACTACTTATTAGACCAAAAATTTTGAGGGTTTGATTATTTCCTATGAGTTGTCAATGAAAGCATTAGTGTCAGTATCTACATTGAGCCCGTGTGGGGCATAACACTTAATTTTATGTATCCAGAGCATCTCAAGTTTTGAGATGCTCCTAACCAAAGAGCTGCCCCTCCAGTGGGGCCGATATCTATCGATTCCCAAAAAGAGTGTTTTGGAGGGGTCTTTATTATGGGTGGTCAAGTAATGCTTCGAAACAGAATGCTTAGGAAAGCCATTTAGAATGTTAGTGATATGTTCATTTAAACGAACGGAGAGGGGTCGCCTAGTCCTGCCCACATACTGTAACCCGCACGGGCACTGCAGCAGGTAGACGACCCCCTCCGTTGCGCAAGTAATGAAGGGCCTAATATCATGCTCCTATAGGAGGTGAATTTCTGGGTTCGCCTGGATGTCGCAGAATTAAGCTTACAAACACGACATCTACCACATTTAAAGTACCCCTTCAAGTTGTCAAAAAGGCCCTGGATGCCTTTGATAGTGGGATCAAGAACGTTAGGAGCCAATCCATTCCTAAGTGACGATGCTCCCCTAAAGATCACTTGTGGTTTGTCTGGAACAATAGTTTCAACAGTCTTGCAAACCTGTTTATGGCCCTGTGGGAGGACGATGTCGTCCATGTTTGCCAGAGGCCCCAGTTAAAACTGTGGGCTAGGTACATTGACGACATCCTCCTCCTGTGGGATGGCGATCGCAGTGACCTAGACCTCTTTATGGAGGAACTTAATTCCAACAATAGGGGCATTGTGCTTAATTTTGAAGCCAGCCAGTCCAATATCCATTTTTTGGACCTTAATATTGATATACAAGGGGACCGGTTTGTAACCTCTACCTTTTTCAAAAAAACAGACCGCAACTCATATATTCCTTTGAACAGCTGTCACCACAGATCATGGCTCCGGTCGGTTCCAAAGAGTCAATTTTTGCGACTTAAACGTAACTGTACTGACAATCCCCAGTTCTTGCAACAGGCCGGAGTCCTGATGAACCGTTTTGTGGAAAAAGGGTACAATATGGAATTTTTAACCCAAACCTTGGATGTTGTTAAGGATGTCGGCAGGGAACAGCTACTTAATCAGGGGGCACCCCCCAGAGAGAATTCCGTTGCTCTCCCCTTTATTACCACCTACTCAATACAGCACAACAACATTAAAAGCCTACTTAACAAACATTGGCATCTATTGGGGAATGATCTGGTCTTGCGAACTATTGTTCCAGACAAACCACAAGTGATCTTTAGGGGAGCATCGTCACTTAGGAATAGATTGGCTCCTAACGTTCTTGATCCCCCTATCAGAGGCATCCAGGGCCTTTTTGACAACTTGAAGGGGTACTATAAATGTGGTAGATGTCGTGTTTGTAAGCTGAATTCTGCGACATCCAGGCGAACCCAGAAATTCACCTCCTATAGTACTCACGAGGAGCATGATATTAGGCCCTTCATTACTTGCGCAACGGAGGGGGTCATCTACCTGCTGCAGTGCCCGTGCGGGTTACAGTATGTGGGCAGGACTAGGCGACCCCTCTCCGTTCGTTTAAATGAACATATCACTAACATTCTAAATGGCTTTCCTAAGCATTCTGTTTCGAAGCATTGCTTGACCACCCATAATAAAGACCCCTCCAAAACACTCTTTTTGGGAATCGATAGATATCGGCCCACTGGAGGGGCAGCTCTTTGGTTAGGAGCATCTCAAAACTTGAGATGCTCTGGATACATAAAATTAAGTGTTATGCCCCACACGGGCTCAATGTAGATACTGACACTAATGCTTTCATTTACAACTCATAGGAAATAATCAAACCCTCAAAATTTCTGGTCTAATAAGTAGTCCTTTATTCACTTAGAGTCCTGGATTACCTCTAAGAATTATCCCATACATCTAATAAATGGCCAATACTAGATATATATTATTCCTGGGTGGGTATATGCCCCATTGGTTATTCCTAGACTCTACCTAATGGGGTATGTGCCCCATTATTGGTTGTGTAGACTTGGTATCCTAAGTTTGGGATTGGCTAATGTCCAATGTTAATTTATCTTGTTTTGATGTTTATTATGTGATTTATGCTATGGTGTATTTAGTGCTCTGTATATTCACACTTGGGGGACAAATCACCTTTCTCTCCCCTAGGACTAACCATCTAGATAATTTTTATTGTGATACGGTGTGCGTTTCGTTTCACTTGTCCTTTAAAACCTAGTACAGATATGAGTGGCTTTAAGAACGCCCCTGTATACCCTCTAAGCAATTGACTTCCTGCTTTTAATAGCCATCCATATGTGGTATATCGTATAAGGATACCATTCAACTACTTAATTCCAATTAAGGTTGTTACACTGTTGAAGAATGTCATTCAATTATTAATTTTTAATTACCTTAAATTTTAACTTTTATTTATTATTATTATTTACCTTTAAGGTTTCGATTCTCCGGTTAGTCTATGGATCTACCCACTTATAATGTTAATATACACTTAACATTATCATTTGGTCCATCCTTGTTTGCATTAGAAACGGGTATAGGATGTAATGTATAACCCCACATCTAAGATGCCGTTTCTTTGCCATCAGCCCTTAACTAGTGGAACGCAAGGTGATTTCCGGTCCCGTCTTCAGTACGAGGCCTGGTTACGCTGTTATATTATTTAAATGCGACACGTCAGTGCGTCGCCCGTGCCCCAGACGACGTCAGAGTGTGACGAAACGTACGTCGGCGTGCTGACGTGCTGCATCCACCGTCTGCAGGACGGGCGTTCGCTTCTAGCCGGCCGGCTTTATGTGCTTTTGTTTAGCAATCTGAGTGTAAGTGCGATTTTATTAATTTTAATAAAAGGTGAAAGCAGGATTACGCTATGTTGCTCTTCTTCTTTCTTTGGTATACCTCCCTCGAGGTTTATCCCTAGCCAGGGGGTCACATCTCTACATTACAGTGAATACCGGATAATTGGGGAACAGCGTGCTTAATCCAAGCGAAGGTGGTGTGTTTTCCTTTGGTGTTCCCATCTTGAAAGGCCCCGACCGGGTTAAGGTCGCAAGCTTTCCCAAGCTTGCCGTTTGGTAAGCGCGCATTCCTATCAATACCACAGTGGTGCGGTGAAGGACACATTGATTTATTTGTATTCCCACCTATCTACGCTTCTCACCATATCTACTATTTGAATTGATTCTGGATAGGCCTTTTTTACCTTTGGTTACTATGAACTTTATTATGAACTTTGGAGTTAATCTTAATTTTGGGTCCATGATTCAGTTTATTTGATTTGGTTATATCACACATAACTTTTCTTGTCACAGCGCTGCTCCTTATTGTATATTTTGTAATGTGTTATCCCACTTTTAGCGGCTGCTCTTGTGTTTGTTTTTGATCATTGAATTGTCACTTTTGTTTTCTTCAATTTTGTTTTTTCAATATGTTTTGTATGTACTAATTTTATATATAGCGCGGTGGTTTGTCCTTTATTAATGTTTTTGGATATAACATGACAAAATGTGGAAAATTTCAAGGGGTATGAATACTTTTTCAAGGCAATTTAGCTGCTTATTCATTACAACAATTATGATGTTCATTTATTTGTTATATTTATTGTTTTTCACAGTTCCTTATGTTAAAAAATATTCTGTTTTTCAGCCAGTCAGGGGTGATTTCTTGTATCACATGTAATCTGCGCTAACCCCGACTCTTATCCCATTAATTGATGTGAATGAAAATATAAAAACAATGTTGCCACTTTGAAATACTGAAAAAAAGTTATCAAGGAAAAAATTGAAACAAATGACTAAAAGTGCTGCAACCTTGGAAAAACCAAGAATTTTCAGTTTTAACAATATGATAAAAGAACTCAGGTGCGCTACTAATGTCTGACCCACCCGACTGCAGGAAACTCCCTTAGCCTAGGTGTGTATGTGAATAGTGCCTTAGCAATATTAGGTAAAAACACAAATAAAACACTTGTAAAATAATAATAAAACAATGACAATGTGACAAAGTCCCCTTGAGGAATGGGTGATTGGAAAAAAGATGATTTTAAGCAGTCCTGTAACCCAAATATGTGCTTTCCTAGATGGAAAAGTTCGTTCAATAAGTACCAGGATCCTGGGATAAAATGAAAAAAAGGGCGGCCGCTTACCAGATATGTGGGACCCCTGTTACGGGGGTCTTACAGGCTCAAATGTAGTGAATCCCACAGACAGGGACGGCCGATGAGGTCCTCCTATTCAGATATCCATCCGCATACTATCTTGCACTAGCATCAGGACGGCGATGTGGTGAGGTCCCGCAGACTGGAACAGCTGATCAGGAGAACAGCTGATCTGTTTACACAGACTCAGATCCTTCACATGCACTGTGGATTCAAAGTAGCCGTCCGGCTTTGGTTATACCGCTTGCCAGGGGCGTTGCTAGGTCTACAAAAGATCTGGGGCTAGAGCAGAAGGGTCCCCAGAGAGCCCCCCACTTACATCAGGGTCCCCAGAAAGCCTCCCCTCCCCTTGGGGACCCCTGCAGAGACTCGGGGCTATGGGTCCCAGATTCAGGGCTATAGCCCCAAAAGCCACCCCCTAGCGACGCCACTGCCGCTTACCATGTATGAGAGGGGATTAGAAGAACAGAAAAGCCTCCATGGTGTAGTAAAGTAAAAAACTTATTTTAATAAAACCACGATCGGCATCAAAATATTGGCAAAAGATCAAAAAACGAATGTTGGAGCAGTACTCTATACTGAGGCTAGTCTGCTATTGTGGGGTGACGTCAGGCTTCGTAGCTCCGCCCTAGGCAGCGTAGGGCGGAGCTATGAAGCCTGACGTCACCACAAAAGCTTAATTGGAAAAATACACATTTATATTCCCCGCTAAATTTCTAATATTTTGGGAGAGTGTCACTGTGGATCCATCAGAAGTCTCATCAAGCACTGCAAACGTGTGGAGATCTGACATTCTTCAGAGCTAGCGTGCCTGGGCAAAATGCCTACAAATTGCCCAAAAATTGTATATAAGCCAGCGAGTGGATGAAACCTGCCTTTTAGTTACTCAAAGCCACAAGTTTTCATTACACCTAGCTGTCAGCGTCCTAATAACTAATGACATCATTGGTTGATAAGGAAGACGTCAGGCACCGGCATGGCATTCTTTTTTGCCCTCCCTTGGCCCTCTCAGTCAGCCAGAGGCGGCACTAGGCTTTGTGAGGCCTTAGGCAAAACTTACACATGAAGCCCCACGGACTGGGACGCTCTGTGATGAGGCAGCTATTCCTCAGGCTGCGGGCAGTATCTGATTTGTCCGTCAGCTCCTAAGCCACAGAGTCCCAGTGGGGGTAGGCGGAGCCGCCGGCGTCAACTTCAGTGATTGAGAACAGGCAAATTAGGCGGCCGCGAGGCCCCTGTGAGTGCGAGGCCTTAGGCGACCGCCTAATTTGCCTAATTAGAGAGCCGCCTCTGCAGTCAGCACTGGGATCACATTAGCTGAGTGAGGGAGAAAATAAACATTTAAATACCAGTCATTGCCCGTGTGCAAAGTTGTGTTTTTTTTTGGAACAATAAATTTCCTCTAACATTGTGTGTCCTACATGTGTAGATGTTGCTGCATTATGTAAAACTATTACTTTCATTTTTATTTTATTTTATTTATTTATTTCAGATACTTATATAGCGCCGTCAATTTACGCAGCGCTTTACATATATATTGTACAATCACATCAGTCGTTTTTAACATTTTAGAATGGGTGTCCCAAGACTGTGCAGCATTTTAAAGGGTGCTTTGACTTAAAAAAAGTTGAGAAACACTGCTTTAGAGTAATGCAGTGGCAAGTCAACAACCTTTTGTACCTGGCAGAGGCTGGAACCTGATTGAAAATGACACCACTAGCTGTGAACGCAGTTCACCATAACAATTTGCATTTTAATCTCTTTAAAAAACAACTCCAACCGCCTCCAGAAATTGCTGCTAACCTGCTAAAACAACACTGACTTTATGGATCTGATGACAGAGCTTAGTACGCAATGCTGCAGTATTATAATGACAAAAGGTCAAAATACTATGCAATTCCATCAATATACGGCTCTATTTATATTTCTGGCTGTCACTGAAAGAGATTTCGGAATCTGTTTAAGTCTGCCCTGTCTGCTTTGTAATCTTAGAATACGAGCAGATATGTTCTTAATTTCCGGTATTCTGGCTCCTCTTTCTATTTGGAATGTGAAATCTTCTGTACGCCTCCCAAAAAATTGCCAGTAGAAGTTCAGATTTAGTATGGCTACAGACGCATGTTGAAGGATAGTCCTGTGATTTACAATGTTGTCTTCATCTGTGAAATGTTTATAGGAGTAAACCTTTGGGGGGCCCAATATTCTCAGGCAATATACCTGAATACACACTCACCGGCCACTTTATTAGGTACACCTTGTTAGTACCAGGTTGGACCCCCCTTTGCCTTCAGAACTGCCATAATTCTTTGTGGCATAGATTCTAACAAGGTGTTGGAAACATTCCTCAGAGGTTTTGGTCCATATTGACATGATAGCATCACGCAGTTGCTCCATTCCACCACATCCCGAAGGTGCTTTATTGGATGAGATCTGGTGAGTGTGGAGGCCATTGGAGTACAGGGACCTCATTGTCCAGTGGTGAGAGGATTTGAGCTTTGTGACATGGTGCATTATCCTGCTGGAAGGAGCCATCAGAAGATGGGTACGTTGTGGTCATAAAGGAATGGACATGGTCAGCAACAATACTCAGGTAGGCCGTGGCATTTAAATAATGCTCAATTCATACTAAGGGGTCCAAAGTGTGCCAAGAAAATATCACCCACACCATTACACCACCAGTCTGAACCGTTGCTACAAGGCAGGATGGATCTATACTTTCATGTTGTTTACACCAAATTCTGACCCTACTATCTGAATGTTGCAGCTGAAATCGAGACTTTGCCCGGCTGACTTTTCGACGGACTTTATGACGGACTTTCTGAATGAACGGACTTGACTACACACAATCCACCAAAGTCCGTCGAATTCGTACGTGATGAGGTACGACCGGACTAAAACAAGGAAGTTCATAGCCAGTAGCCAATAGCTGCCCTAGCGTGGCTTTTTGTACGTCGAACTAGCATACAGACAAGCGGACTTTTCGACCGGACTCGAGTTCGACGGAAAGATTTAAAACATGTTTCAAATCTAAGTCCATCCAACTTATGAGAAAACAAAGTCCGCTGGAGCCCACACACGATCGAATTGTCCGACGAAATCCCGTCCGCCGGGCAAAGTCTGCTCGTGTGTACGCGGCATTACTGTTGCCTTTCTATCATCTCAAACCAGTTTGCCCATTCTCCTCTGACCTCTGACATCAACAAGGCATTTTCGTCTACACAACTGCCGCTCACTGGATATTTTCTCTTTTTCGGACCATTCTCTGTAAACCTTAGAGATGGTTGTGCGTGAAAATCTCAGTAGATCAGCAGTTTTTTAAATACTCAGACAAGCAATGGTTGTTGTCACCAACAACCATTGCCACTTTCAAAGTCACCTAAATCCCTTTTTCTGCCCATTGTGATGCTCAGTTTGAACTTCAGCAAGTCCTCTTCACTACGTCTAGATGCCCAAATGTAAATGCATTGAGTTGCTGCCATATGATTGACTGATTAGTAATTTGTGTTACCAAGCAATTGAACAGGTGTACCTAATGAAGTGGCCGGTGAGTGTATATTACCCTGTTTCCCCGAAAATAAGACCTAGTGTGATTGTCGGTGATGGCTGCAATATAAGCCCTACCCCCCAAATAAGCCCTAGTTAAAGTCCTTGTAGGTCTTATTTTCAGGGTAGGGCTTATTTTTGGGGAAACAGGGTAGGGCTTATTTGGGGAATAGGGCTTATATTGCAGCCATCACTGACAATCAAGCTAGGTCTTATTTTCGGGGAAACAGGGTAACTGGTGAAAAACCATGCAGGTTTTAATTACTGAAAGATAGTGAGGACTTGTGGACACTGCAAGTGAATGTTATCGAGAAGAAAGGTTTTCCAGTTTGTTGCAGTGATCCTTGATTCTTCCTCCTTCTTCATAGTAAAAGGAACAAGCTTTTTATCACTTTAGTTCACAAATAAACACTGGCCAGTTTGGGGAGAAATACTGCAATGGGTACCCATATTCTTTCTTAGGTAAAAATCAGCCAATGTAGTAAATACGCTTAATGTAGTATTTATGTAGTAATGTAATCTATTCAGTAGCTTTAGTGTATCTATACATACAATTCTAACATATCACAATATTAGGAAGAATTATTTTAAAAAAACCTAGCTTCCTTGGATTCTAGGATCTAGCAATCTTTGAGCTAATGACTTTAATAAAAATGACTAGTAACACCTGGGACTGTTACCGGTGCTAAAATCAAAAATGGCCATAAGATGGCATGTCATTTTAGAACACAGAAAGCTCTCTCGGAGAGTTCCGGGATTTGTATGCTGTTGAAGGTGTAGCGGTGTCCCCGAACCCTAAAAGCCTAATGGTGATCTCCAGAGTCATGGAGATCTGACATCCTTCCTCACAGTGTGGGTTATTGGGCATGGTGGGTGTAATGTAAGTTGGAAACATGGGCGCCAGTCACTTTTTGAATGCAAGAAAAAGAGATTTATTGTCTCTTAAACAGAACTGGTGGAGAGAGCGTTAGGGCCAGGACACCCTTAGGCAGATGCAATAGCAATTGGCAGACTCCGAGGCAAAAATAATAGGCAAGACAGCTATACAGGTGGAGGGCCTTTAAGCTGGATGCAGCAACTGTATTTGTAGAACTGCTGTCTCCTATGACAACTGAACTTTCAACAGTCAGTAGAGATCTGTGCACGTAACTCACAGTAACCTATTACAGATCTTCTTTCACATCTAACAGTATCCCAATGTAGATCTTCACTCACTGAGCTCCCGCTCTCTCCCTAGACTTCAAGATCCCAGTCGTCACTGGATCCCCTGAGCTTTTCCACAGCTAACTCGCTGTATACTCCTCAAGCTTCACCCATGCTACCCTGTTTCCCCGAAAATAAGACCTAGCGTGATTGTCAGTGATGGCTGCAATGTAAGTCCTACCCCCCAAATAAGCCCTATCCTGTTTCCCTGAAAATAAGCCCTACCCTGAAAATAAGACCTACAAGGACTTTAACTAGGGCTTATTTGGGGGGTAGGGCTTATATTGCAGCCATCACTGACAATCACGCTAGGTCTTATTTTCGGGGAAACAGGGTAACCTACTAGGTCCCTGGCTTGACACTCTGCTGAAGCTTTCCCACTTCCTTATCGTCCCTGGCTGGTGAAAAGGCTGCTCTGGTACTTCTTCAGACTTCCATACACTGGCCTCTGATAACAAGAAAGGTTGTCCCTTGGTGGCGACTGTTTCCCCTTTACCTCTGGCCTTGATTTTCACTTGCCCTTGGCGACAGGAGTGGTCGTCCCTTATAGCAACTATTTCTCCCTCACCACCGGCAACGGTTCCCCGTATGGCGTAACCTCTGCAACTTTTTGGGCTTCCAGCCTGAAGCCCCAACCCCACGCTGCTTCTCTCAGACCTGGATAGGTCTCAGACAGCCTAGCAGCCAGTTGCTCCTGCAGGCCAAGGAGCCAAAGAAACCCCTGCTAATTGGCTGAGACAACCCATCCACTCCTATTCTGAATTCACTATTCCCTTGTCATTCTAATGCCACAGGGAACAATGCCACCTAGTGACAGAAGAGAGAGGTGCATCAAATCCAGAGTTAGAGAAAAGTCAGCGGATCCCACTAACAATTAGCCAGGCTAGTTACAACCTAGCAAACTAAATTTGTTAGCAACCCTGCCTACAACCAGGGTGCTACAAAGGAAATCTCCAAGAACTTTTGGTGAAGCTGGACTACGTTACCCAAGTACTTTGATAAGAGGAGGGGTCTCTTGGAAGAAAAAGGGCGCGCACAGGAAGGGGAGAGAAGGGGAAGTGTGGAAGAGGACGTGAGAGTGAGAGAGAAGAAAGAGAGACTGAGAGGTGTAGCGATGACATTGCTGTGTAAAGGACGCGGGAGCACTGTGTCACCATACCTCCCAACTTTTTGAGATGGGAATGAGGGACACCTATCAGCAAAAGTATGCATGCATAGGGCACGCCCCTTGCCATGCCCCCTTAAAGGAGAATTGTACAAAAAAACAAGATTGGTTAAACCCACAAATGCTTTTTTTTTTACCACTACTATTCCTTTATATTGGCTTTTGGAAATTACAAATGCAGCAATTTAGAAATCAGATGAAAGGTTTAGCGCTTGAAAACACTTTTTGATAGATACAACGTGCATATTATATACATCTATATAGATCAGACCAAAATGAGGGACAAAGGAGAAGGAATGAGGGACAGAGGGACATTGCTCCAAATCAGGGACAGTCCCTCCAAATCAGGGACAGTTGGGAGCTATGTGTCACAGTGTGCTGATCTGCTGGAGAGCCTTTCGCTGTGCGAGCAGCTAAGGAGACAGACACTAGGCCGGGGCCTGCAGAGGACACTCAGAGACATTATACTGGAGGTTGTGCCAAGCTGCTGATCAACAGGAATGGGTGAGAACAAACCATATATCTTGCTGAACTGTCTGCCTGTTCATCTGCACTATAGCTAATTCAGAGTCCAGGGAAAGATCCCCTCTCTTACAGACCTGTTGTTCCTGCTAGGGGTCTATACATACAAAGTACATGTGGTGGATGTAGAGAGAGAGGAACTCAGTGCACACTCCCACTATAAGCAAGACTGTTATCGTTTGGGATACAATAATTCAGAGAATCCAGTAGTGCTAATGAATAGGAGCTGGATTATTGGCGCCAGTGCTTGTCCCATTGCTAAAAAACTGTGGGTCCCATGTTACCAGTTTCTGCATTCCATTTGGATTACAAAATATCAGCTGTACTTAAAGTAGGAGACATTCTGCAAGTGCCTTACCTGCCCTACATATAAACAGCTGCAGCTGGGGATTTCCCACACAGGAATAATTACGCTTTTCTTCAGATTAAATTCATACCTTTAATACCCCTAGCTGTAATGCCCCGTACACACGGTCGGATTTTCTGACGGAAAATGTGTTATAGGACTTTGTTGTCGGAAATTCCGACCATGTGTAGGCTCCATCACACATTTTCCGACACACAAAGTTTGAGAGCAGGATTTAAAATTTTCCAACAACAAAATCCGTTGTCAGAAATTCCGATCGTGTGTACACAAATCCGACAGACAAAGTGCCACGCATGCTCAGAATAAATAAAGAGATGAAAGCTATTGGCCACTGCCCCGTTTAAAGTCCCGACGTACGTGTTTTACGTCACCGCGTTTAGAACGACCGGATTTTCCGACAACTTTGTGTGACCGTGTGTATGCAAGACAAGTTTGAGCCAACATCCGTCGGAAAAAATCCTAGGATTTTGTTGTCGGAATGTCCGAACAAAGTCTGACCGTGTGTACAGGGCATTACACTGACCAGGAGATTATTAAAGGGGAGCTCTGAAGTTATGCAACTTTTCACTTTATGTCTTCTCACTTGCTAATACTTTCACAGAAGAGAAAGACATTAAAGACTCCAAAGTGTACCATCAAAAGAGCTACAACATTTGGCCAATGATATGTGTTATGTTTTACGTTTAGGTTAATGTCACAAGAGTAAACCTCAGTCCTTGGCTGAAGACATCCTTGAGATTTAGTTTCAATATTATTTCTCTGCTTATGATCTCAGGATGGACCTTTTCCATACCCAGAGCTGGGGCTGAACGTTTATACATTTCTGGTCTATAGGACTAAGAATAAGAATAAGAGGTCCTGTCTTATGCTAAGCCCAGGTTTACTAGAATTACCATTGAAATCAAAAATTCTGTTCATGTTATGCTCATCACAGTGTAATATCAAATTGTTTTAAAACCTTGCTTTCTTTATAAAGATCTTACTTGGTTCACAAAATTACATTGGCTGTTCAGAGTCAGTAGCAGTGTGTGTGTGTGTTTGGTGGTGTCAGTGAAAGAGGGGAAAAACTCAGTTGGGGCCTCAAGGGTGAACAGAAGCCCTTTTAACCAAGCGGCCCTCAAGTGGGTAGGGCTACAGACTAATAATGTCAGATGACTTTACCTAGGCTGAGATGACCTCATCAGTGTGCTGCAAGCAGGAAGAAACATTTTCTCAGTTTCCTCTTCCCCAGTGAAGCACATGAAAGCCTTACACCTATCTGTTGCCGTAACCACAACGTAAGTTACAGGTGTTAGTAAATTGTGGTGCCATTATTTTTAAAACAACGCACCTGCATTTAAATAACCACAATTCCTGGTATGTATATGACTGGCAGGGGATGGGGACACTGCAAGTGTAACTGCAGCAAGGGGCCAGTTAATTGTAACCTTCTGGGTACTGGTCCTGGCCTACTCTCTTTCGGTTCAATATTCCAATGACATCTACTTTAGTATCCGCTTTGCAGTTCAAGTTATGGCCTCTATCCAAGTACCTCGTTGGGGATTCTTGATCTTGGTGCTTTCCATAACAGTACGCAGATGTGATAGCTCCAAGTGCCTCTGGCCACTTCTCGTCTTGGTCATTTGTTCCAGTTATTTCAACTTGTTTTCCCGTGCAGAATTCTGGATATTCTCACCCTGGGAGCTGCCACACGGATAAATTCCAACCTTTCTTGCAAGGGGTAGCTGTGAACTCCGGGAACTCTTTAGATTCTGCACCTCGGTAGAGAACCATAAGCTTAAAAGGTATCCATTAAAGGTATCCCTGGCAGTGTTCTAGTTTATCCTGACCTAACCTCTACTACCTTTGATGGACAGCATGACCTGTATGCAAATGTGGAGAAAATATATATAAATGCATGTGAAAGAAAAAAGTAATGCTACCATTACATGAGTTATAAAACTTATAGGGATAAAACTTTTTTTGCGGAAGAGAGTTTAACAAGACACATGACCACTCGTGAAAAGAAAAGAGGTCTAACCTTAAACTACATAGAGGGTTCTTTACTGTAAAAGCGGCAAGGATGTGGAATTTCCTTCCACAGGCGGTGGTCTCAGCGGGGGGGGCATCAATAGTTGCAAGAAACTATTAGATAAGTACGTGAACAACCACAACATACAGGGATATACAAGGTAATACTGACACATAATCACACACATAGGTTGGACTTGATGGACTTGTGTCTTTTTTCGACCTCATCTACTATGCAACTATGTAACTATGTAACATATACATTTATCAGAATATAATTTTTTCCAACACAGTGCACAGAATTAGGTGGTGTGGGGTATAACATGTACAACAAGGCGTATAGAATGAGGGGAATGTACAACATGGAACATTAAATGAGCCAGTTGGAATAGGAAACATAGACCATGGCATGTAAAATGAGGCGATGTGGAATAGGGAACATACAACATGGAATACAGAATGAGCTGGTGTGGAATAGGGAACCTACACCATGGCACAGACCTGCTGGTAAGGCAGTTCAACCAGTCCTCCTTTACTGTGCCCCATCACCTCAACAGGGGGGCCTGTCCAGGTCTGAGACATATAAGTTACATGTCCCTGGACTCATCAGTTCAGCAGAGGGGCCCAGGAGGACGTTGCAGAGAGGGGACTTTTTTTTTATATTTCAGAGCTCATGTGGATAAAGCCAGTGCTGCTTTTCCCGGTGCTGATCTTAAAGTTCCGGCCAGCCACAGTTACTTACAGCCTTTCTCTGGCAAAAGTGATACTACCTGCCTGCACCCCAGCATACACACACATAGGCCTTAAAATCAGCTACAGAATTCTAACTGGTAGGGATGAGCTTAGGTGTGTTCGGATCCTAGTCTAAACACGCCCAAGCTATCCCGCCAGAAGCTGTCACTGCACACTGACAATAATAAATGGCTAAGGCATTGCCTATCCCACAGCCACATGTATATACTCTTTAGAGTGGAGAATGGCTCAGATACTTATGATTGGAGGGGCACTGTGACAAGGATGGGTTGGCTCATGTCAGGTAGGCTGTACGGGCCCCCATGATGTTTGTCAGCAGCCCTGCCATGCCACACAGAATGAGAGGATGTGGATTAAGGAACGTACACCATGGTATACAGAACGAGGAGGTGTGGAAGAGGGAACGTACACCATGGCATACAGAATGAGGAAGTGTGGAATAGGAAACGTACACAATGGCATACAGAATGAGGAAGTGTGGAATAGGAAATGTACACCATGGCATACAGAATGAGGAAGTGTGGAATAGGGAATGTACACCATGGTATACAGAATGAGGAGGTGTGGAATAGGGAATGTACATCATGACATACAAAATGAGGGGGTGTGAAATAGGGAAGGCACATCTTGGTATATGCAATGAAGTGATGTGGAATGGGGAATGTACAGCATGGTATATGGAATGAGGCAGTGCAGAAGAGAGAGCATACAACATGGTGTATAGAATTAGGCTGTGCGGAATAGCATATGGAATAATGCAGTGTGGAATGAGAATGTACACCTTGGTAAATGGAATAAACAGGTGTGGAATAGGCATCATACAGCATGGCATATGGAATAAGGCAGTGTGGAATAGGGAGCATACAGAATGAGGCAGTGTGGAACAGGAAATGTATTACACGGTTTATGGAATGAAGCAGTGCGGAATAGCGCGCATACAACATGGTGTATAGAATTAGGCTATATGGAATAGTATATGGAATGAGGCAGTGTAGAATGGGGATGTACAGTACAGGATGCTAGATAGAGTTTTTTTTGTAGAGCAGATAAATTTAGGCAGGCCTAGCTAAAAGCTAGGCCTGTTTGTTTTGATCTGTGTGGGCTGGGAGGGGCCTAGAATAGGCTGGTGACTCACAGACAGCATCATCTTTCGGTTACCTCTCTTCTGCCTCTAGAGGCTTCTAGAAGGAAGGAGGAGAAGAAGGGTGGAGCTGTCTGGGGTGTTCTGAGGAGCCCTGATCAATCCCCAATCTGGATTGGCAGGGGACAGGCCTCCTTAAATACCCAGGGTCAGCCCAGCTGGGAGGAGTTGTCGGGTGGAAGAACTGGGAGATGGAGTACTAGCTGTCGTGGCCTTTGAGGAAGCCCCCACGTCTGGGGGGGGTGACCTTGGGCCTGGAGTGGGAGTGGAAGGAATCCTCGTACAACCACAGGGGTGTTCTGACCAGGAGAGGACAGTGGAAGGTAGAGCTAGCGGGAGAGACTGTGTTGCCATGGGCAGTGTAGTCGGGCAGCTGCAACCAGGAGGGCTGACAGGGCCTGAAGGGAACTGGCTGGGATCAGTAGACCACCAAGGACAGCTAGCATTTAACCAATTTAACCTTTCCTGGCTACACCACCGGTGCCAGCGGACCCTGCCTGCAAAAGGCATTTCTACAAGGCCTGGCTGGAACCAGAGTCAGACCTAACCATGTGCTAGCTGTGCCTGAGGAGAAGTGATGTGCCAGAGAGAGAGAGGAGGTAATAGTCTGCAAGGAAGTTTGTGCAGGAGGAGTGTGAAGTGTAAATATGTACAGAGAGTGTACAGAGTTCTATCCCATTGCAAATGTTTCTTCCAAATTCTGGGCATCTCATAAATTCCCTAACCCACATCCAAGTTTAACCCATCAATAAAAACACAAAAACAAAGTTAACGGACTATTCATTGACTCTGTGTGCTTGAGAAAGTAAATGCTGGGCTGGGCAGGACGACAGACGGACTACAGCAGCCCCTACGGGTGTACCGCTACATACAGCTTGGCATACGAAGTGAGGTGGTGTGGAATATGAAGGGTACCTCTGCCATGGCTCTTTTTTTTTACATGTGACTGCAGCGATGTGCTGTCTTTTGCTGCAGGTCCGCACTGATGAGAGGTCTGAAAGGGCAGAGGCGTATCTAGGGTATGGCAGCCATGGTCAGTGCCATGGGTGCCATTATGGGGGGGGTGGCAAAAAAGCAGCCCCCGCACAAAAAAAAAAGTCCCACCCGTCCTCTCGCGGCCTCCTCCCGCACAATCTAGTCCCCAGCGCCACGGCCGACCTGCTGGAGCGCGGCGCCGGCACAGCACTTCATTAGCTAGTGAGGAGGAAAGCAACAGGCGCCCCCCATGACAGCCGATGAGTTGGCTCTGGCCAGAGTGACCGCCCGTAGCCATAGGGTAACTGGCGGAGGCGGAGCCTAAAGCTCTACCTACCCTCCTCTGCGCAACTGCTGTCTGCTTCATCTTCTCTTCTCGTGGGTCTCCCGGGTCTGTGTGACGTGCCGTGATGTGGTCGGTGACGCCGGTGAGGACTCTGAAGGGGGACCTGGAGGATTGAGATGTCACTAGAGAGAAGAAATATAATTGGAACCCCCCCAAGCAGCAGCAGGTACTAGTACAGCACTTGTCACCAAGATCTTGATCATCATGTGCATGCAGCGTGTGTCCAGTGTACCAGTAACCTGTAACCTGTGCCAACTGCAAAGCAAGCAATCAAATATAGTGCTCAAATTATTTGGATTAAATAAATATGCTTAGCCATAGATATCATAAATAAAGTGTAATAAAGTGATTTGTGCAAGTAGTAACTTGCTGTTGCACAAATTACTTTATTACACTACATTTATGATTTCAATGGCTAAGCATATTTATTTAATCCATATTGAGCACTATATTTGATTGGTTGCTTGCTTCTGCTTGGGCCTGGCATACACGCACACAATAGCACATGATGATGACTTGGACCCCTTTCACACTGAGCCGCCCCGGGCATCAGTGGTAAAGTGGCACTGTTTTTAGAGCCACTTTACCGTCGTTTTAGCGGCGCTATTCGGCTGCTAGCTGGGGTGGTTTTAACCCCCTGCTAGCGGCCGATAAGAGGTTAAATCCTCCCGCAAAACGCCGCTGCAGCGACACTTTGCCAGCGGTATGGCGGCGCTGCCCCATTAATTTCAATGGGCAGGAGCGGTGTATTCACCGCTCCTACACCGCTGCAAAGAAGCCGCTGGCAGGACTTTTTGTGACGCTCCTACCAGCGCAGCACCCCCAGTGTGAAAGCACTCAGCGCTTTTACACTGGGTTTGCAGCTAAGGCTTTTTTCAAGTGCTATGCAGATGCTATTTTTAGCGCTGTAGCGCCTGAAAAACGCCCCTAGTGTGAAAGGGGTCTTAAAGTCATCATGTGCGATTCTGCGTGTGTGCCAAGCAGAAAGGACCGGCGCTACCACTAGAAAAACTAGGCAGCCCAGGGCACCCGGCCACTGGTGATCCTACTCTCTCTCTACCTCTGAACAGTGTCAGAGGCGCTGGTGCAGCATTTTTGGGTGCTGGTGTTACTGCATTTATAGGTGCTGGTGAGGCTGCATTTATGGGTGCTGATGTGACTGCATTTATGGGTGCTGGTGAGGCCGCATTTATGGGTGCTGATGTTACTGTATTTATGGGAGCTGGTAAGGCTGCATTTATGGGTGCTGGAGTTACTGCATTTATGGGTGCTGGTGAGGCCGCATTTATGGGTGCTGATGTTACTGTATTTATGGGAGCTGGTAAGGCTGCATTTATGGGTGCTGGAGTTACTGCATTTATGGGTGCTGGTGAGGCCGCATTTATGGGTGCTGATGTTACTGCATTTTTGGGTGCTGGTAAGGCCGAATTTATGGGTGCTGGTAAGGCCGCATTTATTGGTGCTGATGTTACTGCATTTATGGGTGCTGATTTTATTGCATTTATGGGTGCTGATGTTACTGCATTTATGGATGCTGGTGAGGCCGCGTTTATGGGTGCTGATGTTACTGAATTTATGGGTGCTGATGTTACTGCATTTATGGGTGCTGGTAAGGCCGCATTTATGGGTGCTGGTGAGGCCGCATTTATGGGTGCTGATGTTACTGTATTTATGGGTGCTGGTGAGGCCGCATTTATGGGTGCTGGTGAGGCCGCATTTATGGGTGCTGGTGAGGCCGCATTTATGGGTGCTGGTGAGGCCGCATTTATGGGTGCTGATGTTACTGCATTTATGGGTACTGATGTTACCGCATTTATGGGTGCTGGTGAGGCCGCATTTATGGGTGCTGGTGAGGCCACATTTATGGGTGCTGATGTTACTGCATTTATGGGTGCTGGTGAGGCCGCATTTATGGGTGCTGGTGAGGCCGCATTTATGGGTGCTGGTGAGGCCACATTTATGGGTGCTGATGTTACTGCATTTATGGGTGCTGGTGAGGCCGCATTTATGGGTGCTGATGTTTTAGCTTTGTTAGCTGTTTTTTTTTGTTAAAGTTATCTGAAAGATAGGTTTCAAATGTTTCAACAGGGGCGCAGTTTCAGTGCTTGCCATAGGCGCCATTTTCACTAGATACGCCTCTGTGAAAGGGGCACAGCTTAACTAAAGGGGCAAACACTGTCACTGCGGCGCGATTTAAAAAAAGGGTCGGGGGCTTTTTTCCCTGTTAGGGCCCATTGAAATGAATAGGCTGCACTACATGCAGCACACAGCAGCACAGATGTGAACCAAGGCCTTCTTCACATGTGAGGTGATGGGGGGGGTTAAGCTGTTTTTACAACTCCCAACTGCTCCCCCTTTAGTTGCCGAGGTAGTAGCTGTGTGAATGAGAATGAGCAAAGCTGCTCTGACATTGGCAGCCTGACCCTGGAAGGATTAATCCATGTATTTACACAATTGTTAAACTCTTGACTATAGGATTCGTCAACTTACGGTCCTTGAACTTATAATAAAAAACACAACACTGCGTGACGTGGGTTTAAACGGTCACAGCAGCCTTTTTATTAACAAATGAATAAATAACAAAACAATTTTAACAGCAGGAGAGGGTCTTTGGGTGTCCTTAAAGCACATTTTTGACTATTATCGACCATGTCCTCAGCCATGCCCCATCCAGCTCGAAGACGTTGCGACTTCCAAATTTTGACTTTCCCCGAGGAGGCCTAACTCCTGGGAGAACCACCAACAACCAACCAGGTGGGAGCGCCAAACCCTAGATTGGCGCCCAATTCTTTAACAATCTGGTTAATCCTCGACCCCCCCAAACACCCCCTGACCCCCAAGCTGCTGAGACAAAAGTGCAAAAACAATACATTTAAAAAAAAATTTTTTATAGAAAAAACATGAAACACCAGAATTGTCCCCCCACCCAGACTACACCCTAAACCCAGAATACAGGGAGGGAGGGAAACTCTTTACATCTACTGAACCTTCAGGAATGATTAGCCATCAGCCCTTGTACAGAAAAAACCCTTGCCCCTCCACACTGACTTTCTGACCACTAATGCACCAATCAGGTAAGCTACGCCCCTACCTCACTAACTACTGATTTCTTTAAACCTTCTCAGACCTGTTCCTCCCTTAGTCATGCCGACCCTGCGTCTATTTTCTCCGGAACGCACTACAACAGGAAATGACACTTGAGACCTTACTTTTTAACACCAAGCTATTGTTCCTCCACACATTTCCCACACGCCTCTGCCAGACAGGAATGAAAACGGTGTGTATTCCATGTTCTTATAGCTGCCAAAGAATATATCCGGTTGCTGAACATGTTTTTTACAGTAATCAAATGTGATAAATTTCTGTGACAGCCATGTTCAGCATATCTTCAGACTCAGTCCAGTGTAATAAAACCTTGAAACTGCTTATAGCAAGAAAACTATCTACATGTAAAGGATAAGCATTTATCTTGAAGGAAATGTACAGTGATTTGTACACATTTTCTTCTTTATAAACAAGCTGATTAAAATGTATTTTTCATTTTTAATAGTCGGGTAAATATGTAGTAGTATTATATCCATTTGTCATTTTTTAGGTAAGCTTTATTATCCTTTTTACATGCCTTCCAGAAACTCATCAGCAGTCTAGTGAAAAAATTTAAAGTTTCAGTCGAACAAAGCTAGCCACAAAGCAGGCTGATATGGCAGTGCTCTCTCATTAGCTAACCTATAGTTCTCTAAGAATCCTTTGTCATAAATTTAATTGTAAAATAAAAATTGAAAGAAGTAAAAGGAAAACATTAGTTTGAAATGTTATGAAATGAAGACAGAAAGCCAGTCAAGTTCCTCCACCCCAAACTCGCTTATCAATGTCTTTATGGCCATTGCTTTGTGCACTGTCCAAATCATTTAGTGGTGGTGGGGGGTTATGGTGTGGGGTTGCTTTTCAGGGGTTGGGCTTGGCCCCTTAATTCCAGTGAAGGGAACTCTTAAGGCGCTTGGCCCCTTAATTCCAGTGAAGGGAACTCTTAAGGCGTCCACAAACCAAGACATTTTGGACAATTTCATGCTCCCAACTTTGTGGGAACAGTTTGGGGATAGCCCCTTTCTGTTCCAACACGACTGCACACCAGTGGAACTTGACTGGCCTGCGAAGAGTCCTGACCTCAACCGGATAGAACACCTTTGGAATGAATTTGAGCGGAGACTGCGAGCTAGGCCTTCTCATCCAACATTAGTGCCTGACCTCACAAATGCACTTCTGGAAGAATGGTCAAACATTCCCATAGACACACTCCTAAACCTTGTGGACAGCCTTCCCAGAAGAGTTGAAGCTGTTATAGCTGCAAAGAGTGGGCCAACTCAATATTGAACCCTACGGAGACTAAGACTAGGATGCCATTAAAGTTCATGTGCGTGTAAAGGCAGGTGTCCCAATACCTTTGTCACTATAGAGTATCTGCTTAGAGTTCAGATTTAAAACAATTTCATAGAGAATCTTTCAGTAGAAAGCTTTGAAATCTTTGACGGCATAATATCTCAAACCACAGAATACATTTTGGCAGAGAGGGTCACTTTGAAAAAAAAAAAGTAGCTATCAATAACCAGATCAGAGCTGCTGACTATTGTTCCGGGAAGGGATGGAGGGGTAGTTGGTCATATCCTCCCCTTCCCTTTATTGCTACATGTTATGTGCATGCTTCACCATTCACAGTGAGAAGGCCGTGTAGAAGCCTGTCTTGACCTGTCTCCTCATCCGGGGCTGTCACTTCTACTCTGAATCTTGTACGGATGAATGAATGAAGAAGGGAGACGATGTTTATTCTCATGCCTGCTATCAAAACAGACGCTTTTTACACCTGTATGCAGATGAGTGAACAGTTGATCTACGAAGGCCCATTACATTGCAGTGTGTTACAGTGCGTGTTAATGTATGGTATGCCCTATGTTTACATGCATTGTGAATGGGCTGACAATGGGCCAACGCAAAACCAGACATGGACATTTTTTGTTTAACACCACAATGCACAGATGGTTCCCACACACAGACTGGGAGTCATACAAATTCAACAATTTGTGCTGCTTGCAGTTAAACACATTGCTAAATAAGAAAAAGGCCATAGAGTCAGTAGGGTCTCATGGACACTGAGCCCTGGTGCATGAGGCTCCAGTAATTGTCTGTGGGTGGTGGGCACAGGTGCACCATCCAGCCCTGCTTCCGCCAGCCTGTCAAACTTTATGAGAGGCGGACAGCTGCTGTGGCTGGACAGGACTGGATAGTGCACTTTTGCCGCGTACACACGATCAGAAATTCCGTCAGAAAAAACTTGGATCTTTTTTCCGACAGAATTCCGCTCAAGCTTGCCTTGCATACACACGGTCACACAAAAAATCTCTGAACTTTCGACCGTCAAGAACGCGGTGACGTACAATACTACGATGAGCCGAGAAAATGAAGTTCAATGCTTCCGAGCATGTGTCGAATTGTTTCCGAGAATGCGTGATTTTTTTGCGCGTCCGAATTGCATACAGACGAACGCATTTTCGGATAGTAACTTTTTGCGACCGAAAAATAGAGAACCTGCTCTCAATCTTTTGCTGGCATGAATTCTGCCAGCAAAAGTCCGATGGAGCATACACACTATCGGAATTTCTGACCAAAAGCTCACATCCGACTTTTGCTGGCAGAATTTCTGATCGTGTGTATGGGGCATAAGAGGTACTTACGTGTAACGCAGTATGTGTCCAGGAATGAATACTCTATGTATTCAACATCTAACACAACTAAAGGTGCCTACAAGCAGAAGGGAATAAAAAAAGCAGTGGGACAAAGTATAAGTGCATATGATTCCAACAAAAAACTATTAAGAATGTGCAAAAGTGCAATCAATTAAAAAATGGAATCATCAAAATATAAAGTGCAAAGAAATAAATCCTCAAAATATAAAGTGCAGAGAAATGAGTGCAAAGGTGCAATTAACAGAGCATAAATAAGTCCATATATCAAAAATTCATTACATCAATCATTCAGAAATATATTTACCTCCTTCCTGACCAGAGCACTTTTTACAATTTGGCACTGCGTCGCTTTAACTGCTAATTGCGCGGTCATGCAATGCTGTACCCAAACGAAATTTGCGACCTTTTGTTCCCACAAATAGAGCTTTCTTTTAATGGTATTTGATCACCTCTGCGGTTTTTATTTTTTGCGCTATAAACGGAAAAAGACCGTACATTTTGAAAAAAAATGATATTTTCTACTTTTTGTTATAAAAAAAATCCAATAAACTCAATTTTAGTCATACATTTAGGCCAAAATGTATTCTGCCACATGTCTTTGGTAAAAAAATGTCAATAAGCGTATATTTATTGGTTTGCGCAAAAGTTATAGCATCTACAACAGGGGTCTCAAACTGGTGACCCTCCAGCTGTTTCGAAACTACAAGTTCCATCATGCATCTGCCTGTGGGAGTCATGCTTGTAATTGTCAGCCTTGCAATGCCTCATGGGACTTTTGCAACAGCTGGAGGGCCACCAGTTTGGGACCCCTGGTCTACAAACTAGGGTACATTTTCTGGAATTTACACAGCTTTTAGTTTATGACTGCCTATGTCATTTCTTGAGGTGTTAAAATGGCAGGGCAGTACAAACCCCCCCCCAAATGACCCCATTTTGGAAAGTAGACACCCCAAGGAAATAGCTGAGAGGCATGTTGAGCCCATTGAATATTAATTTTTTTTGTCCCAAGTGATTGAATAAAGACAAAAAAAAAAAAAATTACAAAAAGTTGTCATTAAATGATATATTGCTCACACCAAATTGCACCCCAAAATACATTTAGCTGCTTCTCCTGAGTACGGGGATACCACATGTGTGGGACCTTTTGGGAGCCTAGCCGCGTACGGAGCCCCGAAAACCAATCACCGCCTTCTGGATTTCTAAGGGCGTAAATTTTTGATTTCACTCCTCACTACCTATCACAGTTTTGAAGGCCATAAAATGCCCAGATGGCACAACCCCCCCCCAAATGACCCCATTTTGGAAAGTAGACACCCCAAGCTATTTGCTGAGAGGCATGTTGAGTCCATGGAATATTTTATATTTTGACACAAGTTGCGGGAAAGTGACACATTTTTTTTTTTTTGCACAAAGTTGTCACTAAATGATATATTGCTCACACAGGCCATGGGCATATGTGGAATTGCACCCCAAAATACATTTAGCTGCTTCTCCTGAGTACGGGGATACCACATGTGTGGGACCTTTTGGGAGCCTAGCCGCGTACGGAGCCCCGAAAACCAATCACCGCCTTCAGGATTTCTAAGGGCGTAAATTTTTGATTTCACTCCTCACTACCTATCACAGTTTTGAAGGCCATAAAATGCCCAGATGGCACAACCCCCCCCCCCAAATGACCCCATTTTGGAAAGTAGACACCCCAAGCTATTTGCTGAGAGGCATGTTGAGTCCATGGAATATTTTATATTTTGACACAAGTTGCGGGAAAGTGACACATTTTTTTTTTTTGCACAAAGTTGTCACTAAATGATATATTGCTCACACAGGCCATGGGCATATGTGGAATTGCACCCCAAAATACATTTAGCTGCTTCTCCTGAGTACAGGGATACCACATGTGTGGGACCTTTTGGGAACCTAGCCGCGTACTGAGCCCCAAAAACCAATCACCGCCTTCAGGATTTCTAAGGGCGTAAATTTTTGATTTCACTCTTCACTGCCTATCACAGTTTCGGGGGCCATGGAATGCCCAGGTGGCACCCCCCCCCCCCCCAATGACCCCATTTTGGAAAGACAAAGCCCTTTCTGACACTTTTTGTTTACATGAAAAAATTATTTTTATTACATGAAAATTACTTTGAACCCCCAAACATTATATATATTTTTTTAAAGCAAATGCCCTACAGATTAAAATGGTGGGTGTTTCATTTTTTATTTTCACACAGTATTTGCGCAGCGATTTTTCAAACGCATTTTTTTTGGTAAAAAACACACTTTTTAAAATTTTAATCCATCTATATTGCCCAAATGTTTGATGAAATTAAAAAGATGATCTTAGGCCGAGTACATGGATACCAAACATGACATGCCTTAAAATTGCGCACAAACGTGCAGTGGCGACAAACTAAATACATTTTTAAAAGCCTTTACAGGTTACCACTGTAGATTTACAGGGGAGGTCTACTGCTAAAATTACTGCCCTCGATCTGACCTTCGTGGTGATACCTCACATGCATGGTGCAATTGCTGTTTACATTTGATGCCAGACAGACACTTGCGTTTGCCTTTGCGCGAGAGCAGGGGGAGGACAGGGGTGCTTTTTTTTTTTTTTATCTTATTTTTAAACTGTTCCTTTCATTTTTTTTTTTTTTCAATCATTTTTATTGTTATCTCAGGGGATATAAATATCCCCTATGATAGCAATAGGTAGTGACAGGTACTCTTTTTTGAAAAATTGGGGTCTATTAGACCCTAGATCTCTCCTCTGCCCTCAAAGCATCTGACCACACCAAGATCGGTGTAATAAAATGCCTTCCCAATTTCCCAATGGTGAAAAGTAAGGAGATTAGGGCGCTCAAGACCTCATTATATCTAAAAAATCTCTATATAAAAAGTCCAATCAATATAATGATGGTGATGGTATGAGAAGTCTTCAACACAAATGGCTGCAGCTTGACAGAACGAAGCAAGATCTATATAAAAATATAAACAAACAAAAGGCGCCTCTAAGTGTAGAAGAAAAACTTTTTAATATCCCAACTGGGTTTAAAAACACTTACAAGATGGAGGAATAAAATGGGCACATCGTGGAAGTGATAAAAAATGGCATTGGAAAGGGTCACAGCAGAGGAAAATCTTCAGAGTGATGCATATATGTTTCACTGGGTCTATCACCGTCAGCAGCCGAATGAGACACTGGAACGCTGTGGGAGTCGGCATCATCGGCGAGGAGAGGAGAAGGACCCGGAAGTGATGTCGAATGTTATGAGACTCTGTGACCAGCCTGGACTGCAGCGCAGAGAGGAGGATGTGATGTCATAAGAAAGGGACGTGTTTCGGAACTCTGGACAGTTCCTTTGTCAACTGTAATGTTACATCCTCCGCTGGAGTCACGGCTTTATATATCGTGGGAGCAAACGCTGTTGCTGTCAAGATAAATAAATCCGCGCTGCAGCTGAATGGCGTACCTGAAGACAAAAAAATGGTTAACAATAAAACACAGTAAACAGTAAAGTATAAAAAATTGCATACCTGAAAAGCAAACATGATAAAACATAATAACAATAAAAACATTGCAGAATAGAATACAGTAAAAAAGAGCAGAACAATAGAGCGAGGAGAGAGAGAGAGAGAGAGAGAGAGAGAGAGAGAGAGAGAACAATAAAATGACAACTATTTTTTTTTTATTTTATATATTTTTTTGTGTTTTTTTTTTTTTTTTTTTACACTTTTTTTTTGTAACTGTAACTTTTGTAACTGTAACCGGTTCCAGGTTCGGGTCTCTCAAAATGCGATGGCATCTTGGGAGACCCTGTGAAAGTGTGTCTAGTCTGTGCAATGCTGTACCCTACGCTAATAGTCAACTAGTGAATGGTAGCATTCAAAACATTCACCAATGCAAAGACCAGGATTGTCAGGACAGGAGGGACAATAATAGCGGGTGTCACGCCTATATCCGTGCTTGCTGCAGACACGACATCTTTTTGGGGGGGGTTCGTTGGGTAGGGGTACTCGGGAGGACATAAAGAAAATGCCTCTCATGCAGCCGACTGCATTTGGTTGGGGATGTGAATGGGGGAAGTACGAGTGCTGCAGAAGTGGTGGGTTCCCAATTAGGATTGGCGAATGCAGCAGGAAGGGCACTATGGGCATGACGGGCCTGTGTTTGTCTTCTTCTTGGTGGCAGCGGGACACTACTTGTGCTTGCCACCTCACCAGCTTGAACTGCACTTATGGGACTCGCCACATCACCGAGTGTTACTTCAGTGCTGGTTTGACTACGACCGGGGTGTACTAGGCCGCTGATGCTTGCCAGTTCACCAAAACGCTACCAAAAAAACTGTTAGCAATCGCAGGGATTAGGCCTGACTCTGCAAACGCTGCAGTTATGCGTTTAGTGTTTTGTAAGTGACAGTGATCGATCGATACTGCACTTGGGTGAGCTGGTCTGGGCGGAGGGGCAAAACGCTGGTGCTAGCAGGTATCTGGGCTGATCCTGCTAACACTGCGTTTTTGGGAACCCTAAACTGCTGGGGACGCTAGTATAGATCTGATCGGATCAGATATTGATCCGTTCAGATGCTATACCACTAAGGGAGGGGTACGGTGCGTGCGTGGGTGTTAGCGGTACTGGCGCTAACCTGACGCTGCCTGGGGCTGGTGCTTGCCAGTTCACCAAAACGCTACCAAAAAAACTGTTAGCGATCGCAGGTATCAGGCCTGACTCTGCGAACGCTGCAGTTATGCGTTTAGTGTTTTGTAAGTGACAGTGATCGATCGATACTGCACTTGGGTGGGCTGGGCTGGGCTGGGCCGGGCGGAGGGGCAAAACGCAGGTGCTAGCAGGTATCTGGGCTGATCCCGCTAACACTGCGTTTTTGGGAACCTTAAACTGCTGGGGACACTAGTATAGATCTGATCGGATCAGATATTGATCCGTTCAGATACTATACCACAGTGGTTCTCAACTCCAGTCCTCGGGACCCACCAACAGGCCAGATTTTAAGAATTACCTTGGGGAGTTGCAGACTAGAATACTGCAATCACTGAGCAGCAAGTGATATCACCTGTGATGTGTTTCAGCTATCTTGCAAACCTGGCCTGTTGGTGGGTCCTGAGGACTGGAGTTGAGAACCACTGCTATACCACTAAGGGAGGTGTATGGTGCGTGCGTGGGTGTTAGCGGTACTGGCGCTTACCGGACGCTGCCTGGGGCGACGCAGACCCTAAAACCTAACATATCACCGCCGGGCGATCAGGGGGCTAAACCTTTATTAGGCAATAAACGGCGGGTGCCCTGACACTATAAAAAATAAACTAACTAACCAGCGTCACCCGTAACAGTTATACGGTGATCACTGGTGAAAGGGTTAACTAGGGGGCAATCCGGGGCTTAAAACCTTTATTAGGTAGTATATGGGGGTCCCTGACGCTATAAAACGCTGACGGCTAACCTAAACATTTACCTCCCTAACTAGCGTCACCAGTGACACTAATACAGCGATCAGAAAAACGATCGCTTAGTGACACTGGCGACGGGGGGGTGATCAAGGGGTTAAAACTTTATTAGGGGGGTTAGGGGGGTACCCTAGACCTAAAGGGGTCTAACCCTAACTGTCCTACCACACTAACTGTCACAAACTGACACCAATGCAGTAATCAGAAAAAAAAACAAAAAACTGCTTGGTGTCAGTGTGACAGGGGGAGGGGGGGTATATATGCCTGGCATGTTCTACTGTGAGGTGTAGTGTTGTGCACTCACATCGATGTCTTCTCTCCTCGGCGCCGGAACGAAAAATACCGAGCCGAGGAGAGATGACATCACTTCCTCTGCCGCTGTTTACTATACAGCAGCAGAGGAAGGATTTAATTGGCTGGGAGCAATCGCGAGGGGGGGGGCCACGAATGGATGGCCTCACCCTCACCTCTCATCGCTCCCGGACAGAAGCCGACCGCCTCGGGCACCGGGGGGGGGAGGTTCCGATCGGACTCCCCACCCGCGGGAGGCAGATCACGTACAGGTACGTGATTTTGCCTGCCCGTGCCATTCTGCCGACGTATATCGTCGTGAGGCGGTCGGCAAGTGGTTAATGAATAAACAAGGTCCCATCACAGAACATCCAAAGTGTGTAATCCTCCAAGGAGTATCAGGAAAATGGACTCTACCCCCAGATAGTAGTAGTTACCAGGCAGGAACACACCAGACAGGAACACACCAGACAGGTCAGGGATAAAGTTGTGGAGAAGTTTAAAGCAGGGTTAGGTTATAAAAAAAATATCCCAAGCTTTGAACATCTCACGGAGCACTGTTCAATCCATTATCCGAAAATTTAATAAATATGGCACAACTGCAAACCTACCAAGACATAGCCGTCCATCTAAACTGACAGGACAGGCAAGGAGAGCATTAATCCGAGAAGCAGCCAAGAGGCCCATGGTATATCTGCAGGATGTGCAGAAATCCACAGCTCAGGTGGGAGAATCTGTCCACAGGACAACTATTAGTCGTGCACTCCACAAATATGGCCTTTATGAAAGAGTGGCAAGAAGAAAGCCATTGTTGAAAGAAAGTCAAAAGAAGTCCTGTATGTAGTTTGCGAGAAGTCATTTGGGGAACACAGCAAACATGTGGAAGAAGGTGCTCTGGTCAGATGAGACCAAAACTGAACTTTTTGGCCTAAAAGCAAAATGCTATGTGTGGCGGAAAACTAACACTGCACATCACCCTGAACACACCATCCCCACCGTGAAACATAGTGGTGGCAGCATCATGTTGTGGGGATGCTTTTCTTCAGCAGGGACAGGGAAGCTGGTTAGAGTTGATGGGAAGATGGATGGAGCCAAATACAGAAAACCTGTTAAGCCGTGTACACACGAGCGGAATGTCCGACAGAAAAAGTCAGACGGAAGCTTTTCATCGTATATTCCGATCGTGTGTATGCCTCATCGGACCTTTTTTTTTTCATCGGACCTAAAAATAGAACATGTTCTAAATATTTCCGACGGAACCAATTCCTATCGGGAAAACTGCTCATCTGTATACGGACCAAAAACTGAAGCAAGTACAAGACGGAAGCTATTGGCTACTGGCTTTTGAACATCCTTTTTCTAATCCCGTCGTACGTGCTGTACGTCACCTCGTTCTGGACAGTCGGACTTTGGTCGGAACTTTGGTTTGACCGTGTGTAGGCAAGACCGCTTGAATGGAATTTAGTTGGAGTTCCGTCGGAGAAACCTTCGGAGTTTATTCCAACGGAAAAAACGGTTGTGTGTACAGGGCATTAGAGTTTGCAAAAGACTTGAGAATGGGGCGGAGGTTCACCTTCCAGCAGGACAATGACCCTAAACATACAGCCAGAGCTACAATGGAATGGTTTGGATCAAAGCATATTCATTAGAGTGGCCGAATCAAAGTCCAGACCTTAATCCAATTGAGAATCTGTGGCAAAACTTGCTGTTCACAGACGCTCTCCATCCAATCTGACAGAGGTTGAGCTATTTTGCAAAGAAGAATGGGAAAAAAAACGCAATCTTTATATGTGCAAAGCTGGTAGAGACATCCCCAAAAAGACTTGCAGCTGTAATTGCAGTGAAAGGTGGTTCTACAAAGTATTGACTCGAGGGGGGGGGGGGGGCTGAATACAAATGCACCCCACACTTTTCACATATTTTTATAAAATAATTTGAAAACCATTTATCATTTTCCTTCCACTTGAAAATTATGTGCCACTTTGTGTTGGTCTATCACATAAAATCCTAATTAAAATACATTTACGTTTTTGGTTGTAACATGACAAAATGTGGAAAATGTCAAGGGGTATGAATACTTTTTCAAGGTACTGTAGGTTGAAACACATTAACTGAAACAAAAACAGCTGTGTAGGAGGCTTAAAATTTGATGGGGACCAGCCAAATTCTGCTACTAAGTTGAGAGTGGAAGACAGTTTGTTTGTAACATGCTTACTTCCCTTTAACATCAGAAGATGTCCAGCAGTGCCATCAGCACAGAACTGGCGAAAACCAGTGGAATTCAGGTACACCTGTCTGGAGAAGTCTGGCCAGAAGTTGTCTTCATAGAAGAATTGCATCCAAAAAGCCATACCTCTGACGTTGAAACAAGGCTAAGTGACTCAACTATGCACAAAAACATAGGAACTGGGGTGCAGAAATATGGCAGCAAGTGCTCTGGACTGATGAGTCAACATGTGAATTATTTGACTGTAGCGGGATGCAGTCTGCTCCTGAAGGGCTGGAAAGAGGTACAATAATGAGTGTCTGCAGGCAACAGTGAAGCATGGTGGAGGTTCCTTACAAGTTTGGAGAAGGGAAAACAGAAGCACCGCTAAGTGTAGACTTTATAAACCATTTATTGAGAAAAGAGTGTCAAGCAACTCACATTTCTACACTATAAAGTCTTCATTTTGAGGCACTTCTGTTTTCTCTTCTCACTACATGTTCCCTGGGGATTGCTTCAACTCCCACAAGAGGCTTGCTGTAAGTTGCTGAAACCTTTTAATATTTGCTGCCCTCACCTTCATACTGCATGGACTTAACTCACGACTCTTCATTTTAATCTTTGGACATACTGTATCTGCATGGACTATATGGTACCTTTTTATTGATTAGCTATTTGCACCCAAAACCATACTACCATCCTTGTGAGTTCGGGGCTGCATTTCTGCAAATGGAGTTGAAGATTTGGTTAGGATCAATGGTGTCCCCAATGCTGAGAAGTACAGGCAGATATTTATCTATAAATTTACAAGTTATGCGCTGCGCTTGGGTGATCCCAAAAACAAAATATATTAACCAACTCTGTGCTTACTAGTGCGATAGTATTAAATACAAATAATATAAATGTTAAATAAAATAAAAAAGTGTAAAAAAAACAAGTGCTTGTTACACCATAAATTAGTGCTTATTAGTGCTTGTTACACCATACATAGTGTCTTAATCAACATAAAAAGTGCTTAGTGCTCAATATAAAGTATTCTGCTTGTATAAATTAATAAATAATAAATAATGAAAAAAGTTCTCTTTAGCACTCTAAATAGTGCGTGCAAACAATGTCCAGCAGTGATAATAAAACAATGCGTGCAGGTGGTGTTCAGCTGTGACAACAATCCAACATCATGCTGAAGATATCCTGAGTGCTGCAAAACATGCTCCGGTGCTCCTTCGTGACCCCCTTAAGATAATGTGCTCACCTCAGAGCATGTGACTCAGCTGCTACCCTGAGTCCAAATACGCTTTGGAGCCACCCCTGGGCTCAGTCTCAGTGTTTGCTGCACTCCTCCATCTGGAAACAATGTGGCTCCATACATATAAATGAAAAGGAAACTATATAGTGTAATATAGTCAAAATACTTTTATTAAAAGAAAACGTTCCCCACACCGGGGTACTCACATGGCACTGGTGCGTCAGTGCACCATACTATATCGGCTTTCTATGCAAAATCACTGGATGTTTGGTGTGGTATGCTGTGCTGGGACAGCGCTGGTGTAAAGTCCGTGTCAGTCTCTTCGTCCTGGCCCCTCCCCTACGCATCTTCGACACAGGGATCACGTGTCATCATCAAGGGGATATTTATATATAATAGATATATATATATATATGATAGATATTTATCTATCATGCCATACCATCAAGGAGGTGTGTGATTGGCCCCAAATGTTTTCTGCAGCAGAACAACGACCCCAAACATGCAGCCGATGTCATTAAGAATTATCTTCAGCGTAAAGAACAACAAGGCATCCTGTAAGTGATGGTTTGGCCCCCACAGAGCCCTGATCTCAACATCATTGAGTCTGTCTGGGATTACATGGAGAGACAGAAGGATTTGAGGCAGCCTACATCCACAGAAGATCTGTGGTTAGTTATCCAAGATGTTTGGAACAACCTACCTGGTGAGTTCCTTCAAAAACTGTGTGCAAGTGTACCTAGAAGAATTGATGCTGTTTTAAAGGCAAAGGGTGGTCACACCAAATATTGATTTTACTTGGATTTCTTCTTTTACAGCATTTTTTCACACCGCCTTAAACTTTTGCACATTATATATATTATTATTAATTAATATTATATATATATATATATATATATATATATATATATATATATATATATATATATATATATATATATATATATACATATATATATACATATATATATAACATTTTATCTTCCACTGTCCATAATTTCGAAACACCTGGTAGGACTTGCACTCTCAAGCATACTTTTTTTTCTGGATGTACGCGTATCTCTGTGCATTTGGAATGTAGCCTCAGGGAACACATATAACTGTGATTCAACAATTAGGTCAGTGGCTAAAGTAATGAGGGTAACATGTAACTATGCTGTCAAAGATAAATTGACTCCCATCTTTTTTTGTGTTTAAAGTCCACACATGAAAATCTGACAATTCGCTGTTTCAAGCATGTGTTCTGCCCAAATATAGCACACTGTTGTGTTAAAGGGGTTGTAAACCCTCAAGGTTTTTGGTGAAAAAACTTCTGTAGTGCAGACCGGACATCACATGACGTTGCCAGGATATCAAGCCGCTGCACGCATCACGGCGATCGGTGGCCGCAAAACACCAATCTAGGTAAAGAGTCTCTGACGGAGACTCTTTACCACGTGATCAACCGTGTCCAATTAGGCTGATCACAGTGTAAACAGGAAGAGCCGTTGATCGGCTTTTCCTCACTCGTGTCTGTCAGACGCGAGTAGAAGAGAGCTGATTGGCTGCTCCTTTGACGGGGGGGGGTCTGTGCTGATCGATTATCAGTGCAGCATTGCTGAGGTAGGGTGACCACATTTCCAAACTGCCATTCAGGGACCCCCCCCCCCCCCCCAAAAAAGATGATTTTTGACTTTTTTTTGCCGTTTTTTTGAGCAGGGGCGTATGAAATCAGCGGGCCCATGTGCAAGATCAAAAGTGGGCCCTAGGCATCAAGAAGAACAACAATATGGCACGCAAAGCGCGTCGTGGTGAACAGTGGACATGTCTTATATTGCGCTAAATATTGGCTTAAAGGGGGTGTTGTTAAAGAGAGTCTGAGATGACTTATATAGTACAGAATGTGGTAATGTTAAATAGGGAATGCAGAGTGTATGGTGGTGAGTAGTATGTACAGGAGAGGAGTGCGTAGTGTACGGCGGGGGGGTAATATGTACAGGAGAGGAGTGTGGAATGTACGGCGGGGGGGTAATATGTACAGGAGAGGAGTGCGGAATGTATGGTGGTGGGTAATATGTACAGGAGAGGAGTGTGGAATGTATGGCGGGGGGTAATATGTACAGGAGAGGAGTGCGTAGTGTACGGCGGGGGGGTAATATGTACAGGAGAGGAGTGCGGAATGTATGGTGGTGGGTAATATGTACAGGAGAGGAGTGCGGAATGTATGGCGGTGGCTAATATGTACAGGAGAGGAGTGCGGAGTGTATGGCGGGGGGGGGTAATATGTACAGGAGAGGAGTGCGGAATGTATGGCGGTGGGTAATATGTACAGGAGAGGAGTGCGGAGAGTATGGCGGGGGGTAATATGTAGAGGAGAGGAGTGCGGAATGTATGGCAGTGGGTAATATGTACAGAAGAGGAGTGCGGAGTGTATGGTGGTGGGTAATATGTACAGGAGAGGAGTGCGGAGTGTATGGCGGGGGGTATTATGTACAGGAGAGGAGTGCGAAGTGTATGGCAGGGGGTAATATGTACAGGAGAGGAGTGCGGAGTGTATGGCGGGGGGGTAATATGTACAGGAGAGGAGTGCGGAGTGTATGGCGGGGGGTATTATGTACAGGAGAGGAGTGCGGAGTGTATGGCGGGGGGGTAATATGTACAGGAGAGGAGTGCGGAGTGTATGGCGGGGGGGTAATATGTACAGGAGAGGATGTAAGGGGGCACTTTGGAGGAAGTAAAGGGGCACTCTGAAAGCACTAATGCCGCGTACACACGGTCGGACTTTTCAGCTACAAAAGTCCGACAGCCCGTTCGACAGACTTTCAACTGACTTTTGGCAGACTTTCAACAGACTTTCTAACGACCGGACTTGCCTACACATGATCACACCAAAGTCCGGAGGATTCGTACGTGATGACGTACACAGGACTAAAATAAGGAAGTTGATAGCCAGTAGCCAATAGCTGCCCTAGCGTCGGTTTTTGTCCGTCGGACTAGCATACAGACGAGCGGATTTCTGGGTTCGGCGGAGTTACGACGTAAAGATTTGAAGCAAGTTCCAAATCTAAAGTCCATCAGATTTGCGACTGGAAAAGTCCGCTGAAAGTCCGGTGAAGCCCACACAAGATCGGATTGTCCTCCGGATTTGGTCCGTCGGGGTCCGTCGGACAAGTCCGGTCAAAAAGTCTGACCGTGTGTACGCGGCATAAGGGGGCACCCTGGAGGTTGTAAGGGGGGATCTAAGGGGGCACTCTGGAGGTTGTAAGGGGGGATGTAAGGGAGCACTCTGGCAGTACTAACTTAGTCAGAGCCCCCTTACATCCTCTGGGGTGCCCCCTTAGTGCCTCCTTACATCCTCAGGAGTGTGCCTTACATTCTCCTCCAGAGAGCCCCCTTACATCCCCCTCCAGAGTGCACTCTGGAGAAAGTAAAGGGGCAATCTGGAGTAAGTAAGGGGAGGAAGTAAGGGAGCACTCTGGAGGCACACAGATAGTACCTCCAGAGTGCCCCCTGCAGAGAGTGCTGAGGAGTGATGGCAATGAATCCATGCCAGGTCAATGTTAGGAAAAGCAGAGCACACCACCCACCTCATGGCTGCCCTATTCCACTACTGCTTGCTCTCTCCCTGCCACAGCCCTGACATAAGCCCGGTCCAGCCTGTAGTGTATGTCCCCATGTTATCTGTACCTGAATTACTGCAAATCCTCCAGGGGATGCTGCATCCACTGCTGCTCAGGTGAGGTCTTCTCCCACTCCCTCCTGGGCTGTTTCCAGGAGGACAGTGGGATGGACAGGGGGACCATGGGATGGACAGAGGGACAGTGGGATGGACAGAGGGACAGTGGGATGGACAGGGGGACAGTGGGATGGACAGAGGGACAGTGGGATGGACAGAGGGACAGTGGGATGGACAGGGGGATCGTGGGATGGACAGGGGGACAGTGGGATGGACAGAGGGAGAGTGGGATGGACAGAGGGACAGTGGGATGGACAGGGGCACAGTGGGATGGACAGAGGGACAGTGGGATGGACACGGGGGACCGTGGGGTGGACAGGGGGACCGTGGGATGGACAGGGGGACCGTGGGAAGGACAGGGGGACCGTGGGAAGGACAGGCGGACCGTGGGATGGACAGGCGGACCGTGGGATGGACAGGGGGACAGTGGGATGGACAGGGGGACTGTGGATGGACAGGGGGACTGTGGGATGGACAGGGGGACTGTGGGATGGACAGGGGGACCAGGGGATGGACAGGGGGACAGTGGGATGGACAGGGGGACTGTGGGATGGACAGGGGGACCAGGGGATGGACAGGGGGACAATGAGATGGACAGGGGGGCTGTGGGATGGACAGGGGGACTGTAGGATGGACAGGGGGACAGTGGGATGGACAGGGAGACTGTGGGACAGTGGGATGGACAAGGGGACAGTGGGATGGACAGGGGGACTGTGGGATGGACAGGGGGACACTTACACATACGGACTTGTCTCTGACTGTCTCCCCGACCTCTCGGTTCTCACTTCTTCCTAGTAGGCTACACTTCCCAGCGCGCAGCGTGGCACACGGAGCCCTCCATAGAGATGACTGGGGGAAGCAGCTTGTGTTGACAGGCAACAGAAGGGAACAGAAGATCTCGGTCATGTTACTAGGCAGAACAGGGAAAATGTTTTGTTTACAAAGGCATTTCCCCATTCTGCCTCTCCTCGCCGCGATCGCGGGCCGCCGGCGAACATCGAGTCCGCGGGACCCTCAGGCGCCCACTATCCTGCTTTTGCGGACTTATGTACATGTACGTCAGTTTGTGCAGGAGTGCCATTCTGCCGACGTATATCAGCGTGAGCCGGCCGGCAAAAGGTTAAAAGTTATTATTGTATTTCCCAATGCAGATTTCTGTCTTCTCCTGAAGGATGGGGCAGCTCTTTATACAGCTTGCCCTGGATCAGAGTCATGCATTGCTTTGTTGCCCCCATCACCATAGCAGCAAATGATGCCCTGCCTCTCTGCCCTACAGCATCATTGGCTGTTGTGGTGCTGGCAGCAGGCCTGCCTGCACCATGGCATCTCATGACTGATTCATGATAAACTGGGTTCTGTGCTTGCGGTACCGCAGGGAGCTTCTCAGATCATTCAAAAAGGTTATTTTATTGCCTTGTCCTTGAAAATGTATGGAAAAATGAGCTCATCAATGTGCTACTTCTCTTTTCACTGTGTCCTCATAAAGTGAGAAGAGGACCAATCAGAAATTGCTTGATTCAAAACATTTTTTTTTGTTCTTTTCTCTCTATAACTATTATAGAAACAAAATTGTTCGCACATACTAGCCTGGCTGGTATGCAAATTCTCTCTGGCCGGAGTCAGCACTTAGGTCCCAAGAGGTCAGATGTACAATGGTCCTTGAAAACAATAGCACTGTGTGTCTATGTAAAGGGCTTTATCCTGTGCTCGTTACCTGTAAAGAGGATGTATTAAACATTCATTCTCCTTTCTTGTGAAAAAAAAAACATTTATTCTCCATTACTCTCAAGATCCACACGATCGCAGTGATATCACATACAGTATGTGTGAGTTATTTGTTGTCTGTACCTATGGTAGGGCACAGAAACAACGGTGCACATTTTGCTTACATAAAACACACTGATACTAATTTTAAAAAATGTGTTTGAACCTACTTAAAATACACTGGCCCTGACCTTTGACCCTGACCCTAACTTTACCCCCGACACTGACCTAGATTAAACCCTGATCTTTTTTAATATTATTTGTTTTTACATACACTTTTTTTATTTACATTTTTCTCCTCTAGCAAGGAGCAAAAGATACAATGTATCTCTCTCTCCATTCAAGAAAAAAAGATACAGACAAAGGGTGGGCTGTACGGTGATTGACCACTGTGATAGCCAATCAGAGGCTATCAAAGAAACCAGACCTCCCTGTTCTCAGTCGCAAGTACGAGACCCAGTGGCGGCTGATGCTCAATATTTTGAGGGGGGGCAAGCCAACACCACCCCCCCCCCGTGCAGAAGGCGGCGATCAGAGGCCTCCTTACCTTAGCTTCTGCTCCAGCTTGTCCTCGCTCCTTGCTTCTCCTCCCAGCTGAACAGGAAGTGGGTCCTGAGACCCGATTGGCCAGGAGTATGCTTTCTGATTGGCCAGGAGGAGAATCAGGAAGACAATAGCGAATATTAATTTGCTATTGTCACACAACTGTGTGGGTTCAGGGCGAAGTGCTCTTCACCCCAAGCCCACCCTTTTTTGAAGCCAATTAGAGCCTAATGCCGCGTACACACGAGCGGACTTTACGGCAGACTTTGCTCAGCGGACTTTTCGACAGACTTTACGACGGACTTTCTGAATGAACGGACTTGCCTACACACAATCCACCAAAGTCCGTCGAATTCGTACGTGATGACGTACGACCGGACTAAAACAAGGAAGTTCATAGCCAGTAGCCAATAGCTGCCCTAGCGTGGCTTTTTGTCCGTCGAACTAGCATACAGACGAGCGGACTTTTCAACCGGACTCGATTTCGACGGATTGATTTAAAACATGTTTCAAATCTAAGTCCGTCCAACTTTTGAGAAAACAAAGTCCGCTGGAGCCCACACACGATCGAATTGTCTGACGAAATCCAGTCCGCCGGGCAAAGTCTGCCGTAAAGTCCACTCGTGTGTACGCGGCATAAGGCTCTAATCATGTGCAAAAAAAAAAAATCCATTGAAATCCATGCGTCCGGTGCCCTGCATGTAGATTAGGGGCTAGGCGCATGGATTAGGGGGGCGGCGCCCCTGCGCCCAGTATGAGCAGGTCACCACTGATCCCGAGGTTATCATTGACAGCCTGGTCTCTGTTCTGGGAATGCGATGTGCACTGCACACGGGTCAAATGTCAGGCGACTTGGGCCGGTACAATAAAAAACAGGCAACATTCGGCCCGTGTGTATGGATTGGCCGGCTTCTGTCAGATTAGCATGCTGGAAAACCGGCTCCCAATCAGCACTTTCATTAGGAGTGGAGATTACCTTTAGGGACACAAATGAAAAACAAATATCCAGCTGTGTTTTTTCTTCTCTGTCCGATAGCCACAATGCCTTGTAGCCATTCTCAATTACCAAAATGTAATTGGGCTGCATGTTCTAAATTCTTTGTCAATCCAACGGGCAGTAGAGGCCACAATCTATTCATTCTGAATAAACAGAGCCTGGAGCACGTCTGGGCACATCAGCACATGGACTCAATGGCATGTTCACTGAAGTGAATCTCAATATGGCAAATACGTTTCAATAAAGGAAAACTGCATGCAGAACTAAACATACAATTTTGTATAGGGATGAGTAAAAACACAAAGGTTTCTGGAGGAAATGCAGTTGTGAATTTCCCCTTGCCAGGATCAGAAGGATAAACAGGCAGTTCAGTAAAACATTAACCTCTTGCCAACCTCATCACTAGGGTTGCCACCTTTTTTTCAGGTCAAACCTGAACACTTTAGCGGCGCACAGCAATTTTTTTAGTTGCATAAACTATACATATATTTTGCTATTAAATAACATTTCTAATCATATGAAGTTAACAACAAGAGTCCCCCTTTACATCACAGTCCACAGAGTTCCCCTTTTACATCTGAACTCGCAGAGTTCCCTTTCACTGTAAGGGGGGGACTCTGCAGACTCTGATGTAAGGGAGAACTCTGGGGACTCTGACATAAGGGATGCTCTGGGAACCCTAATTTAAGGGGGAACACTGTGAACTCTGATGTATGGAGAGGACTCTGATGTAAGGGGGAACACTGAGATCTCTCATGTACGGAGAGGACTCTGATATAGGGGGGGGGGCACTGTGGCCTCTGGTGTAAAGGGGAACTCTGATGTAAGTGGTGCTCTGAGAACTCTGATTTACCTTAGTGTACTCACTCAGAGGCAGAAGAGAGAAGAGGGGAGACTTCAGTCACAGGCAGGGAAGGATGGGGAGCTCACTCACCCTTTGGCATTCAGCACCTCTCATCCAAATGTATCTGAGGCTGCTGGGCTTCAAATTTCCAGCCCACACTTTCCTTTTCTGAGGCACAGCTCTGGGGATTGGAGTGTTGGCAGACAAAGAGGTGTAGGAGTGGGAGGAAGAGGTGCAGATGCTCCTCTCCCATCTGTGTGTGTATTGGGGAGGGGGGGGTATTAGTGCAAGCTTTGGGCAGCATAAAAGAGAGTGTAACAGACACTCTCAGCTTAGACAACTGCAGCCAGAAACCCTGCTGGGAAGCCATAGTCCAGTCTAAATAATGTGTCCGGGTTTCAGGCAGTCTGAAACCTGGATGCATGATTCCAAACCCGAACTGTTCAGGTGAATCCCAGACAGGTGACAACTCTACTCATCGCCTACACATGAGGCCGCAAAGTAGCCTCCCTGCGCTGAATCACGTACCTAGTACGTGATCCGCACACCTGCTGGTCTGGCTGTGATTTGTTACAACACATGCAGATGACTGGGTCTCAGCCAGTGATTGGCCGCCAGGACCCGCTGATCGGCTCAGTCTTTCGCCTAACACAGCTCTGTGATTGTAAAGCTGTGTTCACTGACAGGGGATCTTGCAGTTTATGTATTCCCTGCTAAGCAGGGAATAAAAACAACAAGATCCTTAGCAAAAGCACCACATATTACACATAGTTAGGAACACAGTTAACCCTGAGACAATCGAGCCTTTCAGGCTGTTGCAGCTCTTCTCTCTGTCAGCAACCACCCTCTTTAATCAACCCGAAGGTCAAGTAAATACCCTCTACAATTAACCTTCTCCTAAATCTGCCCCTAGCTGACTCTCCACACCCTACATGTTTGTCCCATGGTCTTTCCATTTCCATATAATATACAAAGATTGCAGCTCCAACTCTAAGAATAAATTCTCAGAATACATTTTTTCCCATAAGTCAGACTCAGTAAGCAAGATTATAATTAAACATGTCGGTTGGATGTTTATGGAGGGCCCATGAGCCCAACAGTTACTGTCTGTAGGAACGGTCAATTAGGAAGGGTAAAACACCTACCTTAAAGAGGAACTCCAGGCTCCTTCAGAAAAAATTAAAAGTCAGCAGCTACAAATACTGTAGATGCTGACTTTTATTATAATGACCCTCACCTGTCCAGAAATCCCGCAATGTCCTCACCCAAGCCAATTCTTTAATCGGCTTCGGGTGCAGGCACCGGCATCGCTAGTAAGGGAAACAGGAAGTGAAGACTTATGGTTTCACAGCCTGTTTCCTACTGCGCATGCACGACTCGTACTGCACCTTGTGAATAGTCCTATAGTCTTCTGAGACCCGCGACTTGTCTCAGAAGACTGAGGGTGAAGGAGGGTGGGCTGAACTTCTGGCTCAGTTTGCCACGGTGATCTGAACCAGAAGTGGGAGTGGATACATGTCAAAACCAGATACCTGCCCCTCCCCCAAAAAGTGCCAACTGTGGCAGTCTCATCTCCTGTGTCCCTGTCCTTCTTCACTGTCCTCACTCATCTTCAGTGTTTCTGTACTTTACTGTCCTTACTCATCCTGTTAACAGGGAAAAAAACACGCTAGGTCCAAAATTATATATACATTGAAACTTATGTGAAGATAAATTGAAAGTTCACAATAACTGTAAAACAGAAAATGTAGTCCAAAAAGCAGCAGCTGGATATGTGTTAACACAAATAAACTGTATAAAGGGGAAAAAAACTGCGCTATTAAATGGAAAGTCCATGCAATTGCTCATGGATAAACGGTGACCAATTCAATCTAATGATGAACACCAGGGTGAATCAAAAGATATATCAAACGTGCCACCACCTTAAGAAAAGCCTGCTTACCAGCTGGCAGGCAAAATCGGGCAGTTGGCTTATACCCAGCCAGGGCCTTTACTTGCAAGGAAGATCCGCTGATGGACTGGAGGCTGGATGATTAGATGATTGGATGAATGCCCGGACCACTCCTGACACCACACGACCTTACACAGACCACGAGACTCAGCCATATACAGAGGAAGAAAAGCCATCCATAGCTTGATACTGTCACAACTAATAATTTATTAAAAGATAATGCACTTATATAGAGATAAAACCTCACATGTAAAAAGCAGAGCCGGCCGGCTGCAAATGATATCCCGTCCTCCTAACGCAGGAGCGTGGTGACGTCAACACGTGTCCTCGCCCAGATGCGTTTCGTCATAAATGATGTTATCAATGGGGACTTTACTCATCCTGTGTCTCTGTCCTTCTTCACTGTCCTCATTCATCTCCTGTGTCTCTGTCCTTCTTCACTTTCCTTACTCAACTCCTGTGTCTTTGACCTTTACTGTCCTCACGCATCTCCCATGTCTCTGTCCTTCTTCACTGTCCTCACTCATCTCCTGTATCTTTGTCCTTCATTGTCCTCACTCCTCTCCTGTGTCTCTGTCCTATGGCACTGTCCTCACTTATCGCCTGTGTCTCTGTCCTTCTTCACTTACCTCACTTATTTCCAGTGTTTCTGTACTTTACTGTCCTCACTTATCCCGGGTCTTTGTCCTTCTTCGCTGTCCTCACTCATCTCCTGTGTCTCTCTCTTTCTTCACTTTCCCTACTTAACTCCTGTGTCTTTGACCGTTACTGTCCTCGCTCATCTCCTGTGTCTCTGTCCTTCTTCACTTACCTCACTTATCTCCAGTGTTTCTGTACTTTTCTGTCCTCACTCATCCCGTGTATTTGTCCTTCTTCAATGTCCTCACTCATGTTCTGTGTCTCTGTCTTTCTTTACTGTCCTCACTCATCTCCTGTATCTAATTCCGAGCAAATGTTCACTGCAAAACGGGTATTAGCGCCCATGTGCAAACGTATTTACAGTGCAAGCTGAGCAGTGCATGCGTATGCACACCTACACGCCAGGCACTGGCATGGGCGCCAAACGGCCTATTAAGCTGGACTGTTATGCCGCGTACACACGACCGGACTTTCCGTCAGAGTAGACTCTGACGGAGTTCCGCTGAAACGGACTTGCCTACACACGATCACACCAAAGTCCGTTCGCTTAGAACGCGATGACGTACGACGGGACTAGAAAAAGGAAGTTCAATTGCCAGTAGCCAATAGCTGCCCTTGCGTCATATTTGGTCCGTCGGACTAGCATACAGACGAACGGTTTTCCCAATAGGAATTGAGTCCGTCGGAAAGATTTGAAACATGTTTTATTTCTAGGTCCGTCAGAATTTTAGAAAAAGAAAGTCAGATGAAGCCCACATCCGATCGGAATGGCCGACGGAATGATTCCGTCGGACCTTTTCTGCCGGAAAGTCCGCTCATGTGTACGCGGCATTACATGAACAGATTGCTGAGTGGTATTCAGCTAGTTCCTGCTTTACCAGTGCCCAGACCTGCTATCAGGGTTGCCAACCTCCCACAGCATTTTTTACTTACAAAACATGGAAAATTTACTGACAGAGCACATTTTTTTTTACTGTCAGCCTGAAAAATGACAGAAATTCTATTGAAAACTAAGTGCATACCTTTCCGCCTGCTGCCCAGGCTCCCCTGTGTGCCCCCCTACCCCCGCAGTGCTTACGGCGTCCCTCCTCTTTCCTGCTGGCAGCTGCGAGCACACAATAGGATCCTTCAAGATGAAGAGTGGGGTAAATGTCATATTTACCAGCCCCTTCCTTTCTTGAGTGCACACAATGAATGATAGGTAATGATCACTCTGTTCATTCATAACTGAAGCATTGACTGTTATTTCTATCAGCAGCCCTGCTCGTGCCACTCTGTGTCCTAACACCTCCTGTCACCATTACCAGCTTTTTTGGAGAAGAGGTCCAAGAGACAGATCTCCACCATGTATGTGACACAAGCCCATTGACACACCCGGAAGTGTTGACTTTTCAGCAGACTTTAAGAAATAATTTTTCATAAATGGATCTGTGTTTGGCAGCAGGGGCAGCAAAAGAGGTAAGCATGGTCACTCATCTTTTACAAGGAAAGCTTGACTGGGAAAGTCAGAGTTGCTTTTAGGGGTGCAACGGATCTTCATCGATCCGTGATCTGATCCGCGGAGGTTGATCCGTACGGGACACCCGTGATCCGCGGAGCGCTCTGTGACCTCGACCTAGCTTCGGAACGGCGGCCATCTTGGTACACCCGGCGGCCGTTTAGCATGTGATTGCTCCGTCAAATGACGGAACGATCACTTGTAACAAACCGGCGTCATGTCATGACGCCGGTTCCTCTCTCCCCTCTGTGTACTGATCTGTACAGTGGAGGGGAGAGATCGGATGGCAGCAGTGCCATTACTCTGCAATGCCCTGCCAATACTCTGCAATGCCCTGCCAATACTCTGCTGCAATACCCTGCCAATACTATGCAATGCCCTGCCAATACTCTGCAATGCCCTGCTGCAATACCCTGCCAATACTCTGCAATACCCTGCTGCAATGCCCTGCCAATACTCTGCAATGCCCTGCTGCAATACCCTGCCAATACTCTGCAATGCCCTGCCAATACTCTGCAATGCTCTGCTGCAATGCCCTGCCAATACTCTGCAATGCTCTGCTGCAATACCCTGCCAATACTATGCAATACCCTGCCAATACTCTGCAATACCCTGCTGCAATGCCCTGCCAATACTCTGCAATGCCCTGACAATACTCTGCAATGCCCTGACAATACTCTGCAATGCCCTGACAATACTCTGCAATGCCCTGCCATACCCTGCCAATACTCTGCTATACCCTGCCAATACTCTGCCAATACCCTGCCAATAGTCTGCCAATACCCTGCCAATACTCTGCCAATACCCTGCCAATACTCTGCCAATATACCCGCCAATATCCTGCCAATACCCTGCAATACTCTGCCAATAGGGAGATTGTGGATATTACAGTGGGGGAGATTTTTTTTTTGTTGATCCGAAAATGATCCGAACCGTGACTCCTGATCCGAGGAACGTTCCAAACCGTGAGTTTTTTGAGCCGTTGCACCTCTAGTTGCTTTAGGAGAATACATTTTCCATCATACTGACACTTCCAACTTTGGTTCCTTGTGAAAGTAATTTCCTCTCAATTATAAAAAAAAATAATAATAAATTACTAAAATCAAACAGAGAGTAACATGGAATTGTTGCCCATGGTAACCTTTTTGTCTTTTTAATTTTCTAAAAATGAAAGAAGAAATGTGGTTGGTCACTTTTGGCTCAGAATTTGAACCCATTTATTTTTTTTTCACCATTTCCAGTATTTCCAGTGGAAAGACAGAGCTCGATTCCCCCTTCTTGGGTCACTAGTTATTTAAGTCAAAGCCACTCCTGCTTCCTCTCTCCCCTCCCTGCACTGTCTTTACTCCACATTCACTTCTGTCTGGACGCAACTCCAGCAGGCAACATGGAAAATCAAGTATTTTTGTCCTTCGTCTTCTACAGCACCCTCCTAATCCTGAAAATGTATACCTTGGCTATAATAACAGGGCAGATCCGGCTGCGCAAAAAAGTAAGTCTCGCACTTTTTTTTTTTTTCCCCTGTAAATGCAGTATCTTTTTAAAGTAAAGTAGATGTTTGAAAATGTATCTATTGAATCTGTGAATAGTTTGTAACACTTGAAAAGCCCCAGGGGCTCATGAATGCAACTTTCAATTTCTCCCAGCTTGGATCCATGTGCTAAAAAAAAGTCATTCCAAAAATTTGAAGGGGGATTTGAAACAGCAAACAAAAGAAACCACGCAGCAAGCGGTGGACAGCAGCTGTCTCTTATACTCTTAGGCTGCTGTTTGTCACTTTGCGTGCCGATGATGGTAAATGCAGTGCCATTAATAGGAAGGGATGTCAACAACTAACTGGCAGAAAAAGCGCAGTCAGTGCTTGAGGTGAATGTGGGCTGCAGTGTGCGCTGCGCAACGGATTTAACCCTTTTAGGTACAGCTGTTTGCAGCACACCGCTGGTACCCAGTTGTTGAAGTTACGCTTGGCACAGCATGCATGCCTGAATGTTATTAATATGTGATAAGCGGCGGCCTGTCAATAAGGGGCGCAGGCAATAAGGGGCACAGGGGTGCCGCCACACCCCCCCCCCTCAAAGTTTTAACATGTTAAAAACTATTATTCATATATATTATCATTTATTAACCACTATGTAACCCCTTTCATGACCAGGCTATTTTTTGCGATACGGCACTTTGTTGCTTTAACCACTTGCTTACTGGCTACTTAAACCCCCCCTCCTGCCCAGACTGATGTTCAGCTTTCACCGCTGACGCACTTTGAATGACAATTGCGCGGTCATACAACACTGTACCCAAATGAAATTTTTATCATTTTTTTCACACAAATAGCGATTTCTTTTGGTGGTATTTAATCACAGCTGGGATTTTTATTTTTTGCTAAACTAACAAAAAAGATGGAAAATTTTGAAAAAAAAAAATCATGTTTCCTAGTTTGTTATAAAATTTTGCAAACAGGTAATTTTTCTCCTTCATTGATATGATGGGACGGCACTGGTTGGCACTGATAGGCTGCACAGATAAGGCGGCACAGATAAGGTGGTACTGATGGGCACAGATAAGGCGGCACTGATGGCCACTGATGGGTGGCACTGATGGGTGGCACTGATGGACACACATAAGGCAGCTCTGATAGGTGTTACTGATAGGTACCACTGATAGATGGCACTGATGGGCACTGATAGGTGGCACTGATGGGCACTGGTAGGTGACACTGATGGGCAGCACTGTTGATGAGGCACTGATTGGTGACACTGATAGGTGGCACTGTGGGCACTGATGAGCTGGCGGCAGCTTTCCTTAATCGGGACCGATGTCCCTCTGAGAGCCGCCGGTGATCGTTTTTTTCTTCCCCTCACGCTATCAGCACAAAGAGAAAAAATAGCCAATTACCGGCTCTGTTTACATCACATGATCAGCTGTCATTGGCTGACAGCTGATCACGTAGTAAGGGGTCGGGATCGACCTCTTACTCCGATCTGTGATCAGCCGAGTCTCATAGACCCTGCAGGGGGCGTGCAGGCCACTCGGGCACGGAAGGACGTCTATTGACGTACTCCCGGGAAAGTAGGTCAGCGCTGTAGCCATCATTCGGCTATAGCGTGGATCTGAAGAAGTTAACTGACAGTTGTGCGGTCATGCAACGCTGTACCCAAACAAAATTTATATCCCTTTTCCCCCAAAAATAGAGTTTTCTTTTGGGGGTATTTGATCAGCTCTACGTTTTTCATTTTTTGCGTTATCAACAAAAAAATAACCGACAATTTTGAAAAAAAAAATATATTTTTTACTTTCTGCTATACAACATATCCAATAAAAATTAAAAAAAAAAATCTAATTTCTTCATCAATTTAGGCCAATATATATTCTGCTACATATTTTTGGTTAAAAAAATCCCAATAAGTGTATATTGATTGGTTTTGCGCGAAAGTTATTGCATCTACAAACTATGGGATATTTTTATGGCATTTGTATTTTTATCAGCGATTTTTAGCAGGACTGCGACATTATGTGGGGGGGGGGGCAAATCGGACACTAAGTGACACTTTTTGGGGACCAGTGACACCAATACAGTGATCAGTGCTAAAAAAAAATCAAGGGGTTAAGTGTGCTCCTTGGGAGTGATTTATAACTGTGTGGGGATGGCTTAACTGGAGGAAGAGACACACCGGTGTTCCTGCTTAGCAGAAATACAAGATCTCCATCTTCCTCTCTGACAGAACAACAATCATCTTTGTTTACATAGGCAGACCACCGTTCTGCCTCTCCTGTCAACGATCGGCTAGTCCCGGCAGACATTGTGTCTACTGGACCTGCTGATTGTCCAGTCACAGCGGAAGCTGGTCGCCGGCGGCGCACGCCCCAGACCCGGGGAAGAAGCCACAACGTACAGGTACGTTGCTTCGCGCATCCAAGACGTTCTGCCGCAGTTAATGTGCAGTGGGCGGCCCGAAACTGGTTAAAAAATAATAATAAAAAACTGTATTTCATAACAAATTTTTTTCCGTTTATATGTGTGCTGGACTAATCAGTGTCTATTAGGTCCATAAACTTTTGTGATTCGAGGCTGAGCTGTAGTTGGCTTGTTTCAGATTGTCCTCTATGCCCTCCCACTTTTGATTTTAGCAATATTGTTTTTATATTTGGTCTCATGTGATTGGACGGTTCACAATGGCGGGGCTTTGAGCGTCACTGTGCCACTTCCGGTTTCTCGTCCCGGGCACGCTGTGTATTGCATGCAATTCTTTCTAAAGCAAGATGTATTGAATCAACATGCATTTCTACACTCAAACTGTACGCTAGAGTGACCCTGTCAGTTTAGTAAAATATCCAGATTAAAGTGACACTAAAGAATGTCCTTATTCTCCAAAAAATAATCCATACACATTCACTACTTAAAACAGTAATAAAACGCTGTGGGGTTTTTTTTTTTATCTGGAACCTGCGAGGCAAAGCCATAATGTGCTAGTATGCATCGCATACTAGCATATTATGTGACACTTACCTTAGAACAAACCCTTCCAGTGGCAAGCTGTCACTGCTGACAAGGCTTCCATCTTCACCCATCTTCCTTCTGGTATAAAGGTGACTGGGTGACCCTCAATGTAATATAGCACCTCATCCCAATAGGTTGAAAAATTAAACTAAGAGGAGGAAATACAGGGATTATAGCGGTGCCAAGACATACACGTTACACGTGAATAAAAACAAAAAGTATTTTATTATCAAAAAATTCTAAAAAGTTGACATACATTTCACAAAAACATGGTGTGCATCATAGTGAATGTATTTAAAAACAATTATGTAGCCAAAATACTATTTACGAAACTAGGCCAGAAGAGCGTGGCGGCCAGTTCCGCAGGTAGATATTTAGATGTCCGACATGTTTCGCCAGTGATGGCTTCCTCAGGGACAGATGTTTGATATGTATATCGCTACAGTTTAATCTATGAGAAAAATATTAACAATCAGACAGGATTCTATAGTCAGAATCAAACAGAAATACATATAATAAAAGTGGATACCTAAATATGTTTGGGGGCTGTCGGACAAGGATAACCCGCGCCCATCCAAAGCAAACCCAAATGCGCCCCGTTTTGTTTTTTATCTGGAACCTGCGAGGCAAAGCCATAATTTGCTAGTATGCATCGCATACTAGCATATTATGTGACACTTACCTTAGAACAAACCCTTCCAGTGGCAAGCTGTCACTGCTGACAAGGCTTCCATCTTCACCCATCTTCCTTCTGGGTTCGCAGACACCGGCTGCATGAGTGGCCGGAGCCGCGATAACGTCACTCCCGCGCATTCCCGCCGAAGCCGTCGTTTACGGCACAGGACTCTGAAGGAACAGCCCGGGTGGCCGTTCCTTCAGAGCGCATGTGCCGGTAAATATCTCCTAAACTGTGCACGGTTAGGAGATATTTACAGTACCTATAGGTAAGCCTTGTTATAGGCTTACCTATAGGTACAAACTATGCATGGGAGTTTACTCCCACTTTAATGGCCCTGTAACCTATTTTTCATTAAATAGTTTTATAATCTGTTTTCCTGCCTCCTTTTATTTTCCTCCCTGAGCACCGGGTTCCTTTTCCCTCTCATTTCCATTAGTTTGGAATAAGCAATACAAGCTAGTTGCAGTCAAGTGCACTGCTCTATTAGATTGTAAGCTCTAACGAGCAGGGCTCTCTGATTCCTCCTGTATTAAATTGTATTGTAATTGTACTGTCTACCCTAATGTTGTGAAGAGCTGCGTAAACTGTCGGCGCCATATAAATCCTGTATAATAATAATGTACACTACAAATCCAATAATCCCTTGCTCATGTTGGGAGTGAGCTAAAGAGCTACGCTCCTACATACAGTAGGACCATAGAGAAGGAACGTAGCCACCCTCTAACAGGAAGTCAAATCACAGCAGCTAAAAAAGGAAATTTGGAGATATGGAGGCAGCGGAGAGGAATAGAAGATATTTTTTGAGTTAAGAATACATATTTATTTATACATATTAATAATACATACATAGATTATATATATTTTTTAAACCTGAGTTCAGTGTCACTTTAACCACTTCAACCCCCTTAATGACCAGGCCATTTTTTGCTATACGGCACTGGGTTAATTTAACAGACAATTGCGCGGTCGTGCGACACTGTACCCAAATAAAATTGATGTTCTTTCTTTCCCACAAACAGAGGTTTCTTTTGATGGTAATTGATCACCTCTGTGGCTTTTATTTTTGCGCTATAAACAAAAAAAATAGCAACAATTTTGAAAAAAAAGAAGCAATTTTTTTTACTTTCTGCTGTAAAACATATCCAATAAAAATATGTAAAAAAATCTAATTTCTTCTTCAATTTAGGCAAATTTGTATTCTGCTACATATATTTGGTAAAAAATCCCAAATAGGGCAAATTGATTGATTTTCGCAAAAGGTATCACGTCTACAAACTAAGGGATAGATTTAGGGAATTTTTATTTATTTTTTACTAGTAATGTTGCCGATCAGTGATTTTTAGCGGGACTGTGAAATTGCGGCAGATAAATTGAACACCAAGTGACACTTTTTGGAGACCAGTGACACCAATACAGTGATCAGTGCTTAAAAAAATGCACTGCTGCAGTTAAATGACACTGGCAGGGAAGAGTTAATATCAGGGGCAATGAAAGGGTTAAATGTGTCCCCTGGGTGTATTTTCTAACTGTGTGGGGGATGCTGACACTGGACAAAAAGAGAGATCTGAGTTCCTGATTAGTAGGAATCACAGATCTCTCTCCCCCTGTCTGACAGAACGACGGTCTTCCTTGTTTACATAGGCAGACCACCGTTCTGTCATTTTTGAGAATGATCGCGGGTGGCCCGCGGCCATTGCGGCTGCAGGCCCCGCTGATTGGCTCCCGCTGTGTCCAATCACAGCCGGAACGGGTCGCTGGTACCACGCGCGCCCCAGACCAGGAAGCACAAACAACGTACAGGTACGTTGTTTCGCGCAGCCGGGCCGCCCTGCTGCAGTATATGTAGAGTTGCCACCTCATCCCTCTAAACCCGAACACATATGAATTACACAGGTTCTGAGGCTAATTAAATGCAGATAAGGCACCAAGTGAGTTTAATTACCACCCTAATCAGCCACAGAGTCTGTGTAATTAATATGTGTTCGGGTTTAAAGGGATGAGGCGGCAACCATAAGTATATGTGCTTACCTCCCGACTTTTTGAAATGGGAATGAGGGACACCTATTGGCAAAAGTATGCAGGCATAGGACACACTCCTTGCCACGCCCCCTTAAAGGAGATTTGTACAAAAAACAAGATTGGTTAAACCCACCAGTGCTTTTTTTGCACTACTATTCCGTTATATTGGCTTTTGGAATTTAAAAATGCAGCAATTTAGAAATCAGATGAAAGGTTTAGCACTGGAAAACACTTTTTTGATAGATAAAAAGTGCATTTTATATAAATCTATATAGATCAGACCAAAATGAGGGACAGAGGGACATTGCTCCAAATCAGGGACAGTCCCTCAAAATCAGGGACAGTTGGGAGCTATGTATGTGTTGGGGGTGGTCTGGAAGTAGTTAAAGTTCCCTGCATTAGGAAAAGCATTCTGTTTTGTTGTAGCAAAACTCGCTTTGTTGCATGAAAATGCATGTCAAGTAGAAATCCCATTATTTCATATCTGAATTATTATTATTATACAGAATGTACAGTATATAGTGCCAACAGTTTACAACACGAGGGCAGACAGTACAATTACAATACAATTCAATACAAGAGGAATCAGAGGGCCCTGCTCATTAGAGCTTACAATCTAACATGGAGGGTCAAGAGATACAAAAAGGTAATAACAGTGGGGGACGAGCCGATGGAGAAAATAAAAGTACAGTTATTAGGTGGAGCCAGGATAGGCTTCTCTGAAGAGAAGGGTTTTCAAGAATCATCTAAAAGCAGAGTAGGAGATAATCGGACAGATTGAGGTAGGGAGTTCCATAGAATGGGAGAGGTTCTGATGGAAGGAATTGAGCAAGTCGATCAATCAGAAATTCATACAAACGTTATTTCTGATAGCAAAGTCACAACCAGTAGAAAATATATATCCAACACCTTTTGCGGGCCAAGCTTGTTTGTGAAAAACCACTGTGGTGTAACATCCAAGTATGAAACCTTTCAGAGACACAGGTGGGTATGTGGAATTTAGTGTCTGTGTAGTAGCAGTACAGATATCCTATCTGGCTGGTTCACATCTATGTGATTAAATCCAGGGGGGGGAGCTACCTTGCAGACGTCACCCGCTGCCATCCTGTGAATAGGTTTGCACAAACGAAGTAACGGCGATCCGCCATCACTGGCGCTCTACATGCCTGTTTTCTTGTATATGCGGCAACACATGTGAGCGCACATCTTATCTAGTAAACTAGTCTTTTAAGAGTGGTAACGGAGAGCACTTAGATTTTATTTTTCCCTGTATCATCCGGTTCTTACTTCCTATCTGATTGGAGCGTTGGTGACCCCTGATTTCTCTCTTGTGGAGACATAAGCGAGTTTGACTTCCTCGTACTTTAGGAGTCCATCCGATTTGGTAAGCGCTCATCTTATAGCAGTGGAGGGATTGTCACTCATCACACAGAGAGGATTGAAGTCACCCTTCTCACGTGGTTTTCAACATTATCTTTTCTGGGACTTGTGGTTCCTTATAGGATTGGTTGTTTTATAACCGATAGACATTGCACTGCACTTATTTTTATCTTTGTATAAATACAGTCCTATACTTATCTCTTTGGTGACCCTGTTGCTTCCCATCTCTCCATTCCATGGCTGTAGCCTCTCTTTGGCATTTGACACTTCAGGAAGTGTCAAATGTCTGTAAAATCTGCCATGCACTGTGGTTCTGTTTTCCAACCGCTATGTCATTGCTAAGTCTGGTAGTGCCGTAGGGGATCAGAGGATGGAGCCTGTAGCTCGGTACCCATAGGCATCCAACACTCCTGTAAGTGTCAAATGCTGAAGACAATGATGAAGGCTACAGCAATAAATGAATGCTGTTCTTCCTCTTCCCTTGCAAAGAACTGTAAATTCAGCATGGCTGCTTTGCCCAGTTGATTTGTATGATACTTCTATGATTACTATACTTCCTCTGCAGTAAATGATTGTATTTTTTTTCTGGGAACAGCTTAAAATGCAGCCAAACAGCATGGCACATCAAATGCACTGTAACATGGCACAGACAAGCTGCCAAGACATGTTGGGTCTTGAAGTTGGTCAATAATAAAGAATTCATGGATTGTCTATGACATTTTCAGACAAAACATTTCAGTGACACATCTACCCCTTGAACATTCTCTACAAATTATGAAATGTTTGAAAATATAGACGGGTTGCAGGAAAGAAAATCGATCAATTTAGCCCAAGGAGCTAATGTCCGTCCAGGATAACACGCGGTGCTTATTGCTAGCGGTTATTTTGGTCTTGCCCCTTTCGACAGAAGCCGGCCGAACGGACCAGCTGCAGTACACACGGGCCGAATGTTGGCCTGTTACTATTGAACCGGCCGGTGCCGCCTGACATACAGCTCATGTGTACTAGGCTTTGCTGTGTGAGATGATATTACTACGCTGAACAATGCTAGCATTAATCTTAACATTTCAAGGTTTTGGATAGAGGAGATGGTGGTTAGTGCCCTTGTCAGATATTTTTTGGGCTCCTTGAAACATAGAGGATATCTCTCCAAAGTGGCGTGAAACCCCCTCCTAGATAATTGTAACTGGAATAGATGTCCCTATTAGAAAAATTCCTCTTTCCTCCTATTCCGGTGACAATTTTCAAATGTTGGGTTTCCAATTGTTTCTTTTCCAGTAAAAATAGTTACAAGGGCAAATAGGAAAGCAATTTTTCCCCAGCAGGGACACAAACAAAAATAAAAACTTAACAGGGGTTTTAACTCTTTTATTATTACATCAAAACTTAAAGCTGAAGTCTAAATATAGCAATGGTTACATGGTTGCATTGGTCCAGCTAGGACCAGTGTAAGTAACGTATGTATGTGCCATTCCTGGTCGATCTCTGCGGAAACCGGAAATCACCACCACTACTACAGTGATTGGCTGGCTTCTAGGTCCTACGCCAAATAGCTACCCTGCTGCTTACTGAACACAGGAGGTTGCCCACTTTGCACAGGTGCCATTCAGAGAACACTATGCATTTTCTCAATGAATGCAAAGTGTTCTCTGATTGAATGAAGTGGAGATTGTGACATAACCACCCCACATATCCACATCATCCAATCAGAGAATGCTTTGCATTCATTGATAAAATGCAAAGTGTCCCCTGAATTGAGGCTGGAAACTAGTAGAAACCACCGGAGTAGCTATACCTACTAACGTGATTTCAAGCTTGATCGGGGTTCCCACATGTATGGCACATGGACCAATCTAACTATGTAAAAATGCCAGATCTAAGCTAAATATTCAAAAGTTCACCTTTTATATAAATTGGCCCATGAAGAAAATAATATCTTTAGTTATCATCGACAGAGAAGGCTTAGTGGTCCTTTTGCTGTAGATCATGTCTTGGAAATAAGCCAGGAAGTAGGAATGTAAACATTGGAAATATTTCAGGCAGGTTCATGGTTGACAGAAAAGGCCTACCGGTCTGGTATTTGCAATACATTTTTCTTTTTACAAATGGCACAATGTATTTTAAACCACTGGAGACCCTTGTCTACATGGACCAGTTTATGAAAATGGTGACCAAAAAACAAAAAAGGTTTTGGCCTGAGATACACTTTTAAAGAGAGTGATGGTGAGCATACAAATAATGACAGTTTCTTGTTTCCTGCAAATGTTTTCCAGCACACTGAATTGCTTCCCCTCAGTTCCATAGTTAAAGCCACCCTGTGAGAAAAATATACGTTGGAAAGAAGAACTATAGTTGCCTGCCCCATTGCCTGTGTCACCAACTCTTCAAGACTTATAATGCCTGGAAAATCCTCTTTATCTAACACACTTGCAGAACAATCATATTCCTGATCTCCAGCTGAGCACTATAGACCCTTCCTGTGGCCCATACATGCATATGACCGAATGTGCAGAACACAGGGGTGATGAAGGGACTAGCATATGGAACCACATTGCGTCATGGTGAACCAGGAATCTGATGCCGCGTACACACGAACTTTACGGCAGACTTTGCCCGGCGGACGGGATTTCGTCGGACAATTCGATTGTGTGGGGGCTCCAGCGGACTTTGTTTTCTCAAAAGTTGGACGGACTTAGATTTGAAACATGTTTTAAATCTTTCCGTCAAACTCGAGTCCGGTCGAAAAGTCCGCTCGTCTGTATGCTAGTTCGACTGAGAAAAAGCCACGCTAGGGCAGCTATTGGCTACTGGCTATGAACTTCCTTGTTTTAGTCCGGTCGTACGTCATCACGTACGAATTCGACGGACTTTGGTGGATTGTGTGTAGGCAAGTCCGTTCATTCAGAAAGTCCGTCATAAAGTCCGTCGAAAAGTCCGCCGGGCAAAGTCTGCCGTAAAGTCCGCTCGTGTGTACGTGGCATGACACTCCCAGAAGGTTGTCGAGTAAGGAGGATTCTCCAGGCACCGTAGTTCTTAAACAGAGCAAAGATAAATGGCACAGAAGGCAGGAGAGGTAAGTATAGTATTTTTTTGCAACATGAGCTCCAAATGCACAGACCTGTTCACATGTGTAGAAATTGGATATAAAAGTAGGGTAAAGACTGGCAATCTTGACAAAGACATAGATCATACATTGGTTTATCTATGACTGGAGTATGGCTGACCATAGACGAGAGATAGTTATTAGATCCTACTGCCAGATAGCTTTATTACAAAAGATCTCTCCACAAACATGCCTGATGGTTTCTGCAGTCCACCTCCTTCCCCATTCCCCACTAACTAGTTTGGGGTAAAAATGGTTTGAGTTACTTTTCCTGACACATAAATATGTTTATTGAAATTGCTTTGGCAGTTGCAATATCCAGTGGACACCAAAGGTTGGCCTAATGCCATACTTGAGAGGATCTCTACCAATTTAACCACTTTAAACCAGCATTGGATTACAAAAAATACTAAAAGGGTCAAGTCAACCTAGAACCAACAGTTTCAATCACTTCATGGTTTTCACTGACATCATTGATGGTGGGGGTTCTTTAATTGGACACTTTTAAAGCAGTTTGCAATTGCTATGGGTATAGCCAACATTTGAAGGATATCTAAAAGCAAGAACAAAATTTTTTTTATATTGTAGCTTACCACTCAGGCATATCAGCTACTTAGGCCGGGTTCACATATGCTACAGCATGGGGTCCGGTGCGTCCCTATTCACTGATTCAGGCGCGAATAAGGTCCGAGATTTTGCCTAAATTCGCACCTGAATCGGAAACCAAAGACGCACAGGATCCTTTTTAAATGCGGACCGGATCCATTGAGAGCCGATCACATTTGCCTTTCATTCGAATTGTACGAGGAGAAATCCACATCCAATTTGCATATGTGTGAACCCTGCCTCAGGGCTTTTTTTCAAACTATTTTGGTTTATTTTCACCTGGTAATCCTGCCAGTAAGGTAACAACGCTCACAAGATTTCTGGCAGGATCAACTGGAATGTTTTTGCACTTATCAAACATTATCATTATGCAATAATATATTTAACAGACAAGAGGGACCAAACAAAAGCATTGCATTTTTAGGGTTTACATACCCTTTAAGGCCTGTGTACACTGATAGTTGTGTTCTACTACTGTCCTACTTACGTAAAGCATTTTCTGAAAGATCTGAAATGCAATTTTGGAATTTTGAATTGGATTGGTTGGAGAGGTATACGCATTTTTTGGAAAACTCAGAATGTGACATTTGTGTTTAAACATGCGCTCATTCCTCTTTACACCAATAGCACCACGTTGTGAATGTGCAGTAAGCACATGGTAAATGCATCATAAACACTTCTCTGGTTCACATCTATGCATTTTTAGAGCTTTTTGCAGATTTACACTACAGAACTTTTTCCATAGGAAACCATGTTAAATGGGCTGTAGTGCAAATCTGCAAAATGCAAAAAGCACTAAAAATGCATAGATGTGAACCAGGCCTTAAAAACAATCTATTTTGACTTGAAAGTTCCTAAAAGCATGCACTGAAAGAAGTGCTCGCTCCAGTCCGGTACCCCCTTCAAAAATATTTTTGTAAGCATTTAAATACCCCACTTGACATGGGATGGTGAAATAATTGGCAGTTCCGATTTTCAGAAAACCTTCTAAGCAGGAACGTCCTGAATAGCTTAACTCTAATGGCCCCTTAAGTGCCAGTATTAACAAAGAATGATTTACTTCTGTTTTGCCACATGCCTGGGTGACCCCTATGGCTTGAGTGAGAAGAGAGTTAAAGCATCAGTGCTAATTGTGTTACCTTTTTTAAAGTGTATCTAAACCCAACACACGTTTGTTTAATAAAACTGGAGAGTGCAAAATCCCGTGTAGCTGTGCATGGTAGCCAATCAGCTTCTACCTTCAGCTATTCATTGAATCTTTGACAAAACATGGAAGCTGATTCTATGAGGAGTTGCAAAATATTTTACACTCTCCAGTATTAGTAAATCAACCCCACGGAATATGTTGTTGCACATATTTCTGTAATGCTTTTTTTCATTACTTGTCCTGCTTTCAATTAAATCATTTCGGCAAGGGTGTAGGCACAGGCACTTCCTTCCCTAGGGTGACTGAACTGAGGGCAACACTTTTTTGAAAATTTTGGATAGAGTAAGGGAGGGTTATAACTCATGTCAGTTTTTTTTTGTCTCTTTGGAGAGATTTGCCTTCACTTCCTGTCCCATAGCCAAAACAGGAAGTGAGGCCATTCCTGGTTGCCCTCTAGGTCACCAGAACCAGTGTCCCTTATGGAAGTTTTTCCCTCTATTCCTGTTCTGGTGGTTTGGAGTTTACCTTCACTTTCATTCTCGTTTATAATGGTCACCAGTAGGGGCGTTGCTAGGTCTACAAAAGATCTGGGGCTAGAGCCCATAGCAGCGTAGTAAAGAAAGTCATACGCTTGGGCGAGCATACACATGTATATACAGTAATAGTGTGTGTATATATATATCCCCAGAGAGCCCCCCACTTACATCAGGGTCCCCAGAGAGCCCCCTTACATCAGGGTCCCCAGAGAGCCCCCCTTATATCAGGTTCCTCAGAGAGCCTTCTCCTTACATCAGAGTCCGCAGAGAGCCTCTCCCTTGCATCAGGGTCCCCAGAGAGCCTCCCCTCCCCTTGGGGACTCCTGCAGAGACTCGGGGCTATTGGCCCCAGATTCGGGGCTATAGCCCCAAAAGCCACCCCCTAGCGACGCCCCTGGTCACCAGGACAAATGGAGAGGGTCAATCTCCCTAATGGAAAAACAGACAGCAAAAAGAAACCTGACAGGTGTTTTAATCCCTCTCCACTCTATCCAAAACAAGAGAACTGCATATATTCCTATATTCACGCTAGGCAGCTGCATCTCCCACTGAGGTTATTGTACTCTGGCAGCAGGCTCCTGTAGCTGTCAGAGTACCTGAATTGTGACTGCAGCTGATCAGCCAACATGTTATTGCCCAGCTCCCGTGATTTCCCAATCAAAGTGTATTTAGCTGGTGATTTTGACAGGAGCTTTAAGCCTAGTACACACTAAAAGTTTTCAGCGGGCTGAACGAAAAAGAAAAACAAAACTGACAGCTTAGGTTGGAGCCACTGTACTAACAATCCAATGTTAGTACAGGGACCTCCCCTGCTGTTCTATTGTGTTCTGACAGGGGGGACGGAACACTCCAATCAGCGCCCTCAGCCAAGGTCGGCAGACCTTTTTTGGAAATGCCCCTTCGGCATAGTCTGCTTTCATAACATGCTGCAGTTATTACAACAAAACTTTACTTCTGATCTGGATGTAGCACCCTGGAGTCTAGGCAGGGTTGCTTCTCACAAATTTACTTGTCAGGAATATTTATCCTGGTTGATTGTTAGAAATCTATTTATTTCTCCCTAAGTTTGGCCTTGTTGCATTTTTCTCTTCTACCACTAGGTGGCCGGGCACTTGGTGGTACTAGATACGAGAAGGGCAACCCAAGGTCAGGTTATGGGTGTATGGGGTATCTCAGCCAATGGGCAGGGGTTTTCTTGTATCCCTTGGCCTGCTGGGAGAGCCTATATATTCGGGTGAGGTCAGGTGATCTGTGTCACCTGGAAGGCTGTCTGGGTGGACGTGTGTCATATTGCCCGGGCTGCTAGGCCGGAGATTGGGCCTATCCCGGGCACATCTCGCTGCTAGGCTGTCTGAGGGCCTATCCAGAAGAAAGAGAGCAGCGCAGCGTTGGGACTGCACCTTGCAGTCCAACTAAAGGTGACGGTTCTGCCGGCCGGAGAATCTGTCGTGGTCGGAGGTAGAGGGGAAGCTGTGGCCAGTAAGGGACCAACCACCTTCTTACCAGGGACCACAGTGAGTTACTGATGTAAATACTGGAGCAGTATTCCTTACCAACCGGGGACGGTGAAGAATCGCAAACTTCAGTGGGTATCAAGCCAGGGACCCAGCCAGCGGAGGTGATGCTTACAGAGCAGCCTTTATTTATTATTTATTTATTTTAGGTACTTATATAGCGCCGTCAATTTACGTCGCTGCACGAATTGCTATCATGTTACGTTGTTTCTTCTGGTGGCCAATAGAGGCATGCGTGCGCCCGCTGCTCACCCCCTGAGCCGATGCGAGTGCCCGGCGTTCTCAGTGACCGCCGGGCTCCCGCAATTGCTCGTGACACGGCGAGAACTGGGATCTCTGTGTGTAAACACAGATATCCCGGTTCTCTGAAGGGAGAAGAGACAGATTGTGTGTTCATACAAAGTATAAACACCGATGTATCTCTTCCCCTAGCAAGTCCCATCCCCCCTTCAGTTAGAACACACACTAGGGAACACAATTAACCCCTTGATCGCCCCCCTAGTGTTAACCAACTCCCTGCCAGTAAAATTTTTACAGTAATTAATGCATTTTTATTGCACTGATCGCTGTAAAAATGATAATGGTCACAAAAATATGTCAAAATTGTCCGACGTGTCCGCTATAATGTCGCAGTCCTGATAAAAATTGCAGATCGCAAAAAAAAAAGTAAAAAAATAATAAAAATGCTATAAATCTATCCCCTATTTTGTAGACGCTATAACTTTTGCGCAAACCAATCAATATACGCTTATTGCGATTTTTATTACCAAAAATATGTAGAAGAATACATATCAGCCTTAACTGAGGAAAAATTTTCTTTTTAAAAGAAAAAAATGGGGATATTGATTATCGCAAAAAGTACAAAATATTGCGTTTTTTTCAAAATTGTCACTCTTTATTTGTCTATATCACAAAAAATAAAAAATGCAGAGGTGATCAAATACCACCAAAAGAAAGCTCTATTTGTGGGAAAAAAAGGACGTCAATTCTGTTTGGGTGCAACGTCGCACGACCGCGCAATTGTCAGTTAAAGCGGCGCAGTGCCGTATCGCAAAAAGTGCTCTGGTCAGGAAGGGGGTAAAATCTTCCAGGGCTGAAGCGGTTAATGCCTGCCCACTGTTACTGCAATTTGGCCACACTCACAATTTGCATTGCAATGCTACAAATCTTTTCCCCCTGTAACCAATTGTTTCAGGGCATGTTAAAAAATGGAGGCATGGTTTTGTTGGTGTTGTCAGTAGGATGTCCCCGGATTTCATTTTGAAAATCTGGTAACCTTAGAAAAACTGCCCCAGCTTATGTCTATGTTCATAGGCAGAAAAACTTCCCAACAGACTTGTAGCTAAAAGGGTTCATACTGTACTTACCTATCCCAATGCCCACCAGTCTTTGCTGTGTTGCAAGCTATAGTAGTTGGAAAACCTTCAGCATCCAGCCAGAGGCGGCTCTCTAATTAGGCAAATTGGGCGGTCGCCTAAGGCCTCGCACTCACAGGGGCCTCGCGGCCGCATAATTTGCCTGTTCTCAATCACTGAAGTTGACGCCAGCGGCTCCGCCTACCCCCCGTGGGACTCTGTGGCTTAGGAGCTGACGGACAAATCAGATACTGCCCGCAGTCTGAGGAATAGCGGCCTCATCACGGAGCGTCCCAGTCCGTGGGGCCTCATGTGTAAGTTTTGCCTAAGGCCTCACAAAGCCTAGAGCCCCCTCTGCATCCAGCCCCCCCTGGGAATGGTAGGTGCCTGGTTCCCCTACGTACACTGTGGTTGCTCCTGCTGACTCTGAAGCCACTACAGGTCAACGGGACAGAAAAAAATCTTTCAATGGGGGCACCTGTTTCTGTGACAACTGTCAGAACTGGAATGTCCTCATTTTGGGGAGCTTTCCAATTCCTGTTGCATCTCCTGGACAGGAACTGGGACAAATCTCCTAAATAAGCACAAAGACGTCAATAAAACCCGACAAGAGTTCTAACTTTCCAACAAAATCCAACATTTTTTTGAAAAAAAAAATGCTTGGAGTTACACTTTAAAGTGTTACTAAACCCAGGACCCTGCATTCACTATATCTGGCCTCCCACAGCACACATAACATGGAAATGCAATTTATTTTAGTAAATATAAACTGCTAAATACATTTTCTGATCAGCAGCGTATAGCGGTCTTGTGACTTCTATCAGTGTCTGGTTTGTAGGAGGAGTTTTCATTCTACTCTGACTGTCCTATGAGGCTCCAGGACCCCTGACCCTCTGTCTGGACAGTGCTGATTGGCCCTGCGCTGATCACATGCACTGTTCCAAATGAAAAAAACTCTCTAGCAATACACACCAAACTGAGCATGTGCAGAATGTCCCAAGGCTCTGTACTATCAGCAGATGGATAGTGAACAGTGGAAGAAGGCGAGTATCAGAGAAGACAGGATCAAACAGCCTTTTTACACAATGCAGAGGATTAACCCCTTCCACAGTAAGTATAACAAGCATGCAGACTTATTGTTGTGGGTTTAGTAACACTTTAATGCTAATACTTGAGTCTATGGTTAGCCTGTGGGTTTCTTTGATGTCTCTGTGATGGAGTTAACCAGAAAGTAGCTAAGAAAAAGTTGTAGTGCGTCATTTCTGGTCATGCATTGTGGTGTCTTTTATATTATCTTTCATGTGCTAAGATACTTGTATTTAGAGGTAATCCCCGACTCCCACGCCCATGGTTCACATGTCCCAGTAAAAAGGTCAAATTACGTCTTCTTTCAATGATCTATTAGGAAAGTGGGCCACAGGGCATGTAGATAAAGGTGGGAGGCACTGCCCAGCCCCCAGCTAGTAAAGAAAAACCTGAAACTTGTCACATTGACTGGTGTCATTTACAAACACCTTGTCAGTTGTCACCAAACCTTTCATTTCAACAACAATCTTCCCATAAGATCATATCTGCATTTAGCATATTTTATGTATGTAAAAGCCTCCCTGCTACTGGCTGCTGCCATTTGGATGTGGTATCAGAGGTCCCAGTCTCAGAGTTGTCATTTAGGTAACACTCTGTAATATTCCTCTTCGCTCCTCCCCATGTATCTCAAAAATCTAAACAATAGGACTTTATATACCTCCCCAGTGAACACAAAGAGATATAAGAATATTATAAAAGTACAAATTTTATTTCTAACAATAAAATCACATATTCCACATAGCTCCCAACTGTCCATGATTTCAAGGGACTGTCCCTGATTTGGAGCAATGTCCCTCTGTCCCTCTTTCCCCTCATTTGTCCCTCATTTTGGTCTGATCTATATAGTTGTATATAAAATGCACTTTTTATCTTTCAAAAAGTGTTTCCCAGTGTTAAACCTTTCATCTGATTTCTAAATTCCTGCATTTTAAAAGCCAATATAAAGGAATAGTAGTGGTAAAAAAAGCACTTGTGTATTTGATTAACCTTTTTTTTGGTTAATTGTCCTTTAAGGGGGTGTGGCGGGGGGCGTGTCCTATGCCTACATATGTTTGGTAGTAAGTGTCCCTCATTCCCATCTCAAACTGTTGGGAGGCATGATTCCATGTGGCTGTTTGCATATTAAAGCGGGGGTTCACCCACACCGCCAAAAAAAAAAAATATTAAAAGCCAGCAGCTACAAATACTGCAGCTGCTGACTTTTAATACATGGCCACTTACCTGTCCCGGGGCCAAGGATGTCGGCAGGGGACGCCGAGAACCCGCTCGGTTCTCGGCAGCTGCCGCCGCCATCCTAGGTGTGGGAATCAGGAAGTGAAGCGTTGCGGCTTCACTTCCCGGTTCCCTACTGCGCATGCGCGAGTCGCGCTGCGCGTCCCAAGTGGTCCCCGCTCTCTCCTGGGAGCTGTGTATTCCCAGCAGACATCGCGGTGGGGACGGGAAGAGGCATAGACTCCCATGGGAGTCTATGCCGGAGGTGGGTGCAAATACCTGTCTTAGACAGGTATCTGCACCCCCCTCCCCCCTGAAAGGTGCCAAATGTGACACCGGAGGGGGGGAGGGTTCCGAAAAGCGGAAGTTCCATTTTTGTGTGGAACTCCGCTTTAATACCAGCAGTAAACATCTACTGCCAACATGCACAGTTGTTGATTAGACTTGAGCGATCAGGTTGACGCGTTTCACGGGGGTTTCCTCAGGACCTCCTATCTCTTGAACAGATGTAATTGGGCAAAAGGAAAAATTGTCTAAGAATATAAAATACATATATTATATGCAACATCTTCAACAGTTTGAATAAAGTTCACAATCCTTACATAAATACAAAATAGGTAACCCCAAAGGTAGCGGAGGGGACTCACCCCAAGTCACCACACTAACCCTCGGTATCTTTAAACAATTATAAATGTAAATACCATGTACTACATTCATATCATCTCTAGCCACATATGTGTGAATAGAAATATAGATCAACATAATTGCCTCATTACAAAAATAATAATATATCTGTCAAATATGAAGTTCAACTATCCCAGATCAAATGTGGCAGTGCAATCAGTGGGTGACTGTCATAGACGTACTGCGCATGACTCTGCCACTGGCCATAGGCACACGGGTCCATTGGGATGTGTTCCAGTCCATAGGCATTCAGCAGTGAATAGACGTGCGCCAATGCGCATGCGCGTGCACAGACCGCGGACGCGCGCACAGTAACGCAGCTTTGGCGCCCAGTGAGCCTTAAAAGGGGCCTCTTCAGAATGCATTCTTGCTGTCTGATCTGCAGCCCATCCTATACCTGATCCTGAAACTGCATCTGCTCCAGTGTTACCCGGCTTCTCCTGACTTCGCTGCTGTCTCCAGTCCTGACCCCTTGGCTTGACTTTGACCTGCTCTGTGTTCCTGTTTGTTCGATCTCCTGTTGCCGATTCTGCCTGGACTTTGAAAATTCTCTGCCTGCTGCTTCTGTCTGATTGATCCGCTGCTGTGACCTGGCTTGCTTGACCCTGCTCCTGCCTGCTGTCCTGCATCCGTGTGCATCTGCCTACCAGTCCTGCATCTGTGTGCATCTGCCTACCAGTCCTGCATCTGTGTGCATCTGACTACAAGTCCTACATCCGTGTGCATCTGCCTACAAGTCCTGCATCCGTGTGCATCTGCCTACAAGTCCTGCATCCGTGTGCATCTGACTACAAGTCCTACATCCGTGTGCATCTGCCTACAAGTCCTGCATCCGTGTGCATCTGCCTACAAGTCCTGCATCCGTGTGCATCTGCCTACAAGTCCTACATCCGTGTGCATCTGCCTACAAGTCCTGCATCCGTGTGCATCTGCCTACAAGTCCTGCATCCGTGTGCATCTGCCTACAAGTCCTGCATCCGTGTGCACCTACTTGCTGTCCTGCATCTGTGCGCACCTGCCTGCTACTTCTCAGTGTTCCTGCATCCGCAGCAATCAAGCCTGTTCCTGTCTCTGCCAAGTGGACATCATCTCCAGTCAAGCGGACCCTGCAGGCTCTCCTACCCCACTGTGCTCCAAGGGTTACTGTTCCTACTCCACTGATCCCGGAACCAGAAACGTACGAGAGGTCTCCCTCTGCAGAAGAAACAATCAAAAAAGTTAAAGAGTTGAAAAGCTTCTGATTGTATAAAAAAAGAGAATTTAAAGAAATTGACATCAAAGGTGAAATGAGCACCTTATGGATTATAGAGTGTGTGAGCACAAGGTGGTGATTTTTAGCATATTCGGTGACCAGCTGGTTGGAGCAAAGGTGGAAGGCAGTCATTCCAAATGGCAAGCATAAGGTATATAAATGTAGATATATAGAAACACATATCTGCCATCAAATAGCCACAAAAGGTATATACAGTATCTCACAAAAGAGAGCACACCCCTCACATTTTTGTAAATATTTTATTATATCTTTTCATGTGACAACACTGAAGAAATGACACTTTGCTACAATGTAAAGTAGTGAGTGTACAGCTTGTATAACAGTGTAAATTTGCTGTCCCCTCAAAATAACTCAACATACAGCCATTAATGTCTAAACCGCTGGCAACAAAAGTGAGTACACCCCTAAGTGAAAATGTCCAAATTGGACCCAATTAGTAATTTTCCCTCTCTGTCATGTGACTCATTAGTGTTACAAGGTCTCAGGTGTGAATGGGGAGCAGGTGTGTTAAATTTGGTGTTATCGCTCCCACTCTCTCATACTGGTCACTGGAAGTCCAACATGGCACCTCATGGCAAAGAACTCTCTGAGGATCTGAAAAATTTTTTTTTTTCTCTACATAAAGATGGCCTAGGCTATAAGAAGATTGCAAAGACCCTTAAACTGAGCTGTAGCATGGTGGCAAAGACCATACAGCTGTTTAGCAGGACAGGTTCCACTCAGAACAGGCCTTGCCATGGTCAACCAAAGAAGTTGAGTGCACGTGTTCAGCGTCATATCCAGAGGTTGTCTTTGGGAAATAGACGTATGAGTGCTTCCAGCATTACTGCAGAGGTTAAAAGGGTGGGGGTCAGCCTGTCAGTGCTCAGACCATATGCCGAACACTGCATCAAATCGGTCTGCATGGCTGTCTTCCCAGAAGGAAGCCTCTTCTAAAGACGATGTACAAGAAAGCCTGCAAACAGTTTACTGAAGACAAGCAGACTAAGGACATGGATTACTGGAACCATGTCCTGTGGTCTGATGAGACCAAGATAAACTTATTTGGTTCAGATGCTGTCAAGCGTGTGTGGTGGCAACCAGGTGAGGAGTACAAAGACAAGTTTGTCTTGCCTACAGTCAAGCATGGTGGTGGGAGTGTCATGGTTTGGGGCTGCATGAGTGCTGCTGGCACTGGGGAGCTACAGTTCATTGAGGGAACTATGAATGCCAACATGTACTGTGACATACTGAGCACCTCCCTTCGGAGACTGGGCCGCAAGGTAGTATTCCAACATAACGACCCCGAACACACCTCCAAGACAACCACTGCCTTTCTAAAGAAGTTGAGGGTAAAGGTGATGGACTGGCCAAGCATGTCCCCAGACCTAAACCCTATTAAGCATCTGTGGGGCATCCTCAAATGGAATGTGGAGGAACGCAAGGTCTCTAACATCCACCAGCTTTTTGATGTCATCGTGGAAGAGGACTCCAGTGGCAACCTGTAAAGCTCTGGTGAACTCCATAACCAAGAGGGTTAAGGCAGTGCTGGAAAATAATGGTGGCAACACAAACTATTGACACTTTGGGCCCAATTTAGACATTTTCACTTAGGGGTGTACTCACTTTTGTTGCCAGTGGTTTAGACATTAATGGCTGTGTGTTGAGTAATTTTGAGGGACAGTAAATTTACACTGTTATACAAGCTGTACACTCACTACCTTACATTGTAGCAAAGTGTAATTTCTTCAGTGTTGTCACATGAAAAGATAGAATAAAATATTTACAAAAATGTGAGGGGTGTACTCACTTTTGTGAGATACTGCATGTATATTGTAACCTGGGGGTAGCTCTGTAATAACCGACACCCAGTTTATTGAAAGCAAACAGTTCATTTATTTCAATCACGACTAAACAAAACGACAGCTTACTTTAGCCACAAGAAATAAACAGTCCAAAATCCTGGCATTGATAATTTAAGCAGGCTCACTGCTAGTTTTTTTTTTTTTTGGTCCCATACAGGGGTTAGGCTTCTCCAGAGCAAGGGTGCCAGGCAGGCCAGACAGAGGGGGTCAGCAGCCCGTGTCTCAGTTGGTCAAAGAGCTCCTGCTTGCTGCACAGCTTGTGAGGCTCTCTCTCTCTCACTCACTTCCTTGACACAGGTGCTGATTTCCCTCTGCTGCCTTTCAAGCCTCCCTCCCCTAGGACTTAACCCCTTTGGTAATCAGGGTTTGAAGACTCTGCAACTGTCCCCCTTAAAGGGACCACAACTCAAATATTGGGGGAATGTACCTGCCATCCACTCCAGTGTCTGGTACATATCCCCCCTCTGCCACGACGCAGAGGTGTTCGAGGTAATGTGGGACACCCTACAGTGTATCCTGAAGAGGGCATCCACGTTCTGGTGTTGCTTTCCTGGTCTGTGTTCAACTACAAATTTGAACTCTTGCAATGCCAAAAACCACCTGGTAACTGTGGCATTTGTGTGTTTTTTCTGTCTCATCCAGGTCAATGGGGCATGGTCTGACACCAGGCGAAACCACCTACCAAGGAGAATATAACGCAGTGAGTCCAGGGCCCACTTAATGGCCAGGCACTCCCACTCCACCACAGCATAATTTCTCTCAGCGGCTGTCAATTTTCTGCTTAGGAAAACTATTGGGTGTTCCTCCCCTTCTTGGGACAGAACAGCTCCCAAGCCTTCACCGGAGGCATCTGAACAACAAATTCTCTTGAGAAGTCAGGAGCGACCAGTACTCAGCCTTGTCATTTTATTTCACCATAACTGACATTTTACCCTTGAGAGGTGCAGCAATAGTGGCAAAGTTGGGGACAAACCTTCGGTAGTACCCCATGATGCCCAAAAAGGCTTGCACCTGTTTCTTTGTGACTGGGCGGGGCCAGGCCTGGATCGCCTCTACTTTGTTCATTTGTGGCTTCACCAACCCTCTACCTACAATGTACCCGAAGTACTTGGTCTCTTCCATAGCAATGGCACACTTTTCGGGGTTCACAGTAAATCCTTCTTTCTTCAGAGAGTCTAAGACTGCCTGCACTCAGGGAGGATGGGATTCCCAGTGTGTACTAAAGATGACAATGTCATCTAAATACACTGAAGTGTATTTCCGATGTGGGCGTAAGGTTTTATCCATAGCTCTCTGGAAAGTAGCTGGAGCAGAATGCAAGCCAAACGGCATTCCTTTGTACTGGAAATGGCCATCTGGAGTAGAAAATGCAGTCTTTTCTCGGGCTCCCTTAGTTAAAGGTATGTGCCAGTAGCCTTTGGTGAGGTCTAAGGTGGTAATATATCAGGCTGGTCCCAACCTCTCTATCACCAAATTGAAAAAAGAAATTCCTATGGGACTTTAAACAGGGCAGATGGCAAATGAAGTGTGAGGAGAATATAAAAAATATATGAATTTTTAATAAGGAATATCATAAAATAATGAGCACATACATAGAATACAAATACATAATAATCTGGAAATGAGAAACAATGCAATACAGTGATATTGTACAGACATTAACCGTAAAAATCTGCTGAACGGGAGGTAAATCCAACAGAAAGACCAGACGCGTTTCAAAATTTGCCAGGGTTGCTATTTCTTTATCTGGGGTATATGCGATTTGTCGCAGAACGTAAAAACGTCTGCAAGTAAACATATAGACATAAATGATTTACAATAGATATGCAATGAAAATATAGCTAAATGATAAGCAAGCATCACACCTAATCTAAATTTGTATATTAAACTAACCATACAGACTGTATGGCTCTTGAATTTACATCGTATCCAGAACAGTGTTAAAAGATAAACGTTGCAGCTGTTGGCTCAGGAAACCCTCAACTCCGCAGGACAGATCAATGCATCATCACAAGAAACAGGCCTCAAGGCAAGAGGCGGGAAGGAAAAGCTCCCACACAAAGGACGACCCGGTATAGCCCTCTGAAAGGAAAAACCCCTCTCTGTCAGTTAATGGGAAAAAAAAAATCACAATTAGCATACACAGGTGTATGTAGATATCCTCTGAGTTCTGTCTCAGTAGCAACACATGTATGTGTAAATACATGTGTGCATGCACAGGACCACACCTATTGCCAATGGCCAGGGGTTAATTGAATCCAACAGCAAAAGGTTAGGGCACAAGGATTATATATAAATGTACCCAAAAAACTTTTTTTTGGTGTGGTCCTGTGCATGCACAGTCTGTACGGTTAGTTTAATATACAAATTTAGATTAGGTGTGATGCTTGCTTATCCTTTAGCTATATTTTCATTGCATATCTATTGTAAATAATTTATGTCTATATGTTTACTTGCAGACGTTTTTACGTTCTGCAACAAATCGCATATACCCCTGATGAAGAAATAGCAGCCCAGGCAAATTTTGAAACGCGTCGGGTCTTTCTGTTGGATTTACCTCCCATTCAGCAGATTTTTGCGGTTATTGTCTGTACAATATCACTGTATTGCATTGTTTCTCATTTCCAGATTATTATGTATTTGTATTCTATGTATGGGCTCATTATTTTATGATATTCCTTATTAAAAATTCATATATTTTTTAATATTCTCCTCACACTTCATTTGCCATCTGCCCTGTTTAAAGTCCCACCTTAGGAATTTTATTTTTTCAATTTGTTGCTATTAGGGATGTGGGGCAGTCTGGCACAATTCTGGTGACAAGTAGCACTTTGTTCAAAAACATTTTCTCAACCTCTCTATCAGTTCATCTACTCTAGGCATTGGGTATGCATCAAGCTTCGATACCCTTTTGAGTTTTCTGAAATCATTACAAAATCGCAGAGTCCCGTTGGGCTTTGGTACCAACACAATCGGGCTCAACTACTTGCTCTGTGATTCCTCAATGATATCAAGTTCGAGCATTTTCCGGACTTCCTCCGACACTGCTTTCCTATGTGCCTCGGGTAAGACCCGGAATTCCTGAAAACTTCTCTCTATTCCTCTGTAAGAACTCCTTTACCTGCTGTGTTTGTGGCTTGGATAGGGAGGTGGAAACTGGGACAGAGTTCTCCCCTACCAAGGGCTTAGAATTAACCTGAGCCAGAGCAACATCCTGTTCACGGTCCTTCTAAGGCTTCAGGAGATTTACATAGTATATCTGATAGGGCTTCCTCTTCCCAGGCTGGTGTATCTTATAGTTAACCTCCCCAACCTTTTCTACGACCTCAAAGGGCCCCTGCCACCTGGCCAGGAACTTACTTTCTACTGTAGGTATAAGCACAGAGACCCGATCCCCAACCTGGAACTGTCTACGTTTGGCAGACTGGTTGTAAACCCTTCTTTGTGCCTCCTGCACTTTTTGCATGTGTTCCTTGACCAGAGGCATCACCTTAGCAATCCTCTCTCTCATCGGAGTTATATGTTCTACAACTGTCTTATGAGGAGAGGACTCACTTTTCCATGTTTCCTTCACTAAGTCAAGCAGTCCCCGTAGTATTCGCCCGTACACCAATTCAAACGGGGAAAAGTCTGTGGACGCCTGAGGCACTTCCCTAATAGCAAACATCAGTGCCGGGAGTAGACAGTCCCAGTCTTTACCATCCTTTTAAGCATAGACTTGAGAGTTTTATTGATTTGCTCTATCAGCCCGTCTGTTTGTGGATGATAGACAGATGTGCGCAGCTGTTTAATTTGGAACAACTTGCACAGATCTGCCATCACCTGAGACATGAATGGGGTGCCCTTGTCAGTCAAGATCTCCTTTGGTACCCTGTCCTAGAGAACATAGTAAACAATTCCCTGGCAATTGTTTTTGAAGTAGTCTGCCTTAGGGGACCTGCCTCTGGATACCTGATGGCATAATCGAGTACCACGAGGATGTATAGGTGGCCCTGAGCTGATTTCACCAAAGGGCCCACCAAATCCATTGCAATGCGCTTAAATGGTACCTCGATAATGGACAACGGTACCAATGAGTTCCTTAAGTGGGGCTTGTTGCTGGGTGGATGGGGTGATCTATTTTACTGCTTTTCTTGCCATTAAGGCCTCTTAAGCCCCCTCCCTAGGGAAAGAGAGCCTTGACTGATGGGGGCATGGCCAGGTGCCGGACAAGGAAAACGATTGGTTGAAACATAGGGGATGGGATGGGCCTGAGCTCAGGGAACGTGTGCCCCAGGGAATTCTGTGTCTTTTGGAAGAGTCGGATGAAAGGGCTGCCCACTCTCCCGCCCCTTTTTCCTCTGTTATGGTATGTCACAGCTTGCTGCGGTTTCTTGACCTTGCCAACATTTAAAGTTGCTGTAATGGGCTATGCCCTTGATGAAAAATTGGAAGTAAGCTGTCTGTCCAGCACTTATGGTAAGGACAGGCCCCACTTCCCTCTTTTGGAATTGAGTGCTCACAGTACGACTGTGACTGGCACTGATTAAAATATGTTCACATGTTATGTGTTGGAATTTAATAAAGCTGTGGCCTTGCCCTTTCCAACCTAATGGTTGTAAGTGTCTTATTTATTGGGGTAAAGGGCAAGGGTGGTGGGGGATTTGATCCCATTGTGTTACGTTAATTGGGACCTAGGCCCATTGCAGCTCAGCAGTCATGATACTTGGCTCTATAGTCTCTAAAAGGGGTGGTACTGGGAGATGGGTAGGGGGTGGAACCAAGGAACGGTGCTCAGAGGTGGGTAGTAGGCGGAGACAAAGGGGAGAAGGAGGGAATTCCTGCACCTATTCTCAGAGAAAAAAGTTCTGACTTTATATATTGAATATAATTTATGATATGATGTCCTTCTGGAAAATGAATGCACCTCTTGCCCTGCTTGAAGCTAAACTCCAAGAATTATCTGTATTGCATAATTACATTGATCCAGGTTGGCACAAAGTGTGTATATCATACTCGTGGAAGGTGCAAATCACTGTATTAGTTGGTGCTACTACAGTGACAACCATGATCTCCCAGGTCCTGTACTCACTGAAAAAAATATAAGGTGGTCTATAAGTCTATAAATAGTAGCAGTGTCAAGCGAGTGACCGCTGTACTTGGGGAAGCCACCCGCAAAGAAGTTAAGCAGGTCTCAGATATTGATCATGGCTATCACTGTAGGACCAATATAAGTAAATAATACAGATATAAAGTATAAAACAGCGTTGGCAGCCTATATCAAACAATATACATCCTAATAAATGGTGCCTTATACATCAATATAATTGTGGCATAAGAAACACAAAATCTAAAAAGTGCTTGGTGCTTTTGTAAAAAGTGCAAGGTGCTCCAAAACTTTGAACGAGTGAGGTGACTCCCCCTATGGTGACCCCACTCACCAGAAATATTAGATCCTCAGCTTCACAGTCTGGGATCAAAAAGGCAGTGATCTAATGATCTAGGGATATGCAGGATGGTTCCTCAGCACACTCTTCTAAGAAGATATTTTATGACAAGAAGGATATACCACACTCCATAAATGGGAAAACAGAGAAAGAACTCATAGTGAAATACCGTTTAACATGAGTTATCAAGCACATTAAAAAAACTTCCAAGCTCGCCGCTGTGTGGCGTGCAATCCACGGAGACAAAAATTGTGTCACTGGTTAGCACAAACAGGAAGTACGTTGACGCATTTCACCCCTCCTCCAGGGCGTCATCAAAGGATGTCTGGTGAGTGGGGTCACTGAAGTGGGAGTCACCTCACTCGTTCAAAGTTTTGGAGCACCTTGCACTTTTTACAAAAGCACCAAGCACTTTTTAGATTTTGTGTTTCTTATGTCACAATTACCGTATATTGATGTCTAAGGCACCATTTATTAGGATGTATATTGTTTGATATAGACTGCCAGCACTGTTTTATACTTTATATTGCTTTAAGGTTCTAGCACCTTTGTGCAGCAGCTGCAGCCTCATCATTGTCCATTTGTATTCATTTTTCATTTGTATTTATTTTTGACTTAACACTTCAGCACGCGTTTTTGAATTTGATTTAAAATAATACAGATAATCCCTGGAGTTCAGCTTTTATCAATGTATATTTCAATCAGAAAGCATTATACTGTTGCAAAATAATAGCTATCCGAGACGTAAAGTCAAACCTTTAAATATTACTACAATGTTCCTAAATGCACATTTGTAAATTCCTTGTGGTCAGCCTTACCAGTGAAAGCGCCATTTCACAAGGTAGATTGCATTTACTTCACTTCTACTGTACTTACTGCAACTAATGTGCATATTGTATAACTATTCTGACTCCTTCAATTGGATGACAATGTTAGTTCAGCTGGTATGCAGGTTTTTTAGATTTTATATTTAATAGAGTTTACCTATCCAGAGCCCTTTTCTACAGCTTTTTCAGGTACAGAGATTACTGTATCTCATTTGCAGAATGGACTTGGTTTTTCCCCTTTATGCTCTACACAGACTATTCACCTGTGCTCTTAATGTAACATATTCCAACAATTTGACTGTAAGCGAGTCCCAATTTCAATTAAAGCACACAAACCAATGTTATGTCTCTGAGTCCTCAGAGAACTCAATCAAGTCATAGCTAGACCGCTATTCCTAATCTTTATAGACAGCATACTGACAGGAATGGTACCTGCTGCTTGAAGAAAGGCCCACGTGGAACCAATATTCAGAAAAGGGCAGACATATCCTGGGTAGACATGTGCACAACGAAAAAAATAGTTTCATTTTGTTTTGATTCGTTAATCTAGTTATTTAGTTTAGTTAAATTCGGTTGATTCGTTCAATTCATTTTTGGAATTTGTTTTCGGAATTCGTATTCGGAATTTTCTAATTTTCTAATTTTCTTCGAATTTACCGTTTTTTTCGATTCAAAATGATCAAATCGATAAATTTTCGAATCGATCCAAACGAAAATGTTATACTGTTTTCGATTCGAATGCAGCAAAAACAAAAGAAAAGTCTTCATCAAATGATTACAATGAGGGTTATTTACGAAAGGCAAATCCACTTTGCACTACAAGTGCAAAGTGCACTTGAAATTGCACTTGGAAGTGCAGTCGCTGTAAATCTGAGGGGTAGATCTGAAATGAGGGGAAGCTCTGATGATTTTATCATCCAATCATGTACAAGCTAAAATGCTGTTTTTTATTCTCCTTGCATGTCCTCCTCAGATCTACAGCGACTGCACTTCCAAGTGCATGCTCAGTACAATTTAAAGTGCACTTTGCACTTGTAGTTTGCACTTGTAGTGCAAAGTGGATTTGCCTTACGTAAATAATTGCCAATGACTCTTTAAATCACCTTTGTGCTTAACAAAAATAGCATTATTTCGAAATGGTACTCTAATAACACACAGTCTTTGATTTCAGCAATATGTGTAGTGAGAATTCGACTGGAGTTCAATGTAAAATTTGATTCAAATTTCAGTCTGCATTTCGTTACGTTATTTGAAGCATTCGGTAAAATTTGTTCATATTGTAATCTGGGTATTCGGATATATCCGAAAAATATATAACGATATATAAATATATAACGAAAAATTTGGCCAAATATTAATTCAGAACGAAACGAACCGCACATGTCTAATACCGGGAAACTACAGGCCCGTCAGTCTAACATCAATAGTATATAAACTATTGGAGGGAATGATAAGGGACTATATACAAGAATTTGCTGGTGGAAACTGTATCATTAGCAGTAATTAGCAAGGGTTTATGAAGGGACATTCCTGCCAGACCAATCTGTTAACATTCTATGAGGATGTGTGCTGTCATCTAGATAACAGAAGGCCTATTGATGTGGTGCACCTGGATTCTGCAAAAGCATTTGATACAGTCCCACACCAACGCTTAATCTGCAAACTGAGGTCTGTAGGCATGGACCATAGAGTTTGTCTCTAGATAGAAAACTGGTTACAGGGGTGCCTCCAAAGGGTGGTGATAAATAACGTGTACTCAGAATGGTCTGGAGTGGTAAGTGGGGTACCCCAAGGCTCTGCCCTGGAGCCAATTCTGTTTAATGTATTCATAAATGATATAGAGAGCGGCATAAAAGCTCGATCTCAGTTTTTGCTGACGACACAAAAGTAGGGCAATAACTTCACATCAGGATATAGAAACTTTACAAGAAGACCTGAATGGGGTAGGCAATTACACGACAAATGAGGTTTAAAGTTGAAAAATATAAAGTAATGTACTTGGGGGCTAAAAATATAAATGCAAATTACTCACTAAGGGGAGAACCTCTGGGGGAATCCAGGTTTGAGAAAGATCTGGGGGTCCTAGTAGAAGGCTGAGCAATAGCAATGTCAAGCTGCAGCAAGCAAAACCAGCAGAATATTGCCATGCATAAAAAAAGGGAACTTACTCCAGAGATAAAACTATAATCCTGCCACTTTATAAAACTCTGACTCATTCACATCTGGAATATTCCGTCCAGTTCTGGTCACAAATCCTCAGGAAAGATGTGCTGGAAATAGAAAGTGCAGAGAAGGGCAACAAAATTTATAAGGGGACTGGAGGACCTCAATTACCTGGAACAAAGCACTAAACTCATTCTCCCTGGAGAAGAGGCGCTTGAGAGGAGATATGATAGCTGTATATAAATACCTCAATGGTGAGCCCAGTATAGGAAGAAAACTATTCAGTCTCAGAGAGTGTAAGAAGACACGGGGCTACACATAGAGAATGGAGGAGAAGTGGTTTAACCTCAAGCTGTGTAGGGTTTTTTTTTTTACTGTCAATAAGGATGTCTAACTCTCTTCCACAATTGGTGGTGTTAGCGGTGAGTATTGATAGTTTTACAGGAATATGGGAAATCCAACACACAGTGCCCGTAGCAATCACAGCCTCCCATCAAACTGCCCCTTGCAGTCAATACGCCCCCCCTCCCCCCCCTTCTACTCCCTGCTTCCCCTGCACAGTCCTATATTCGGCAGAGCAGAGGCAGGATTCAGCCCGTGTGTCCTCTCCAGGGTCTCCTGCCCCACCGACAATGTCATCCTATCAGCAGGGTAGGGGGAGGGAGGAGCTGCAGATCTGGATCATATTAACAAGTGGGTGATTACCCGCTTGTTAATATGAAAAGACTCCCACTCTCTGTGCAGATCTCCAGCTCATTTGGCCCCCTGCTCTACTGATAGGATGACATTGTTGATGTGATAGGATGACCAGGAGCGGAGACACAGGCATGGCTGCATAGGGGGAGGTTTGCCACCTCATCCCTTTAAGCCCGAACACATTAATTACACAGGTTCTGTGGCTGATTAAGGTGGTAATCAAACTCACTTAGTGCCTGCATCTGCAATAAATTAGCCTCAGAACCTGTGTAATTAATATGTGTTTGGGTTTAAAGGGATGAGGTAGCAACCCTAGCGGTGACCGCGGTCTGTGTTGGCTCTGTCTGGACCATGGACACCGCTTACCTCCCACTGTGCAGCTCTGTCATTAACAGGCCATGGACCAGTACTGGTCCGCGACCCGGGGTTGGAGACACTTAGCCAGCTCTTGTCAGGAGACATGCAGCCCGGTGTGCTGGCCTGTTTGTATCACACATTACAATCTGTTTAATCCAGCCAATAATGGTTTAACTCAGTCCACTCTCCTCCTCACATCCACCTTCTCTTTCCCTGAGACCATGCACAGAAAACAAACAGGTCCTGCATAGTGTAAAATCATTTTATTCAAATAAAAACATTTAAAGGGTAACTCCAATTTCGTTGGGGAAAAAAAATAGCAAAAAAAATAGCAAATATATAAATATATATATAGATATATATATATATATAGTATCTCACAAAAGTGAGTACACCCCTCACATTTTTGTAAAAATGTTATTATATCTTTTCATGTGACAACACTGAAGAAATGACACTTTGCTACAATGTAAAGTAGTGAGTGTACAGCTTGTATAACAGTGTAAATTTGCTGTCCCCTCAAAATAACTCCACACACAGCCATTAACGTCTAAACTGCTGGCAACAAAAGTGAGTACACCCCTAAGTGAAAATGTCCAAATTGGGCCCAAAGTGTCAATATTTTGTGTGGCCACTATTATTTTCCAGCACTGCCTTAACCCTCTTAGGCACAGAGTTCACGAGAGCTTCACAGGTTGCCACTGGAGTCCTCTTCCACTCCTCCATGATGACATCATGGAGCTGGTGGATGTTAGAGACCTTGTGCTCCTCCACCTTCTGTTTGAGGATGCCCCAATAGGTTTTAGGTCTGGAGACATGCTTGGTCAGTCCATCACCTTTACCCTCAGCTTCTATAGCAAGGCAGTGGTAGCCTTGGAGGTGTGTTTGGGGTCGTTATCAAGTTGGAATACTGCCTTGTGGCCCAGTCTCAGAAGGGAGGGGGTCATGCTCTGCTTCAGTATGTCACAGTACATGTTGGCATTCATGGTTCCCTCAATGAACTGTAGCTCCCAGTGCCAGCAGCACTCAGACCATGACACTCCCACCACCATTCTTCACTGTAGGCAAGACACACTTATCTTTCTACTCCTCACCTGATTACCGCCACAAACGCTTAACACGAATCTGAACCAGATAAGTTTATCTTGGTCTCATCAGACCACAGGACATGGTTCCAGTAATCCATGTCTGTAACGAAACGTCTCACACTTCGCTTGAGTGCTTTCGTCATATACCACTTCCTCCCAGTCTGAATTTAGATATCAGATATTCCAACCGCTCAAAAGCACAAAACAAGACGATACTTATTTAGTTGCTGAACATGGACTCTTTTATTAGAACCAAAATACAAGTCTTATATACAGTAAAAGAGGAGGTTCCTCCCTCCTGCTCATTTCACTTCAACAATACAACTGTAACCAGAAACGGAATTAACAAGAGCTAATTAACTAATCCCTTAAAGCAGCCGATGTGAGTCCATGCCCTCCTAAGCATTGTTATGATTAATCAGGATTTCACTACAGGTCAGACTTGTTGTCACCAAGCTTCACGCAGTAGATTATACATTATCATAAACATCAACACAAAGCTCCTTCATACAATAGCAAGGTTAATTAGCACAAACAACAATGGGTGAAATACTCTTAGAAGCAAGCCAGACTAGACTCATTTACATCTCCCAGGTGCATGGACCTTTGCTGGGGAGGAAAGACCGCTTTCTCCACCCTGGCTGACTGTTGAGGAGGGACAATGAACACCTCCTCTCCCTTCTCCCCCTGTATCTGCTGCTGGGAAGTGATCGCCACCTTCTCACCCTGAACCTCCGGAACTGCCACAGGTGTGGGGCAGAGGTCTTGGACCCCCTGTCCGGTGACCAGCTTCAGCTGGGGAAGTTCCTTACAACTCCACAGATACTGCTGTTATTGCTGGGCAGAGCACAGTGAAGTTTGGCCCTGATACCAGCTCTTCTGCTGGATGCTCATCAGGTTGTTCTTCCTCAGCAGAAAAGTCTATCAAATCCCCTGTCTCTGCAACTGGTGTCTGGGGATAGAGGTTTACTATCTCCTGTCTGTGGAACCCAGAAGATGCTATCGGTGCTGGGCAGAGGTTAGCAGAGCTCTGCCCTGTTGTCAGCACTTCAGCTTTGGGGATGGCAATCTCCAGATTTTTCACTGCCAATTCACTGGCATGCTGCTGGACAGGCACATTCCTCCATCCAAGATCATCCCATGCAGAAACAGGATCATCAAGGTCAGTCAGCACTTGCTGCATCCGCCATAAGACCTTCGCGTCCATAGCTGTGGGGGCAGGTTGGCAAAGCACACTGTTACTCTGCCACATTGCCGACTCTTCAGCCAGGATTTCAGAGTTGTCAACTGGTATTTCCTGATAGTCCCAGGCAAAGGGAGCCCAGCCCTGGTGCTGAGCAGAGTCTAGCAGCCGTCTGTAGGCGATCTCCAGCTCCCATTCCTGAACGGCCAGAAACTCTATATCTTCCAGTGCCCAGTGCACTTCAGAGACGTTTAATAGTCCTTCTTTGAAATACGTGATTTCATCCAACCGCCACTCCAAATCACTCCCAAAGTTAGGGTCCCCTGTCAGCTTCACATACAACAGTCCCAGCCGTAACCAAAGCCTTCCGCTGGGCTGTCATCCGCTATCCAAGGGCATGCTTTGGATACATGCTACTGGTGGACTCTGTAGCTCTCATCCAGCCGCCGCATCTCTGCCCAGACCAGCCTGCTTAATTCAACTCTCTGCTCCTTGTGCGGTTTTTCTCCCAAAAACAGCACCTGCAATCCAAACTGCGACCAATACCTTTCCTGGATGGAGGGAAGAATATTTCGCTGGTGTCGCTGCTCATGGGCTAGCGTTTCCTTCCAGAGTTCGCAGCGGATAGAATCAAACCATCCCAGGAGGACCTGCTCTGACACTGGTCCTTTGTGCTGTATCTGCATGTCTCGCAACCTCCTTCTGAATTCCTCTTCCATGGCGGCTGGTATCTGTACCTCTCCTCTCCTCTCCTGCTATCCAGAACTTGGACCCAGGTGGAAGTTTGGATGTCCCAGACTGCAGGAAGCATCCCATTGCTTGCCACCAATGTAATGAAATGTCTCACATTCCACTTGAGTGCTTTCGTCATACACCACTTCCTCCCAGTCTGAATATAGATATCAGATATTCCAACCGCTCACATGCACAAAACAAGACGATACCTGTTTAGTTGCTGAACATGGACTCTTTTATTAGAACCAAAATACAAGTCTTATATACAGTAAAAAAGGAGGTTCCTCCCTCCTGCTCATATCAGCATTTTTATGATTAATCAGGATTTCACTACAGGTCAGACTTGTCACCAAGCTTCACACAGTAGATTATACATTATCATCATCATCAACACAGAACTTCTTCATACAATAGCAAGGTTACTTAGCACAAACAACAGTGGGTGAAATACTCTAATGCTGTGTACACACGAGCAGACTTTCGATGGACTGAACTCCGAAGGACTTTTTGACGGACTTTCAGCGGAGTTCCGACGGAGTTCCGACACAACGGACTTGCCTACACACGATCACACCAAAGTCGGTCTGATTCAAACGCAATGACGTACGACCGGACTAGAATAAGGGAGTTCATAGCCAGTAGCCAATAGCTGCCCTTGCATCGTTGTTCGTCCGTCGGACTAGCATACAGACAAACTAATTTTTCGACCGGACTAGAGTCCATCAGAAAGATTTGAAATGCCGTGTACACATGAGTGGACTTTTGACAGACTGAACTCCGAAGGATTTTTTGACGGACTTTCGACTGAGTTCCGACGCAACGGACTTGCCTACAGACGATCACATCAAAGTCCGACTGATTCAAACGTGATGACATACGACCGGACTAGAATAAGGAAGTTCATAGCCAGTAGCCAATAGCTGCCCTTGCGTCATTGTTCGTCCGTCGGACTAGCATACAGACGAACAGATTTTTTGACCAGACTCGAGTCCATCGGAAAGATTTGAAACATGTTCTATTTCTAAAGATCTTTCGACAGCAAAGGTCCAATGAAGCCCACACACGATCGAATTGTCCGGCGGATTTGTTCCGTTGGACCTTTGCTGTCGAAAAGTCCTGTCATGTGTACATGGCAAAACATGTTCTATTTCTAAAGTCCGTCTGATTTTTCGACAGCAAAGGTCTGATGAAGCCCACACATGATCAAATTGTCCGGCGGATTCGTGCCGTCAGACCTTTGCTGTCGAAAAAAGTTTGGTCGTGTGTACACGGCATTAGAAGCTGTGCCAAGCCAGACTAGACTCATTTACATTATAGAAGACAACAGACAGGTGGCTGGAGTTGATGACATTAGCATCTAACAGTATGTGTCCCAACAGTATGAATCAGTCACTATTTCTTATATGGCATATACAGGGCTCCCAGAGTCTGTGTGTCTTGGGGGACATGGACCTGAATCTAAAGTAACACCACCTCAAGGGTCCCCAGGCATACAGCTCACAAAGAGCACCGTTACCCCAAATGCCAGGGCCCATAATCGGTAGGCAAGAGGCCAGCATTCAGTCCCCTCCAAAAGCCTCTGTCCCAGATGAGTCTGTCACAATGTCCTTAGTCTGCTTGTCCTCAGCAAACTGTTTGCAGACCTTCTTGTGCATCATCTTTAGAATAGGCTTCCTTCTGGGACGACAGCCATGCAGACCAATTTGATGCAGTGTGCGGCGAATGGTCTGGGCACTGACAGGCTGACCCCCCCACCCCTTCAACCGCTGCAGAAATGCTGGCAGCACTCATATGTCTATTTTCCAAAGACAACCTCTGGATATGACGCTGAGCACGTGCACTCAACTTCTTTGGTCAACAATGGCGAGGCCTGTTCTAAGTGAAGCCTGTCCTGTTAAACCACTGTATGGTCTTTGCCACCATGCTGCAGCTCAGTTTCAGGGTCTTGACAATCTTCAGCCTAGGCCATCTTTATGTGGAGCAACAATTCTTTTTTTCAGATCCTCAGAGAGTTCTTTGCCATGAGGTGCCATGTTGAACTTCCAGTGACTAGTATGAGAGAGTGAGAGCGATAACACCAAATTTAACACACCTGCTCCACATTCACACCTGAGACCTTGTAATATTAACAGGTCACATGACACCGGGGAGGGAAAATGGCTAATTGGGCCCAATTTGGACATTTTCACTTAGGGGTGTACTCACTTTTGTTGCCAGCAGTTTAGACATTAATGGCTGCGTGTTGAGTTATTTTGAGGGGACAGCAAATTTACACTGTTTTACAAGCTGTACACTCACCGCTTTATATTGCAGCAAAGTGTAATTTCTTCAGTGTTGTCACATGTAAAGATATAATAAAATATTTACAAAAATGTGAGGGGTGTACTCACTTTTGTGAGATACTGTATATATCATATACAATTGACATACAAGGTATATTGTAATTGTATGTTATTAAAAATTACCTTTCCTTTTCAATCTGCAGCGCTGTAAATTTCTGTAAAATACAATATGGCTACCTGGAAGTGTTCTGTACACAGAGTGTGTGCAGAGCGCCCCCCAGAAACATGATTTCCTGCTTGTGTGATTGGCTCACTGATTTTCCCAGAAGTCTGCACCAAGATACAAGTCAGATTTCAAGCTTCTCCTGCAACAAAAATGTCATTTTTTGTTAAGATAATCCAAATAGGAAATTATGTCTAAAGGGATGCAGGCCCTACCACTTTCCTCATTAAAGCCCTGCAAGTGCAGCAACTGATTAATAATTATGAAACTACTCCCTTTAGATTCACTTTTTACATGGACACAGACAAACACAGAGGGATTTCTTCAGAATAACAAAAGGTACGAATCTGCAACAAAGTTGTTAAATCCCTGCAATGTACATAGGTCACCCAGGGGAGAGGGTTTTTTCTCAACAAAAGTTACTCTTTAAAAAAATGCACTTACATTCGAATGTGTCTTGCCCCCCACACTAAGGTTCATATCGCATGTATTCAGTAGTACAAAACAACAAGCTGCGAACAGACAGACTGTCCGTGTGGGATGACTTCACTCCAAAACCAACCCTGCCCTACATGCTTTGCCCTTCAGACGTCTTCCGTCCCTGTAGGTTCTATTCTCTTGTAGATAGGGCCCGAGTGGAAAGGCCTGTCTCCTGCCAACACGCTACAGAGAAGTACACTTCTTCAGTGGAAGCAGTGGTCTCTTCGCAGAGGTCCAACATACCTCCTGCTGAGTCAGATCTTGAGCTCTCCAATCAGCAGTGAGCATGAGCTTTGACCTGACTCAGGAGGGGGTGTGTCAAAGCTCTGCAGAGAGACCTCTGCTTCCTCAAATGCTGGCAGGGGACAGGTTGCAGTTGCTTTCTAAAGAAAACAAAGAGCAAGACATTGCACCCCTTTTGTTTTATTGCACCTGGAATGTGTTTAGCTGGGTCAAAATGATTTAGACTTGAGCAGGGCCACCAAACAAGCATCTCCAGTCAGACCTATACAAGTTTATGAGGGCTCACTGTGCAGATGCAGCTATACGGTGAGGAAAATTTCAGCGAGAGGATAAAAATACTAGAGATGGCAGCGGTAGGCTTACGTGAGTAAGCATCTGGGGGGTAGTTTTGCTCAGGAGAGCTAGGAGGGTTGGTAAGTGTCCTAAAAGAACATTTACCCCTTTAAGCACTCCAGGAGGTGTTGTACTTTTTCCCAACCCATCGCTGTTGATTGTTAGTCAGCTTAGAAAAACCTTATAGCCTCTTTCCGAGCACATCCCCCACTCTTTATCATCCATTCTACATTATTTTCATTATTATATAGGTTTTATATAGCACCAACAGTTTGCGTTGGGTCAAACAGTACAGTTAAAAATACAATTCAATACAGGAAGAATCAGAGGACCCTGCTTGAGCTTACAATCTAAAAGAGAGGGTCAAGTGAAACAAAAGGTAAACAAAAGGTAATAACTGTGGGGGATGAGCTGATGGAGAAAATAAAAGTACAGTTGTTAGGTGGGGCAGGATAGGCTTTTCTGAAGAGAAACGTCTAAGAGGGATCGCCTAATAGTGGACAGAGTACGAGATAGTCAGACAGATTGGGGTAGGGAATTCCAAAGGATGGGAGAGGCTAGGAAAAAGTCCTGGTGGCGAGAATGTAATGAGGTGACAAGTGAATTAGAGAGCAGGAGGTCTTGGGAGGAACGAAGAGAACAATTTGGTTGTATTTTTATAGTAGGTTAGTGATGTAGTGGCTTTGTAGGTTATTTAGAGTATTTTGAATTTAATTCATTGGGTGTGTGCCAGCCAATGGAGGGATTGGGGGAGAGGGGTATTAGACACTGAACAGTTTGTAAGGTGGATAAGTCTGGCAGCAGCATTCATGATGGACTGAATATGGGATAGCCTATTTAATGGTAAGCTTGTGAGGAGGGAGTTGTAGTAGTCGAAGCGAGAGATGACCAGGCAGTGAATTAGGAGCATCGTAGTGTTGTTGGTTAGAAAGGGGCGTATTTTGGAGATGTTGCGGAGGTTGAGGCGGCAAGCTTTGGAAAGTGAGTGGATGTGGGGCCGAAAGGAGAGTTCAGAGTCCAGGATAACACCTAGCACCCTTGCATGCGGAATGGGATGATAGTTGAGCCGTTAATCTTGACAGAGAAGTCAGATGAAGGGACACGTGGGGGAGGAAATATTATGAGCTTGGTACACCCCTCTTCCACTCTCCACACTTCTTCTGGGGGTGGAGAATGGTCATTCAGTGCTGCAGTCTGTGCCCACCATGAACTGGTCTCTTCACTGCTTCAGACTTAGAGGCCCCTGCTGATGGATAAGTGTCCATGCCACAAAGGTAGCGAAATGGGCATCCTAAGAAGGGCCGTAACGCTCTGCAGTCTAGAAGACAGATAACTGGCCAAAGATTTGGGCGAATAATAGTGGCGTTTACAATTTTTTTAATTGCTGCAGCGAAAAGTTGGAGGAAGGCGGGGGTATTGTTTGTAGGGATAGTGGGTCCCCTGGCTGGTGCACAGCTTTAATTTTACCATCATTAAAGGTATGAACCACATCCACATATAAAACTACAATATTTAATGTGATAGTGGGCCTTTAAGGCCAGAGCATTAGCAAGGCTGTGCAAATCTTGTTTAAGCTGTACTGTTATCTTAGAGGGATTTGATTATCATTTCTGTGTGGCGGCAATGAAGTGAGAGAAAACAGATGTGTTGGGCGGAGTGAACTTCTCTCATCCACAATACTCTTAAAAAAACACACCTCTGATCCATCATTGCAGCTGTACCATTTTCCTGACACCCCTTACTGGTACTGTGCATTGTGCAATATTGGGGAGGTCTACAGGAAGCCAGTATGAGCGAATGTATGTGGGGGATAGGGTGCGGAGTGAGTGCGTGTGCGTGCATACATGTGTTATGGAATTATGGTAAATGTCAAGATTACGTACATCTATATGATATTAGATGAGCCAGAATTCACTGAAAAATCTAATGTATGGAGCAAGACTGGCAAATTATGATTTCTGGGAGTTGACTTTAAAGTATAACTTCAGACAAAACAGCAGTGGAAAACCTGACATAAGTTCTAATCCTTTCCCACTCTACCAAAAGTAAAATGAAACAAAGTTGTGGCTGTACATTTAACTCCCACAAACAAGTAAATGCACTGTGGTTTTGTACATGTAGCCAAGCCCCGGGCCTCTCCAGGCCTAATGGTGACCTCCAGAGTTATGGATAGCTGAAATCCTTCTGTGTAGAGTGGGTTACGAGGCATGGTGGGTGCAATGTAAGGTAGATTTATGGGTGCCAGACACTTCTTGAATGCAAATAGATTCATTTTCTCTTAAACATAACTGTGGAAGAGAGGGTTAGGGCTAGGACACCCATTAGTAGTTACAATGTTAATTAGCAGACTTCTATAGGTAGACAGCCATGCATGGAAAGGCACCCAGCCGGACACCACATCTGCATGTGTAGACACGCTGTGTCCTATGGCAACAATACTGTTACTATTTTAACCAAAATAAAAAATATGCAACATACGTTTGCAAAATGTGACAGTGAACCAAAGTGTTTGTTTACCAATGCCAGAAGTCTGCCAAGCAAAATAGGTGAGTTGGAAACTCTGGTGCATGAGGAGAACTATGATCTAATTGGTATTGCTGAATCTTGGCTTCATTCTTCCCATGACTGGGCTATTAATATTCCTGGCTATGCTCTCTTTTGGAAAGACAGGGTAAAACGGAGGAGTGGTGGTGTCTCTCTCTATGTGAGAAGTGATCTCAAAGCGAGTGTAAAAGAGCACCTAGTTGATGGAGAGTGTGAGTCTGAAGCTCTATGGGTGGAGCTGTACACGGGTGTGCGTACTCCAAAGGTTGTCATTGGAGTTGTGTTATAGACCTCCCAGTGTTAGTGAGGAGGTAGGGACTCAGTTTCTTGCACAGATGGAAAGGGCTGCAAGGGCTGGGACAGTGATAATAATGGGGGATTTTAACAACCCAGAAATTAACTGGAGTAATTTACAAACCTATTACAAGACAATTTTATGGTCAAGTTTATTGAGGCCCCGACTAGATATGACGCTCTCCTGGAAATGGTAATCTCAAACCATACAGAGCTTATTAGCAATATTCCATATAAAAGATCATCTGGGTAGCAGTGACCATAACATGATTTCATTAAATGTTGGCTGTAAGCAACAAACACATACGGGTAAGATAAAAACACTTAACTTTAAGAGAGCAAATATTCCAAGGATGAGGGCTGCTCTCCAGGCCTTAGACTGGGAAAGTATATTGGCATCAATGGACACAGAACAGAAATGGGAATTCTTCAAAGTGACTGTATGTAGACTTACTGCAAAGTATATTCCCATGGCAATAAGTTTAAAAGGCTAAAAATAAAACCTATGTGGCTCACGGCCAAAGTTAAAATGGTTATAAATAATAAAAAAGAGCTTTTAAAAAATATAAAAATGAAGGAACGCTATCATCATTTAAATGTTACAAAGAATATGGCAGAATATGTAAAAAGGAAATCAAGGACGCAAAAATTCAAAATAAACGACAGATTACAAAAGATAGTAGGACAAACCCCCAAAAATTCTTCAAATATATTAATAGTAAAAAGGTCAGGTCTGAGCATGTAGGCCCTTTACAAAATAATCTAGAGTGGGTGACTGGGGACAAAGAGAAGGCAAATGTATTACCGTATATACTCGAGTATAAGTCGAGTTTTTCAGCACATTTTTTTGTGCTGAAAGTGCCCCCCTCGACTTATACTCGAGTCAAGCACTTTTCTGCAGCAAAAAATTTCATTTTCCGAACCAAATTTGGGGCCCCGTATCTCAGGGCCACTTGGTACTAGGAACCCCACATTTAGTGTGCAAACCCAGTGGACCTGGTACCATAACATATCCAAAGCTGGGGTTCCTAGCACCAAGTGGACCTGAGATACGGGGCCCCAAAATCGGTTCGTAAAATGTCATTCTCTGCTGCAGAAAAGTGCTTGACATTTTCTGAACTAAATTTGGGGCCCCGTACCTCAGGGCCACTTGGTGCTAGGAATCCCAAATTTAGTGTGCAAACCCAGTGGACCTGGTACCATAACATATCCAAAGCTGGGGTTCCTAGCACCAAGTGGCCCCGAGATACAGGGCCCCAAAATAGGTTCGTAAAATGTCATTCTCTGCTGCAGAAAAGTGCTTGACATTTTCTGGACCGATTTTGGGGCCCTGTATCTCAGGGCCACTTGGTGCTAGAAATCCCACCTTTGGATATTTTATGAAGCTAGTTCCACTGGGTTTGCACATAAAATTTGGGGTTCCTACCACTAAGTGGCCCCGAGATACGGGACCCCAAAGTCGGTCAACTGTGTCCATCTGCAGCAATGTCATTTCGGGACATTTTGGGTTCAGAGACCCCAAATTTTGGCTTCAGCTAGGGGGCATCTAGGAACACTTAACTACCGAGTTTGAAGTTTGGGGGACCAATGGCTGCAAATGGGCACAGTGAGGCATGCAAATGGGCATTGTTGACCCTCTTTTCCACTTAGAGTAGCTGTGCATTTCTCACCCTCGTCTTATACTCGGGTCAATAAGTTTTTCCCATTTTTTTGTGGTAAATTAGGGCCTCGACTTATACTCGGAACGACTTATACTTGAGTATATACGGTAAATACTTTCTTCCGCTCTGTGTATACAAAGGAGCATGGGGGAGCTCAAGTCCATAATGGGGGTGGTATTGACACAGCCCCAAATGACCCACAATGGTTTAAATTGGATATGGTCCAGAAATATTTAGACAGAATAAAGGTGGATAAAGCACCTGGACCAGATGGCATCCACCCATGAATCCCAAAAGAATTGAGCTCTGTCATTTCAAGGCCATTGTTTCTAATTCTTAGGAACTCGTTAATAACTGGAATGGCACCACTGGATTGCCGCAGGGCCAATGTGGTGCCCATATTTAAAAGATTCAAAGTCTTTACCAAGTAACTATAGACCTGTTAGTTTAACTTCTATAGTCGGGAAGATACTGGAGAGTTTAATAAAAGACCACATAGACGAGTTCTTGTTGGAAAAAAATATTTTAAGCAACAGACAGCATGGATTCATGAAAGACAGAAGCTGTCAAACAAACCTGATTTCTTTTTATGAGGGGGTAAGTAAAACCTTGGACAGAGGGGTGGCTGTGGATGTGGTATACTTGGACTTTGCAAAAGCATTTGACATGTCCTGACACATGGGGTGGCTCATGTGTAAGGTAAAGTCTACAGGGTTTACTTCCTCTTTAAAAGCTGCTTTGCTTGTACACTACAAGGGAAATAGAAAGCAGACTCTATTTAGTAGTAATAACCCCGGGACATGAGTAAACTTTTATTGCATGTTACACAGTAACTGTACTGACATGCCCTATACACTCCATTTGTCACATTTGTTTTCTATAGCTTTTTTATGTGATTTAATTGCATTCTAATGTTCGCATTATTGGCCATGTGTGTGTTATTTATTGGCATAAACAAACTAAACAGACTGAAAATGCAGAATGCTATACTTAGCAAATTATTCTAGAAGGTAGTTGTAAAATTAATTGGTGGTGATGATCACATATAAACCTTCTATCAAACTAATGCAAAAGAGGGGATTTCACCATGTCAGATAAGTGTGTTGTTGCCACATCCCTATTGTATAGCAAGAAAAGAAAATCCCCCTTCGTTGGTACTTTGTAGGCCACAACCACACATAAGTAAATTAAAGAATATATTTATTGTATATACATAAAATCATTTGATTATTCAGACATAAAATGATCATTTAAAAAGACATATCAAAAAACATATTTTTCAAAAAAGAAAAAGTAAAGACAAAAAACATGACAGATTACATAGTTTGCATGACATATAAAGTTACTCTCCGGTTCAAATGAGTCTCCGGTCTCCGATGTAAATCTAGGCACACAGAAGTAGATTTTCATAGTTCATAGATAAAGCTTTTGATGTCAGATTCTTCCTCTCTTTGGCTCTTAATAGCCAGCAACATTCCTATGCAAATCTTGACTATTAGAAGAAAGTCAAGAATGAGGCACTCCACTAAAGGTGCATTTAATTGAAATTGAAACTGGACTGCAATGCAAGAACACATTCTGATGACACTCAGGATCCTTAGTTAGCCCAGGATTCCATTAGCTTGGGTCCAAGGTAAGTATCTATTACCTTTTTCATAATGTAATGGGGGATACATGGTGGTAGGGGGTCACCAATTAGGGCTCCATTTGGAAGGAAGATTAGATATCACTGTCTACTTTTTGTTGGACAGCACAGTTTCGTGGTTAGGTTAAGAGGGCTTATGCCCCGTACACATGGTCGGACATTGATCAGACATTCCGACAACAAAATTCTAGGATTTTTTCCGACAGACGTTGGCTCAAACTTGTCTTGCATACACACGGTCACACAAAGTTGTCGGAAAATCCGATCATTCTGAACGCGGTGACGTAAAACACGTACGTCGGGACTATAAACGGGGCAGTAGCCAATAGCTTTCATCTCTTTATTTATTCTGAGCATGCGTGGCACTTTGTGCTTCGGATTTGTGTACACACGATCGGAAATTCCGACAACGGATTTTGTTGTCGGAAAATTTTATAGCCTGCTCTCAAACTTTGTGTGTCCGAAAATTTGATGGAAAATGTGGGATGGAGCCTACACACGGTCGGAATTTCCGACAACAAGGTCCTATCACACATTTTCAGTCGGAAAGTCCGACCGTGTGTACGGGGCATTAGTGTGAAGGAAGGTATCCAGTGGCAGCTGGTGCTAAAAAAAATTTGGGCACAAAACAAACCCCTCAAGGTCGGCACTCACCCTACAAACGGAGCCCACCAGCGGTCACGGATACCCAGGGCTTCTGTGTTAACCCAGTCTTCTTTCCGTATTCTAAATCTTTAGCCTCCTGTCCCTGATTGGTCAGGACGAGACGCCGGAAACTGATGGCGAATATTGATTCACTAATATTGGCTGCCCTTGGTCTCCCTTGCTTTAAGGTAACTCTGGATCCCCGGATTTATGGCTACCTCTTGTCGACAAGCGGCTATCTGTGCTACATCACAAATTTTTCTGTATCTCCCTACCGAATGTTCACCCTGACCTGTGCCTGGGTATCCATTGGACCAGTACACGCAATACCCTCCGCTGTTATCCAGTGCATCTGCATCTAGGGCCCTAGTTAGTAGGCCCTTATGCTCTGGACATTTATATGGACCTTTGGGTTATCCCATTCGGTCACCCAGTAGACAGCTAATACCTATAAAAGTTACTTAATTTTTGTACTCATTGCACTATACCCCTGCGCGGGTGAACGTTTGTCAAGGTGTTATACTTATTACAATAAAAATTATTGTACCAGAAAAAACAAGCCTCCCATTTATTCCTGTATCTATAAGCAATGTGAAGAAGTTATTTTTAAAATTTCACAACACAGACAGATCCTGACAGGCTGCCAGCCTTCTACTGTACACAAACAGCGAGTGTTTCTAAGTTTTTGGAAATCAAATTTGGAGTTTTTGTTGTGATCTTTGAGGATATTAGGAAATGAATAACGTCACATTACAATAAGCTAGAGAGGTTGGTGATGGCTTGTTTTAAAGCTATTTTGCTAACTGTAAATAATATGTAAATAGTTTCATGTCTATTGTTTTGGCACAGGTGCACTTTAAAGCGCTAATAAACACCTTCCTCATTTGTATCTACAGGTAAGCCTATAACAAAGCTTAGGTACAAGGAATATCTCCTAAACATGCACCATTTAGGAGATATTCACTACAGGGTGATTCATAAAGAAGTATACAGTTTCAACGCACTATAAAACAAGAACAATGTAAGATATTTTATGTTACCTGTAACAGAATTGTAAAGGAATGTTTCAGGTTTTTAGATGTTATATTAATGCACCTATAGTCACACGACACATATCGAATTGGTAATCCATTTCCGCCCAAACGCGAGTTAAGATATCTGAATCAAGTTCAGTGATTGTGGCTGTAATACGCTGTTTCAGCTCCGCTAGATCAACAGGAGGGGCGAATACCTTGTCCTTTATGTACCCCCACAGGAAAAAGTCACAAGATGTTAACTCAGGACTTCTGGGTGGCCATTGGGTCAGTGGCATGTTGTAGTCCAATCCATCGGTGAGGAAGATGTTCACCAAGGTAATCTCGCACATCGCCTGACCAATGTGCTGGTGCACCATCCAACTGGAGAATAAAGTTGTCACTGTAGTCCTCCAACTGTGGCATCAACCAAAGACATATAGATTTTCCGGTTGGAGGTTCTTTTCCGAAACCGTGATCGAAAATGCCATTGCGCAACAGTTTCAAATTCCGTTTTGCTCAATTCAAGAGCACAATGCCTTCTACACTGCAGACGCTGCCATTTTGACTGACTAGTCACCAGAGGTGGGGGACTTGAGTCACATGACTTGACTTAAGTCAGACTTGAGTCACCTGTTTGAGGACTTGCGACTTGCTTGACAAAATTAAATAAATGACTCGACTTGGCTTTGACTTGTCACTAATGACTTGCGACTCGACTTGACTTTGACTTGGGCTATTTGACTTGCAATGACTTGGCACCCCCCCCCCCCCCGAAAATATTACCCACACACTCCGCCCACCACCGCCTCTGAGCCAATCAGCATTTGCCAAATGCCACTGGAGCTGTTCAGGGTAGCGGTAAGAGTTATGTCAGTCCCTGCATCAAGCGCACCTGTTGAATGTGTGTTCAGCCATGGTGGGGTGATAATGTGACCCCATCGCTCACAACTGAGCGAGAAAGTACTTTCCAATTTCATTTTTTGCAAATGCAATGCATTTTAGGTGGCTATTCTCATCACCATTCAAGTGTCCAGATGTTGGCATTGTGTCAAGTTCAAACTTTGAGCTTAGTTATTTTCCCCCTCAGCAAGGACTACATTTTTTCAGGCTTGTTGGCCATTTAATTGCTGAGTGTTCTGCTCCTTGTCTGCTGTTTGGGCATTCAAAAGTGTTTCTTTAATATGCCAAGAAAAAAGCACTAAGCAGTTTTGTTAATGTTGAAAATAAAACAAAACCTTTCTTGAAAACTGACTTTTAACTCATTTAAAGGTGGAAATGGGGTAGATCAGTATTTTGACTTAATATGTGACTTGACCAAAATAAATGACTTGACTTGACTTGACTCGACTTGACTTGCTTGCTTTTCGCCACAGTAACTTGGGACTTGCTTGTGACTTGAAGGTTAAGACTTCGCGCTATCGCCTACGTTACTTCCCTCAGTAGTGGGACACAAACTTTATGAGTACATCTGTGTAAAGGTTTGCAGTTGTGATCTGTATCTTCAACGGTTACGGTTTTACAGCATCTGGAAAGTGTATACTTCTTTATGAATCACCCTGTACTTCTGCAGCTGGTGACGTCATTGGCACATGTGCGATATGCTCTGAAGGAACGGCATGCTGTCTCTTCAGACCACTGTGCTGCACCTGTGACTCTTGAGTGCATGAGCAGGAGCAGTGGCGGTGGTGTTTTTTTGTTTGGGGGGCATCAAACAACTGAACCCCCCACGCGGGGATTGGGCATCCATGGTGCGGCGGCAGGGACCAGGCATCAGCAGGGACCGGGCGGCTCTTCTCCTCCTCGCTTCCGCTGTGTGTCTCTTCCCCTCCTCCTAGGCATCCAATAGGATTGCCTGTCCTTTCAGCCAATCGGGTGATGGGTATCAGTCCCGCTTCCCAATTGGCCAGGAGGAGGATCAGTGTTGAAACAGGGAATATTCATTTGCTGTTGCAACACACCTGGGTGGTCTCCGGATGCATCCTCAGCATCCCGAGCCCACCCTATTTTGAAGCCAATTTGAGCCTATGGCTCTAATCAGGTGCTTAAAAAAACCTGGCAGCTGTAATTCATGCACCCAGTGACCCGAAAGGGGTCGGACGCATGAATAGGGAGCGGCCGAGGCGGCCATAGATAGATTCATGCTATGCATGAATCTATCCATTTCCATAAAGGGGGTGGTAAGTAAAGAGGGGGCAGCGCCCGGGCGCCAGAGTCTGCGAACCCGGAAGAAAGACCGGGTGAAGATGGAAGCCCTGTCAGGGGTGACAGAGCACCACTGGAGGGCTTTGTTTTAAGGTAAGTCTTTCATAATGTGCTAGTATGTAATGTAGCATATTATGTCATTAACTTGCAGGGGAAATTGTTTTTGTTTTTGTTTTGAGAGTTTACTACCGCTTTAAGCTATTAAGTTAAACAACCAGCTTTTATCAAAGCAGAAAACTGACAGCCTGTAGAAAATCTTAATAGGAGCCTAAAGCGTCACCTGATGGCTAAAAAGGAAAATGCAAAAAATTCATATGTTGTATTTACCTGACTGAATAAAAAATATTTTGAAAAGTATGGACTTTTTTATTTTTAAGAATTATACTTACATAGGTGGATGCTGCATCTTTCCCCCGCCGGCTCTAACACTGAGAACTGAACGATTGAACACCACCGATCGCTCGGTTCTCAGGGCTCCCTGAGCAGAGAGCTGGTGACTGTCTGTCACTGATCTGCCCCCTCCTCACTCACTGGAGGGCTGGGCTGAGGTGGGGGTGGGAACCTGCCCGAGCCTGAGCTCTGTGACAGCCCGCTGTCGGCTGAAAACTGGTCACAGGAGTGCAGAACGAACTGCATTCTTGTGATCCACAGGAGAAGTACAGCCAACTGAGCTTTGGCTGTACTTCTTCTAATTTTTTTTTTTAGTCTTGACTATAGTAAAGGATATCATGGTCAGGCTATATGATAGAGAACATAAAGGAAATTGTGTATGTAGCACCCTGATGTTTAGGCAGGGTTGCTAGTAAATTTACCTGCCAAGTAAATTTTAAATTTGCTTTGGCCAATTGATAGGAGATTATTTGATCCCACCCTAATTCTGGAATTGCTGCACTTCTCTCTTCTGTCATTAGATGGCCGGGTATCTGGTGGCATTAGATTATACAAGGGCATTGCAAGGACAGATTAGGAATAGATGGGGTGTCTCAGCCAATGGGCAGGGATTTTCTTGGGTCTCTTGGCCTGCTGGGAGAGCCTATTTATTTGGGTGAGGTCAGGTGATCGGGGTTCTGAGCCATCTGGATGGCTGTCTGGGTGAACGTGTGTTGTACTGCCCCAGACTGCTAGAGAGCCTGAGGCCTATCCTGGGGACATCTGGCTGCTAGGCTGTCTGAGGGCCTATTCAGAAGCAAGAGAGCAGCGCAGGGTTTGGACTGTGGCTTGCAGTCCAACCAAAAGTAACGGTTCTGCCGGCCGGAGAACCTGTCGTGGTCAGGGGTAGAGGGGAAGCTGTCGCCCACTAAGGAACCATCCACCTTATTAGAAGAGACCACCATGATTAGCTGAAGCAAGTACCAAAGCAGTATTCTCACCAACCGGGGACGGTGAAGAATCGGGAAACTTCAGTAGGTGTCAAGCCAGAGACTTAGCCAGCGGACGTGACGCTTGCAGAGCAGTCTTGTGTGCCAAGCCAGGGACCGAGTAGGCCAGTGGGGTAACACTTGAGGAGTATCCTGAATGCCAAGCTAGGGACCCAGCAGGGACACGGGGGTGACTCTTGAGGAAGATACTACAGTGAGAAGATTGGAAGAGCTCAGGAGATCCAGTGGCAGTGGATCAGCGGGTTTAGGTGATAGACTGGAAGCTCAGTTGAGTGAAGATCTAAAAAGGAGAAGTGAACAAGTTCATTGCAACCTTTGTTAGAAACTGTTCAAGATTTTTACATAGTTACATAGTTAATCAGGTTGAAAAAAGACACAAGTCCATCAAGTTCAACCAATAAAGAAAAAGGAAAATACAATCCCATATACACAAACCTACACCCACAGTTGATCCAGAGGAAGGCAAAAAACCCCAGCAAAGCATGATCCAATTTGCTACAGCAGGGGAAAAAATTCCTTCCTGATCTCCCAAAAGGCAATAGAATTTTTCCTGGATTACCTTTACCTATAAATGTTAGTACCCAGTTATATTGTGTACATTTAGGAAAGAATCCAGGCCCTTTTTAAAGCAATGGACTGAGCTTGCCAGAACCACCTCTAGAGGGAGTCTATTCCACATTTTCACAGCTCTTACTGTGAAAAAACCTTTCCGTATTCGGAGATTAAATATTTTTTCCTCTAGGCGTAAAGAGTGCCCCATAGTCCTTTGTGACGACCTTAAAGTGAATAACTCAACACCAAGTTCACGATATGGACCACTTATGTATTTGTACATGTTAATCAGCTCCTCCATGCCTCTTATCAGCTTGGTTGTCCTTCTCTGCACTTTCTCCAGTTCCTCGGTATCCTTTTTGAGAACTGGTGCCCAAAACTGAACTGCATATTGCAGATGAGGTCTTACTAATGATTTGTACAGGGGCAAAATGATATCTCTCTCTGGAGTCCATACCTTTCTTAATACAAGAAAGGACCTTGCTCGCTTTGGAAACCGCAGCTTTGCATTGCATGCTATTATTGAGCTTATGATCTACCAAAAACCCCCAGATCCTTCTCCACCACTGATACCCCCAGTTGTACTCCTCCTAGTATGTGTGATGCATGCATATTCTTAGCCCCCAAGTGCATAACTTTATATTTATCAACATTAAACCTCATTTGCCACTTAGTTGCCCAATTAGTGCATTGAGGTTGGCTTGTAAATTGGAGACATACTGTAAGGACGTTATTCCACTGCATAGCTTAGTGTCATCTGCAAAGACAGACATGTTATTTTTAATCCCAGACCCTATATCATTTATAAAGATATTGAAAAGTAAGGGTCCCAGCACTGAACCTTGGGGTACACCACTGATAACCTTAGACCATTCAGAGTAGGAATCAGTGCGCCTGCGCGCCGCTGTCTACGGCGCATGCCTGTCTTTTTGCTAATATCTCCTAAACCATGTAGGTTTAGGAGATATTTCTTGGACCTACAGGTAAGCCTTAATCTAGGCTTAGCTGTAGGTCAAAGTGGTCTGTAAGGGTTTACAACCACTTTAAAGATAGCCAGTCATTGATGAGCTTATGCAAGAATATTATGAATATTCATTCAAATTTGATTATAATTGTGCAGGGTTACTTAGAGAAGAATAATATTTATCCTCATATTATATTTTACCTAATTTGTCTGAGCCTAACACCCTAGTTTGAGTGGTCACATGACCTCTGCCACTTCAAACATCAAATCATGTGCCCAGGATTTAGAAAAATTAGAGAATCTTCTTCATATGGTCAGATGTTTGAATTGAATCCATAGTTTGCATACCAGTGTTAAATAATAAGGCTCTGTAATTTGTTATGTTATACATATGCGGCTTTGATACTGATAGGCATTGTTAGGAGTGGGGAAACAGTTACTAAAACTGGAGAGTGCAAAACCTGGTGCAGTTGTGCATGGTAGCCTATCAGCTTCTAACTTCAGCTTGTTCAATTACGTTTTGACAAATAAAAATGGGAATTTTTTTTTTTTTAATTTCTTGAGCACATATATAATAAATTGGTGAAGTACAAATTATTCCATATGTACAGGTGCAGCTCCAAAAATTAGAATTTCATCAAAAAATGTATTTATTTCAGTATTTTAATTCAAAAAGTGAAACTCATATATTTTATATAGATGCATTACACACAGAGTGATATATTTCAAGCATTTCTTTCTTTTAATTTGGATGATTATGGCTTAAAGCTAGCGAAAACCCAAAATTCAGAAAGTTAGAATATTACATAAAACCAATAAAAAAAATAATTTTTAATACAGAAAGCAGCGTTCAGCCTATGGCACTGCTGAGGTTTTATGGAAGTCCATATTTCTTTGATAGTGGCCTTCAGTTCATCTGCATTGTTGGGTCTGGTGTCTCTCATCTTCCTCTTGACAATACCCCACAGATTTTCTATGGGGTTTGGGTCAGGCGAGTTTGCTGCTCAATCAAGCACAGTGATACTATGATTATTAAACCAGGTATTGGTACTTTTGGCAGTGTGGGCAGGTACCAAGTCCTGCTGGAAAATGAAATCAGCATCTACATAAAGCTGGTCAACAGAGGAAAGCATGAACTGTTCTAGAATTTCCTGGTAGAGGGCTGCGCTGACTTTGGACTTGATAAAACACAGTGGACCAACACCAGCAGATGACATGGCTCCCCAAATCATCACTCACTGTGGAAACTTCACACTGGACCTCATGCGACTTGGATTCTGTGCCTCTCCACTCTTCCTCCAGACTCTGGGACCTTGATTTTCAATTGAAATGCAAAATTTACTTTTCTCCAAAAAGAGGACTTTGGACCACTGAGCAACAGTCCAGTACTTTTTCTCCTTAGCCCAGGTAAGACACTTCTGATGTGGTCTCTGGTTCAGGAGTGGCTTGACACAAGGAATAAGACAGTTGTAGGCCATGTCTTGGATACATCTGTGTGTGGTGGCTCTTGACGCACTGACACCAGTCTGCTCCCAGTCCGCTCCTTGTAAATTCCCCCCAAATTTTTGAGTGGCATTTGCTTCACAATCCTCTCAAGGCTGCGGTTATCTCTGTTATCTCTGTTACTTGTGCACCTTTTTCTACCACATTTTTTGCTTCCACTCAATTTTCCATTAATATGCTTGGATACAGCACTCTGTGAACAGCCAGTTTCTTTAGCAATGACATTTTGTGACACTGTTACCCTTGTGGACGGTGTCAGTGACTGTCTTCAGGACAACTGTCAAGTCAGCAATCTTCCCCATGATCGTGTAACCTACTGAACCAAGCAGCGTTTGGCGACAGGCACACGTGTTGATCAATTTGGCGCGGCACTCATCAGAGGGCACACTTAGGGAAATATGGATAGTCCCACATTACTTGTGGTGGATAGTTCCCCAATACCATGCAGTCATATATTGAAGCCCATTACAGTCAATATCATTGGACTCCCCGGATTCTACGTATTATGCCGCATTTGGTCCCTTGTTACCTTGCCTGTCGTCACTTGGCTAAATACTATGTTTACAATTCAGACTACTGCTTCATTTTACTGCTAGTTCTGTTCGTCTGTCCACTCTGGGTGTGCGCCTATGCCTGACCTAGGCATTGTGGTTGGCCTGCTAATTATTTGATCTAACTGGTTAACATTAATCCATTTGGTGTCTGGGTCCTGAAGAAGCCATCTTTCTTGGCGAAACGTTGACCATATAGATTAATATAGATTAATTCACTAAAACCTTGTATATCTTACAACCACTTACTATGTCTTATGTGTATTGTCTGGTCCCCCTTTTCTTGTGGGAAGAGGACACTATATTTGTTGGTGATTTTAAATTGTATAAATAAACTTTGTAAATATATTTTAAATATGTCGCCACTTTATGGCTGTTATAGCCCACCTTTGTAGGGTTCAGGGGGTTTTTACCCCGCTATTTGTGTTGAAACCGCCACTTATCCACTATAAGCCTTTGTGATGGAGTGACAATGCAGGGGAACAAAGCGTTGTCACCCTATACCAGGAAGTGCCTGAACAAACACCTTCAGGTATTGTTTTAATAAAAGCTGTAGGTTTCAAAAATATTAAAGTGATTTTTGAAATGACAGTAACATGTTAATGCATATAAGAGACTTAAAGTATATGTGAACCCCCACCTTGTAAAACCACCCATTTAACCACTTGACCTTTAAAAGATTTACCCCCCTTCATGACCAGGCCATTTTTTTTGTGATATGGCACTGCGTTACGTTAACTGACAATTGCGTGGTCGTGCGGCACTGTACCCAAATAAAATGTATGTCCCACAAATAGAGCTTTCTTTTGGTGGTATTTGATCACCTCTGCATTTTTTATTTTTTTGCGCTATAAAAAAAAAAAGAAAATTTTGAAAAAAATTTAAATAAATAAACAATACTTTTTACTTTCTGCTATAAAACATATCCAATAAAAAATTCATAAAACAAATGTCTTCCTAAATTTAGGTCAATATGTATTCTGCTACATGTTTTTGGAAAAAAAAAATCCTAATAAGCGAATATTGATTGGTTTGTGCAAAAGTTATAGCGTTTACAAACTATGGGATATTTTTATTCATTTTTTACTAGTAATGGCCGCGATCATCAACCTATAGCGGGACTGCTATATTGTTGCAAGCATTCTGACACTAATGCCGCGTACACAAGAGCGGACTTTCTGTCAGAGTAGACTCTGATTGTCTTTCAGACGGAGTTCCGCTGAAACAGACTTGCCTACACACGATTACACCCAAGTCCGATTATTTAGAACATGATGACGTACGATGGGACTAGAAAAAAGAAGTTCAATAGCCAGTAGCCAATAGCTGCCCTTGTGTCCTTTTTTGGGCTGCCTTGCCGCCATATTTATTTCTGTTTTAACAGCTTGCCGACCGTATAACATAGATATGTTATACAGTCGGCAAGCTTTTAAAATAGAAATGAAAGGCAAAACATTTGTATACAGATATAAAAGACATTATAAATGCCCTTTTCCCCTCTGTCCTCAGCTGCATAAGATGCTCAGAGAGCTGGGGGAGGAGAAACAGCAGCACACTGATCTTCCCAGTGAATGCCTGTGCAGGGGGAGGGGGTGTGTCAGCATGTGTCTGATCACCGTAGGAGAGCAGCATATAAGTTCCCAGCATAGCCATAAAACTGAACTGACCACGCTGTTTATGCATGCCTAGTGTGGTCATTTTTTAACAGGAAAGCAGAGAGACTGGCAGGAACACCAGGGATTTCACACAAAGGAAGCAATATAAAGTGAACAGGATACTTTCTCATACATGTACATGGTACAGCAGGCACATATCAGGAATATGAAATGTTGGGGTAACATATTCTTTAATATGACACTAAATGATTTCCTTCAAAAATAATCTATACACATCCAGTACTTAATGGCATCTATTGGCTAATTTATTTTTCATGAAATTCTTTCTTACTGCGCTTTTCTGTTGCCTTGGAATGTCCTATTTGAGCTCCCGAACCTCTCCTTCTCCCTCTCACTGTTTATTTGCAATAAGCTGTGCATGTTAGTTGTGGTCCAATGCTCTATGTACACTACAAATCATATAGCTCATAGTCCATCCCAGGGGTGAGCATACACAGTGGGACCATGGGAGAAAGTATATGGGCTGGAGCTGAGTGAAACTAGGAGGAGGGCCAGCATAACTGGGGCCTGAAAAAGAGGTGGAGTATATGTGGGTGATTTTGATATGATGCTTAGAAGATTGAAGAGTTCAAGGCAGAGGGTGCGTCTTGTAGTGGTTAGAGAGGAGTGTGTGTGTGTGTGTGTGTGTGTGGGGGGGGGGGTTGGAAAAGTACAACAGCAAGGTTGTTTGTAAACTGACTATATACTGCATATGCATTATGCCTGTCTAAGCAGCAGGTGGTGCTGTAGTATTATAGTGTATAGTTATGTTGTCTATAATATAACAGGATGTTTGTCTATCCTCTCTCTATGTACTTGGATGCTCCTTGTTCCTGAATTCATGTTTCTCCATTCTGTAAAGAGATGCATTGATATTTCTCCAAGAAAGTAAAGCCGTATTACTGCATACAACAAGCTTCCAGCATGATTTCAATATTCTGCTAACAGGGGGATCATGTCACAGCTCAGTCAGAGCTCATCACAGCATCAGACAATTTTCTTCTTTGTTCCTGGACTTCACCTATAGACAGAACAAAAGGTTGGTGACTTGGACAACATGCTGCCCCAGCTTAGAACTGCGGCTGTGGCCAGAAGCCCTAAGTGGCTACGAGACAAACTATCAAACTTATTGCAGGAGCCCAGGCAGGTCTTTCCTGGGCCCTCTTCTAGTCACCCACATGCTAGGGGGTCTAGACCTTCAGAGTGCTTCATTCCTGAGTCTGGGAGCCCCTCAAGGGACCCTCTGACCCCACCAGCAAAGGGCATGCCTGCTTTCCCTGCTGTGCGAGTCGGGTGGAATCCCCGTCTACGGTGCATCTGGCATCTACTCCCTGCCCTCACATCTTCACAGTGTGGATGGTGCGGCTGGCTATACAAGCTCCCTGCTTGTGTCTAGTGCGGCCTGGCGTGGGAGTGACAGAGCGGCGGCTGCCAGCCAGGTCCTGGGACCAGCCAGTGACAGAAGAGTGACGACATGGGTGGCAGCTTTCCCTGTGTCCAGGCATCGCAGATCGTACGCCGCGGATGGAAGGAGCCGGGCGTTGGCTGGTGAGGCTTCCTCCACCTCTCACAGAGCCCAGCGTGGGAATAGGAGAGGGAGCGCCCGTTGGACTCTGGGGCCCGGCAACTGCACCCTGGAGCCTTCTGAGGGGGGAGAGTGACAGCGCAGCTTGGTGAACAGAACTGGTTTGAAAGGGTGCTCAGCAGCTCTGAAGATAGTGAACTCCCACGCACTGCACGAGGATCCTGATCTGCAGGTGGATGTCCTGAGGGACAGAGGCAGCCAGGTGAGCCTTTTGTTTCATGTCCTCTTTCTTGTTCTTATTCTCTCTCTATTCAAGGGGTCTCTGGGGGGCTTAGTTGACAGCTCAGCAGGGATCGGGTGCGGGACTGTCGGATTCCTCTGGTCAACGGTTGGCAGTGTCTGCGGTAACTACAGCCGGTAAGGCTTCGGACAACAAAGCGGCTGACAAAGGAGTTGCCGGGGTTGATGGGGTACGTCTGGCAAATGCTGCAAAAATGCGATGTGTATGTGTATTTTGAAGGGCCTTTGGGTGCGCATCTAAAATTGGAAGTGAAGGAGCGTATATGGAAGGGTGAGTATGTGGAAAATAATCTCTTTGTTGCCATTGGAGAAATGTAACTTTAAATTTAGAGCAGATGGAAGTAAGAAGGAGGAAGAAAACGGCTGTATCGGTTGATTACTGTACATTCTCAAACTGGTTGCAGGCGTGTGCAGTTTTAGCTACAATCATTGGTGAATGAATCTGGATGAAACTGATGTCATCTCCACAGAGTTGGGTTCCTCCCTTTCAGGGTGGGGCTGAGGGTACGGCGGTCTCTTCACAACCGGCTGCAAATCGAAGGGGGTTATATTGGCAATTCAATGCCGGATCTTGCAAGCTTGGCACCGTGTGCTGTTTCTGTCATCAGTGTTCAGGGTGTGGAGGGTCTCATGTACTGTCCAGATGCTTCAAGCAGGGAAAGGAAAAGGAGGTGACGCTGGAAAGAGGGAAATTAAGGTAGAAAAGATGGCGCCTTTTCTAAAGCATTATTCTAACAGGGAGGCAGCTTGTGTGTTGCAGCTGGGATTCTCTTAGGGCTTTTCTGATACCCTGCCAGTTGCTGGTTGTTCCTCCTATGGCAGATAGCTTGCAGTCATCTCGTTTACATCCTGTGGTCGTTTTCAGGAAAAATGTTCAAAGTAGTCGCTTCGGGTCGCATAGCTGGCCCCTTTTGATTCACCGCCAGTATTTCCCCTTTGGGTATTATACCCAAAAGAAGAACCAAATAAGTTACGCCTCATTCATCACTTGTCGCATCCTAAAGGGGATTCAGTGAATGATGACATTGATCCGGAGCTTGGCATGGTGTCTTATACTTCTTTTGATATGGCTGTGTTGTGGGTCCCTAGGTATGGTAACGGTACATTGTTGGCCAAAACTGATATTGAGGCGACCTTTCGTTGGTTGCCTATTTGTTGCCATCCGCTGGGGTGCAAATGGCAAGGGCAGAATTTTGTTGATAGATGTTTATCAATGGGCTGTGCCATTTCTTCTTTGTTTGAAATGTTTAGTCCCTTTCACACTGGAGGCATTTTCAGGCGCTTTAGCGCTAAAAATAGCGCCTGTAAAGCACCTGAAAAAAGCCTCAGCTGCAATCCCAGTGTGAAAACCCGAGTGCTTTCACACTGGGGCGCTGCGCTGGCAGGGCGTCACAAAAAGTCCTGCAAGCAGCCTCTTTGCAGCGCTGTAGGAGCGGTGAATACACAATTCCTAAAGTGCCCCTGCCCATTGAAATCAAAGGGCAGTGCCGCCGATCTGCCGGCAAAGCCCTACTGCAGCAGTGTTTTGCGGGCGGTTTTAACCTTTTTTCGGCCGCTAGCGGGGGTTAAAACCTCCCCACTAGCGGCTGAATAGCGCCGCTAAAACAATGGTAAAGCTCCACTAGAAATAGCGGCGCTTTACCGCCAGCACCCAGGCGCTTTCACTGTGAAAGGGCTCTTAGGAATGGGCGGTTCGGGATGCTTCCGAGCTTAATGCAGTCATCCATGACTTTTTTTTTGTGCATAGGGCCTGCTGGAAGTACTATCTATGCCTCACGTTTGGCTATGGTCCATCATGTTTTTTGGTGTGCCATTGGCCCCTGACAGGACAGAGGGCCCGGCCACTGCGTTGTGGTTTCTGGGTATTGCCATCAACACCGTGGTGATGGAATGTCGTTTGTCTTTGAACAAACTTAAAGATCTGAAGAGGACAGTTTCTGCCACCTGGCAATGCCCAAAAAAAAAAATTCAACTTTGTGCTTTACAATCTCTCTTAGGCAAGTTGAATTTTGCTTGTTACAGTATGCCCATGGGAGACTTTTTTTGTAGACGACTGGTCGCTGCTACAGCTGGCATTAAGGCACCACATCCTTATATTGGGCTGGGGCAGGATCAGCGTAAGGTCTTGCGAGTATGGGATTCATTTCTGGTTTCTTACAATGGTCTCTCTCTTTGGCTGGAGATGGGGATTTCAAATTTTGATCTAGGACTGTTCACTGACGCGGCGGGCTCTTCTGGTTCTGGAACCTACTGTTAGGGTCGTTGAAGTGCTGAGAGTTGGTTGGTTTAGTGCTTAATTTGGCTGTTCAGGAACTGTTTTCCCATTGTACTCTCCATGGAATTGTGCACGTTCCAGGAGTTGATAACTCCTGGCTGATGCTTTCTCTCCTTTCCAGTGGGACAGATTCTATCAGTTAGCACAGGAAGCAAAGCAGCGTGGAATTCCATGCCCCAAGCAGCTGTGGAGCATTGCATTGCTGCTTCCAAGTTCTCAATTCGTCATTCAGTATGTGCGTCAACTTGGTCCTCATACTGCAGAGTGTGTCAGGAATAGAGCGAATGAATGAGGATGGGGGTGTTCTCGTAAGGACGATGATGTACATGTGGTTCTTCCGCCTATAAGGTTGCCTTGTTCTGGGCCGTCCTAGTGTTGGCCTTTTTTTGGGGGCCTTTTCGGGTGGGGGAATCGGTAAGCCGTAACAAACGTGGTGAGGGTTTGAGCGTACAGGATGTGTGGTTACGGGACACTACATTGTGTATTCTGTTAAGAAAATCTAACACTGATCAGTCAAGGTAGGGTTCTTGGATTGAGTTGTGGTGGATCCCTCTTCTCCAGTTTGCCCTGTCTGGGCTGTGGGTTTTTTTTCACGGTTTTGGCCAAATCTTCTGGGAGTTTTATTTATGCATGTGGATGGGACAGCACTGTCTCAAATCCAGTTTAGGGCGGTGTTCAGGAAATGCCTGTTGTCCCCTGGTTGGAGTGCAGACAACTGTTCTTTTCATTACTTTCGGATTGGGGCAGCAATGGAGGCTGTTCAATGGGGACTTAATGACCAGGTCATTCAGCACTCAGAGAAGTGTGAATCAGTCAGATTATGTTAATATGTGCGCCCTCATTTATTATAACTTATAAGGTTTGTTGGTTTGGGCTAAGTTGTGTGGTCCGATATAGTTGCCAGGTCTGCTTGGCATATGGCTCGCTCTGTTGAAAAGATCAACAAAGCCAGGATAAAGGTGAATTAGGAGGTAGCAAGTTTTCTTCTTTTTTTTTTGTCCGAAATGGGGACCTGGCAATTAGTCATCGAGAGCTGGAGGATGAGACCTGATGAAGAGATGGTGTGCATCTGAATGGCATCGGCATTGCTTTATGACATCTAGGATTGCAGGATATTCAGCGGGCCTTCCGGTTTGGGGGGGGGCAACACGTGTTTAAGTTGTCACGCTCGTGTACTGTGGCAGGGGGTCTATTGGGTCTTTGAAGGCGGTGCTGGTTAAATAATTGTGCAAAATTGTGGGTTGGGCCCATCTGAGGTACGGGTGTCCCTTCCTAACAATACAGTGGTAACATCGGGGTATTAATTAGCTTGTATCTTGTAGTACGTAAGTGGTTAATTGTCCCTGAGCTGGTGTAGTTGCGGCTGGGGGCCTTTGATTGGGTGACAGATACAACCGGTTTATCGTGAGTATATAGGCCTTCAAAGACTTTAGACCGGGCATAAGCTAAGGTTGGTTTATTTGTTATGCATTGACTGTATTATATGCATTAAACTTGTTTTCTTGTGAATGTTGTATGTAATGGTTTGTAATAAAAGGCTGCTATGGCCATTCGACTCCAAATAAAATGTGTAGTCTGGTCATTTTGGAAGGGGGGGGGGATTGGTCAAGTGTTTAATGTTTTATAGATAATCAGAGCCTCTGCATTCTGCAGGTCCCTCAGTCATGAATGCAGCCACCCTCTAACAGGCAGTCAGATCACAGCAGCAAAAGAAAAGGGATTTGGAAGAAGCTGAGTGCATTAGAAAGAACTTTTTTGAGTTACGAATACATACTGAATAGATGTTTATTATTTTTACCAGCGTTTAGTGTCACTTTGGGGTTCATTTACTAATGAGGTTCACTTCTGCATAGAAACCAATCAGCTTCCAGGTTTTATTGCCAAAGCTTAACTGAACAAGCTGAGGTTAGAAGCTAATTGGTTACTATGCAGAAGTGAGCCTGATTTTGCACTCCGGTTTAAGTAAATAAGCCCCAGGAAGTCATTGTGTTTACATTTATTTTAATAGTTTATAATCCATTGTTCTTCCTATAGGCTTTTGCCAACCCTGAGGATGCCATGAGACACGGAGGTCTTGAATTCTACCGTGAAGACCCTGACGTTGAGCGCTATAGAAGGTGAGCTCCTAATGGCACTGGGTACCAAACTCAGTTTTCATCTGGAAGTGTTTCCTCCTATTATTTGTGAAACAAAGAGCCTGATGTATCAACGTAAAGTCACTAAGCCCTAGAACAGTGATGGCGAACCTTGGCACCCCAGATGTTTTGGAACTACATTTCCCATGATGCTCTGGCACTCTGCAGTGTAGTGGAGCATCATGAGAAACGTAGTTCCAAAACATCTGGGGTGCTAAGGTTTACCATCTCTGCCCTAGAACTTATTCAGCCGCTAATCCAATTAAGATTTTCAGAGAAGAATCTAATTGGTGGGGAGGAAGCAGCTCCAGTTCCTAAAGTATAAGTAAAGGCAAATCTTTTTAATTTTGGATAGAGTGGAGAGGGATTAGAACTCCTGCCAGTTTTTATTGCTGTCTATACCCCAGTTTAGGAGATTCACCCACTATTTGTATTATTTACCATTATTGTTGAAAGTGAAATAAAAGAAAACCCCAAATTTTTGGTTGTCCCCAGAAAAGTAATAGAGAATAGGGAAATCCTCCAATGGGGAAACCAGTTCTGGTGACCTGAGGGTGATCCAAGAAATTCCCTTAATTTGCAGGGATTTCCTCTCACTTCCTGTTTGGCTATGGGACAAGAAGTGAAGGGAAATCCCCACAATGGGACACAGATAGGGAAACAAAAAAAAAAAAAGATGGGGGTTATAATCCTCCTTTACACTATCCAAAATGAATAGAAAAATGTTTTGCCTATAGTCCTACTTTAATAATATAAAAAAAAGAAGAAGAAAGAGTGATGAAATCATGGGATGTCATGTAATACACTTCAGGGAACCCTGGAAGTGCAATCACTTCACTGGAAGCATGTGGGTAATGAGGTTTCTCCTTTTATTATGAAAGATAAATGCTGAACAAGCCTGCCACTAAGACTCAGCTTTTCTTCCTATTGAAAAGTAGTAATATATAAAAGTAGTAATATATATATATATATATATATATATATATACATATATATATATATATATATATATATATATATATATATATATATAATATATTACTACATATATATATATATATATATATATATATATATATATATATATATATATATATATATATATATATATATATATATATATATATATATATATATATATATATAAAAAGAAGGAGAGAATAGATGTACCAGCCATTGGGGTGTATTTTTTTTTTTTTAATTACAGAGCTATTCATCCTTTAAACCTTCACATGCATTTATTCTATGTGAATGGGGCTAAAACTGAATGTCATTAGGCTATTTTCCCTCCATGTCAAATGCCATGACTCAGGAAAATACCACATTATGACCACTACATGGAGATGATGATCATTGTAAACAGGTATTTATTTTTCCATAATCTTCAGCTCCATCTAGAGGCTATAATGCAGTATTTTCCTGATTCATTCTATTTTCTGTGAATTACATTCAACTTACAGAAACAACAGCCTAATAACATTCAATTTTGACCCTATTCACTCAGAACAAATGTACATGTGATTTCGCAGGACGAATAACTGTGCAAATTTTTATGAATGTAGTGCTCATTCAGATTCTAGCCATCATCAGGGACAGGATACATAATTTCTTCCCCATCGCAAAACTCCATATAGCACTAAACTCTGTGTTTTGTACTGAAATCGCTTTCTCCTCCTCATGTAATAGATTTTTTATTAGCAAAAAAGTTTTATTGAGCTTTTGAATGAAACAAATTGCATGTAGTGTACGAGAAGGCCATTATGACAAAACTCAAAAGCATATTGCCCTTATCCGGTAGCAGTCAGGAGTAATACCCAGTATATGAAAAAAAAAATGCAGAGGCAGAATTATTTTAAGAATATTTTATGGCATGTGAAAAATCAGCAATCAGTTTAATCTGTATGATGGAGTTAGCAGCTTCCCAAGGCGAAGAGGTCTACAAGAAGATGGGATAGTAGAAAGGGGAGAGAAGGAGGAAGTAGAAGTAGGACAATAGGGGGACAAAGCAAGAGGGGAAATATCAAGAGAGGCAAGGGTAAAAAAAAAATAGGCACTTCAAACATATGGGCAGTATACCCATCAAGAGAAATATGGGACACTATCCAGCTTATTCAATTAGTGCAAATAGTAGTGTAATTGTAGTGCAATATGGGCACTATTCAGCGTATTCAATTAGTGAGCACCAGTTAAAGTGTTTGTAAACCCTCACATTGTAAAACAACCCATTCAGTTTAAAATGGAAATAAAAGGCAAAACATTTGTGTATAGATATAAAACAATTCTAAATACCTTAAATCAGTGTATACACTGGAAACCCACATAACATCTAATGAAATCAGATCAATAGTGCAATAATTGTCATTATTAATATTTTTTTACAAAGTCCATAGACGTGGAAAGATCAGGAAGAATCCTTTAATAGTTCTCCGTGAATAGCAAGTAGGAAAGTGAAAATTAAGTGCACCCAGCAAAGTGATCCTTCACCATCACACATATGCGCTTACCAGATGGGAAGCACAATAAGGCACATCTCAAGACTGTATCCCGGTCAGGAAGCTTAACGTAACCACTACTCCAGATGCCGCTAGGGATGATGGGAGTGTAGAATGAGTCCCAGTATCCTATCTGCAATAGCCCTCCATAGAGCGTGGATCCAACCAAACACCAACCCGAATTAATCACATAGGGGTAGAAGAAAGGCAGCCATAGTGTGAATCCAATAGGAACTGAGTCTTCACTTGATCCAGCCTCTGTGCCTGTGCAATTTCACTTCATAGCGCAGTTTTTTTTTATTTTTCTTGTATGTTGTGTTTTTCACAGTTGAACTGCTGCTCTCTTTGGGGGTACTTTCTATGATAGCGCAGAGATTTTTTTGTTTTTATATAAATTCTAAATACCCTTTTTCCCCTTTTCTTTTTATAAGTGATCACATTCCCTCTGTTCTCAGCTGCATAAGAGCTGGGGGGAGGAGAAACAACAGCACACTAAGCTTCCCAGTGAAAGGCTGTGCAGGATGGGGGGGGGGGGGTCAGCACAATTCTGATCATTGAAGCAGAGCAGACTGTGTTGCCAGCACAGCTAGATAACTGAACATGGTGTGTTCTCCTACTTAGTGTTGTCAGTGTTTAATAGGAAAGCAGAAGGACTGGCAGGAACACCATGAATTTCCCACAATGAAAGTAATACGAAGAGAACAGGACACTTTCTCATACAAGTACATGGTACAGCAGGCAGGCAGGAATATGAAATGTTGGGTTTACATATTCTTTATTGATCAGAAGTATTGATCCAAGCATTCCAAATCCTATAACATTTTTGGGACAATTTCAACTTTCATAACTTAGTCTGTACATAGGCAGAACATTATTAATGCGGTATGCCAGGCGGTCAAGGTAAGTGTTTTGGGTGGCTTCCAGTTAAAGGAGAAGTCCAGCCTGAGCTCTTGGCTGTACTCCTTCTATGGATCACAGGAGTGCAATCCGTTTTGCACTTTTGTGACCGTTTTAAACAGACAGTGGGCTGAAGTCCGCTCTCTGCTAACAACACAGATGTCAGTCCAGGCACCGCGTTATTGCGACAATAAAGTCTGGATCCGCCAGGTGCCTGGACTGACACCCGGCTCAGGCTCTCAGCCGGCCGTTCCCCCACTCCCTCCACAGCTCAGCGCTCCAATGAGCGAGGAGGGGGCAGAGCAGAGAGCTGTGACTGACAGTCTGCTCGGGGAGCTCTGAAAACCGAGCTATTGGCAGTGTTCAATCGCTCGGTTCTCATTGCAGAGGCGCCGGGGGACCAATGCTGCATCCACCGAGATAAGTATGATTCTAAAAAAAAAAAAAATCCTTTACTTCTCTTTTAAGGATTTCCCTCCTTGCATAGAAAGTGGCACAGATAACAAACAATTTGACATATCAACCCACTTCCAAGACATCGATAACACCCTGCAACAATATCATGGGGTCTAGTTTCAGGGCCAGATCATACGTTTTATTGATAACATCAACCACTGCTTCCCAAAAGGGACGCAATAATGAAGCGGTCCATACTACAGAAAAGAAGGTGCCTACAGAAGTACAGCATGTCGTACATAGGGGGATAGAGGTCGGGTAAATGTTAGCAAGTGTCTGTGGAGTGTAATAGGCTCGGTGGAGAAATTTATGTTGGTTAAATCTGTCTTTGGCAGAAATCACATGAGTAATATAATTTTGTGTACGATCATCCTCTGTAAAATCAGTCAGGTCTGCCCTCCATTTTTGAAATGGGCGAGACAGTTTGGTAGCATTTAGTTGGAAAGTCCAAGATAAAGAGAGGACAGTGGTTTCCCCATCATGCTTGAGGTAAGCAACCTTTCAAGAGGACCTGATTCTAAATTAAGGGGCGTAGGGAATTGTGCAGAGGCGGCATGTCGCAATAGCAAGAATCTAACAAAAACCATCCAATTAGGTAGGTTACATTTAGCCTTGAGGCAATTAAAATCCCTTAATTTCCCCTTAATTGTAATATGTTTCAGGTTCATTATGCCCTGGCTAACCCAAAGTTGAGGGTCTGGTATCTGTCTAAAATGGGGGAGAGAGGGCTTTCCCAAAGATGAGTATGTGGAGAAAAGCCTTGGGGGGGAGGTACTTTGCTCTAGCATTATGCCACACTGACCTCTGAACACCAGGTTGCTAAGAGCAGTGTACGATCCCATAAAGGCTACTTCCAATGCCACTGTAGGGTTGTCCATGGGCTGAAAAAAAACCCAGTGTACCATTACTACAACTGCCTCCGCTGGAAATTTGTGGAGGGGGGGGGGCAAACCTCCTTAGGCAAACGGTAGCTGCAAAGTTGACTTGGCAAGTCTGGGGAACTTCATATCCTAAACAAAGGATATAGAAATAATTCCATCAAGTCGAGCAAAAAAGGATTTAGGTAGGGGGGCAGTTGTATTTCTAAAGAATTACAACCATTTTGGTAAATAAACAATGTTGATAAAAGTGACTCTACCAACAGGGGTTAGTGGAAGTAATCATGCCCCTCTTGAAGGTCTAATGTTATAAAGATAAGCATACCAAAAAACTGGATACGAATAGATGTCGATAAATGCATCTGTGTATTCTTCTGAAAATAGTTGAATGTATTTTTAAATACCACTACCTAAAGTATCTGTATTTGCTTTGATATCCACCATTGACATCCTTTGTGCAGCAGCACTCAGAGGGGGGACATCACTAGGGGCCAGTCAGAATGCATGTACTGACAGGTAACATACTGACAGGAGGAGAAAGCAGAGGTGGTAACTTATCAATGTTTTGCTGCTTCTTTGTTGTCCAGTCAGCAGGCGGAGGGTGGCGGGGTGTCACCACTGTACTCCCAAACACTAACAGAGAAAGTGGTGTCACCCTCCTGGCAGTGCTGTCTGGCAGAGGTGTATGAATCATAAAAAATTACAGACAGGTGTACCCTTCCTTTGTTGGATGACACAATTCAGGTGTGCATTTCATTTTGCTAAATAGCTTACACCTAGAAATACCTATACACAGTTCTCTTCCAGAGCTCCATGAAATTCCCTAAGCCTAGTCATTTCTGTTATGCAAATGTCCGCTTCCCACTAGGGGCTATTCCACACCCTCTCCTGTCTTCCATGCCATGCTATTGGTAAAAAAAGTTGTCTAGAAGACATGCTAAAGTGTCTAGTAGGAAATAACTATGTATGAAAAAAATCTCCTTGGGAACCAACTTTCTAGCAGGGTGTCAGGATTTACATAATTGATCAACCTAAGTTTAGGGGCTGCTGGGGCACTCAGTACCTGACTATACATTTAGGCCCCATTCACACCCGAGCGTTTTGTAGCTTGAAGCCTGAAGCTACAAAATGCTGGAGGGGAAAAAAATCAATTATTCTCTATGGAGATGGTTCACATCTCCACTCAAACGCCTGAAGCCAGAAGCTAAAAAACGCCTGAAGCTCAAACAAGTTCTGGAACTTTTTTTTAGGCAGATTTTGGCGTTTTTCTACTTTTTTTTTGACCTGTACAAAATTGTGGTAAAAAACTGTGGCAAAAACCGCGCAATTTTCTGCCTTAAAATGCTACGCTCAGGTGTGAATGGGGCCTTAGGCACTTCTAACGGCATTATTCATGAAAGAATGGGTGTTCTTAAGAGAAGTAAACCAATCACAATTCATCTTTAATTGGTTTGACTTCATCAGAATGTTTCTTTATATTTTCTTTCTTTATTATGATCATAAATAAAAAAAATATATATATTTTTTTACATAAATATTAAAAATTGCATACAAATATGTACTATTCTTTTATTCAGCAAGCATGTTGGAGCTCCAATGTTTTATTTCACTAGTCTTCTTACCACCTTCTGTAAAATGCCTGTTTTTCACAGAGCTCAATAGCTCATGCTGAAATTTACATACACAAGTAGGGCTATTCTAGGCCAAGGCACCTTGGGTAAGTCCAACCAGTGACCCAGGTCTCGGGCTTCAGCTTCTTCTCCTAAGAAGAGTAACACTGCTGTTCATCAGTACAGGGGAGTGTAGGGCAGACAGTGTATTAAAAGTTGTTTTGGGTGCTGCCTTAGTTTAAGTACCAGAAAGGTAATCTGCTTCTCTGCCTAGGGGTGGACAATACACAGGGTGTGTTGAGACAAGGTTTTTTAGCAGACATGGCAAAAAAAGCCAGTCTGCCCCCTTCATGGGCTGTAAACTACTTCAGTAGCATAGATTGCAGGTCCTGCCCTACTTGTCCCCCCTTCTGCTGAAGCACCCAATGCACACCACCTCTTCTGCCTACTCCTCAGCCTGGGCCCTAACTCACTGTACTAAGGGAGGGGAATCTTAGTCCGGCCCTGACTCACTGTACTGAAGGAGGGGAAGGGACATTGATAAAATAAGAGTGATGAAAGAAAGGAAAATTCATGAGAGTAAATATATACAAACACAAGAAATCCTGAAACAAGTTGTGTAGTATAGATGTTTATTCAATTCAGAGAACACAGTGTACAAGCAGCATCACACAAAAAAACCTTAATGTGTTTTACACAAATAATTCTTGCTTATAAAGGTCTTTAGTTATACATAACGGTTTCCCCCCGTGACTGCAAACAGGTGAGCTTCATAATTGCACCCTGAATCTTTGAAGGACCCTACCAATGCCCCATACGACATTTAAATATGCTAGAAAAGTGGTTTATTCTTATCATACAGTTCTAAGAGTTTGGTAAGGCTAATCATACATCATTATAGGTCATGGTGCTCTGGAAATCCTTTGTCATTTATGAAATAATTATGTGTGTATACTGTATACAGTAAAAACAGATGTGTCCTGTAGTAACATAGAGATCAGAGGAAGGCTACCCAGTGTGGAAAAGACATGCATCTGATACTGATAGAGGCTGCAGCACTGGAACAGAACAGTGGTAGACGACATGGCATGCCAGAGAGGTGAGTTTAAGTGCTCCTCTCTTGCAAGAAACCTTCTTTTAGTATGTTTTGCTACCCAGACAGGTTCCTTTTAAATTACATGTTCCACACGTTCTGAAAACGCCCCAAGTGTTTTACCTGTTTACTGTGCACAGGCCCTATCATTGAAAGGCTTACCATAGATAAAAATGTAACATCTACTGCACATGTGCAGAACAACTAGGATGCCTTTTTGCAAAGAGGCTGTGCAGCACCCAGTGGCCCCACATCAATGATCTCCAAACATAGTTTTTTCTGTTTCTCACATTTTAAACACATCATCAAAATGTTACTCTCTCAAGGAAGGTTTCTTTTAAAAGAAAATTAACTCTTGACAGGTGGCAAGTTTGCCTATGCTTACCACATAAAAGCAGTGGTAACACTGCGCTAACCCAGTGTAAAAAAACACAAAGCTGCTACACACAAATGTGATAAGTATTCGAAATGGGCTAGTGTGAAAATGTAGCGCTAAAACAAAACGAAACCAAAATATATATAAGTGAATAAAGTTCAATGACTAGTGGGTAATAGCCACTGTGACATAAAGCAAAACAAAACCAAAATGTATATAAGTGAATAAAGTTCAATGACCAGTGGGTAATATCCACTGTGACATAAATATGGACAACATAAGTGATAAAGTCCCACAGTGCAATGAGGTATGAAATCCAGTGCAAGTGGAAAATCTTCTGGTGTATAATTCACCAGCATGGAAATCTTGAGGTAGAAAGAGTTTAAATACTCTTACCAGAACAGGTGGATTCGGATGCCAGCCACACCGAATCAAACAGGCTTAGAGATCCAGATGGATGGCTGTCCTGGAAGGAGATGGAAGTCCCGGATCTCGAAGGACATCTCCTTTAGACTGGACCAGCTGCAGTGGTGTTCACCAACCGGAAGGAACCGACGCGTTTCGTCCAATTGGACTTTTGGTTTCGTTTTGTTTTAGCGTTACATTTTCACACTAGCCCATTTCGAATACCGTGCTTACCACAGTAGGACATCACTGACAGGGATGTTGCACACTCCTAGTTAGGCTGCTCGGTAAATTTCATTTTTGAGTCTTTTTGTAGTCAGGGCAGCAGTGTTTGTTTGGTCTGCCCTGTTCAGCCCTGTTCAGGGCTTAACAGGCTGGGAGTTTGATTTCTTCCCTCTGCCCCTAGAAGACATTTTTGGAGCTTAGGGAGGAAGAATTCAAATGACCAGCCTAAATATTGAGCAGGGACTAACCAATCCCTGGGGAGGCATGCCCAGTGGCTGGGATGCTGTTAAATAGTCTGGAGCCCTGAGGCGGAGCAAGGTAGGAGTTGGGCGGGGCAACTGGTGGCGAGTAACCCTTGAGGCCTGGCTAGTAGCTCAGGACTTGAAATTTTGTGCCATGCTTAATCAATATACAAAGAATCCCCTACACAATTACAAATCCCCAAGACATAAAACTGTTAATACATCCTGAAGAAAAAAGGGGGAAAAAAAAAGAAAACTGCAAGAGAAAGTGGGGTGGTCCATAAATCTCTGACACAATGGAATAAGGATTCCTGGGAACATAATAAGCAGAAGTGTTCTTGTGTTATTCAGGTGGTAGCACTATGTCAGCATCCTAGGTGGTACACAGATGTGTGTGCAGAAGAGTTATGTTTGATCTTAACATGCTTTTGGTAAAATGCTCTTAAAAAAGGATTTCAAAGCTGGGGATTTAGATCAGCGTTTCTAGACCTTTCTTTAGTTGCTGCACCCTTTAAAAGTATGTAAAATCTTGAGGCGCCCCAATCTAAAATGTTAAAAAGGTAAATGTTACTTATCAATGGGAAACCTGAGTCTGGGACATAACACACAACCACCTTGAAAAATTAACTTCACATCAGAAGCACCCCCTTCACATTAGAGTACTCCCACCAGAGATCCCCCATCACATCAGAATTCCCCATCACATCAGAGCCCCCCCTTCACATTAGAGGCCCCCTATACATCAGAGGCCCCCATCACATCAGAGGCCCCCTATACATGAATCCCTCATCTCAACATAGAACCCCCCAATCACAGAGTCCCCCATCACAGAGCTCCCCAAACACACAATCCCCTCTTCACATCAGAGCCCTATATTTTGGCTCCAGCAGCACAGCAGGGGGTTGGAGGTGGAGAAGGCCTGGGATAGATGGACTTCTGTCTTCTCCTGAATTCTGAGGGTGGCCTTAGAACAATATCAGTTGTTATGGTGCTATCATTTGGCCCAGCTGCACCATGGCAACTCATGATGCTGATCCAGGGCAAACTGGCTCCCGTTAGGGTGACCACATTTTCAAATTGACATTCAGGGACACCCCCCCCCCCTCTCCGCTTCCCATAAAAAGATGATTTTTGATATCTTTTTTTGCCATTCTTTGGAAAAACAAAAGCAAACATTGGTCACCAGTTTAGACAGGTGGTATACAATGTGCACTTAATGACAGCGGCATACTTTGTACATTACCCATCTCGAACATCGTGAGATTTCAGAGCTGAACAACAAACCCGACTGAAGTGGGAACTAAACAGGAAAAATCAAAAATGCCCATCATGAGATTTCAGAGCCGAACAACAAACCCGACTGAAGTGGGAACTGAACAGGAAAAATCAAAAATGCCCATTTTGAAGGTGTATATATATATGCAAATAAATGGCCATAAAAGTGGTATGGGTGTCTGAGTACTGCCCCGGGGGACATGTATCAATGCAAATTTTTATTTAAAAAGCTAGTAAAAACAAAAAAATACTTTAAATACTATAGTGTCTGGGGGTCCCCTTATTCTCCCTGTAAAGTGGCGCATCTGTAGCATGCATAGAACATTCTGCAGCAAAAATAATATGTCTAAAGAAAAAAATTAGTCAAACCACATTTAAATTGACTCGGGGTTGCAATTTCCAGCACCCAGCTATTAAAGAAAAAAAAACGGCATGGGTATGGACCCTTCAGGTCTGGTATGAATATTAAGGGGAACCCAACTCCAATATAAAAAAAAATACGGCATTGAGACCCCCCCAGAATCCATACCAGACCCTTATCCGAGCAAGCACAGCCTGGCAGGTCAGGAAAGATGAGCAAGCGCCCCCCCCAACCATACCAGGCCACATGTCCTCAACATAGGGGGGGAGGGTGCTTCGAGAAAGGGGTGCTTCAAGAAAGGGGGGCCCCCACCCTAATGCACCTTGTCCCCAAGGGTCTCTTCCCCACAACTCTGGGAGGTGGTTGTGGGGGGTATGCAGGCAGGGGGGTTATCGGAATCTGGAAGCCCCCTTTAACATCCCATTCCCCCTATGTAAATGAGTATTGGGTACATAGTACCCCTACCCATTCACCAAAAAGTAACAAAAACACAGAGACCGTTTTCGACAATTCCTTTATTAAAAAATAAAAAACAGTGTCCTCCAAATAAATCCATCGTCAATCTTGCCGCCCACCACACCTGGAAAAAAAACCCCGCTCCCGCTGTTAATGATGGCAGGTGGCCCCGCCCCTTACCTATATAAGAACTGTTAAATGGCGGAGCCTGCTGTAGGCAGCCAGCTTTAATGGATCGCGGGAGCATTTTTTTTTCTTTTTGGGGCCCGACGCCAACGGTGTGATTGACGATGGATTTACATCCATCTATTTTTGTGCCGGGGTCTTGGGGCCCCCTTTTAGATTCCATTAAGGCCCCTGCCTGCACACCCCCATAACCACTGGCTAGGGTTGTGGGTATGAGGCCCTTGTCCCCATCAACATGGGTACAAGATGCATTGGGGTGGGGGGCAAAGTCCCCCCCACCCCAAAGCACCCATCCCCCTATGTTGAGGACATGTGGCTTGGTATGGTTCAGGAAGGGGGGGCACTCGCTCGTCCCCCCCCTTCCCCTTTCCTGACTTGTCAGGCTGCATGCTTGGATAAGGGTCTGGTATGGATTCTTTGGGGGACCCCACACTGTTTCTCTTTTTTAATTTTGGCTTGGGGTTTACTTTCAAATTCGGGTCTGGTATGGACTGGGGGGGACCCTACGTCTTTTTTTTTTACTTGCAATTTTTTTTTTATTATACAGCTGTCAGCGGGGAAGCCCATTGACAGCTGATGACTCATCGGTTGTTGGGGACGCCACGGCCGGCTTCCCGGCCCCCTTCTTAACAAGCAGCTTTTACTATGCCCTGATTGGGCAAAGCTTTGCGTAAGTGGGGGTTAAAAGCACCCCGCTAGCAGCCAAAAAGGGCCACTAAAACAATGGTAAAAATAGCAGCGCCCCAGTGTGAAAATAGCCAGAAAGTCTGCCACCTGGTGATAGCTAATATGAAAATGGTACCATAGAATACTTTGGTTCTATGTCAGAACCACTTTATTCCACAAGCTGGAATCCAGCCTACCTGTTGATGCATCAACAAAGGTATGAGCCTCCCGCTGTGGTTGGCTAGCAGGCTGTGGGAGGTGGCTTACTCTACTTGGGTTTACAGAGAGGTTACAGTGTGGATAGGTCCCAGTAAAATTGGAGATTTTCATTGTTTTTGGAAATCCCTTTAAATGGACCTGGGCTAAGCAGCAACTGTGTGTGGTAAGGAAATCTAGCCATATGGCTGTAATATGCATTAAGACTTGCTAGGGGAGGTAAAATATTTTACAAAGCTGAGAGTTCAATAGGACAACTGTAGCAGAAGATAATTTGAAATGGAGCGTGATAAAAATTGGTGGGGTTGTGATTTAATACAGCTTGGTGTCCTTCTAAATCCTCCACCATTTACAGACATAATGGCTGGCAATAATCTACAGGCCTTAAATTGAAAATAACTCCATCCACCCTGTTGGTTATTGTAATTTTACGACTATACGGTGTTTGTGGCTGGCTTTATTAATGTATTTTATGTCCTGTCTGCAGCGTTTTTTTTTGTGCTGAGGCACAGGGGGGTACCGTGCATTTCAATAGAGGCCTAGTATTTCAATTGCTGTCATCATCTTCCCGTAGGCCACTACGATTTAATCCTGCAATTTCTGCATCCAGTCAAATTCTTCCTCCCCCAGAACTCACAGCCATTAGACCCTTGTAGTTTATTACACAGAGAAACTCAATATCTCTCCGAGTCTGGGGAGAATTACTTGCTGGCAGGCATTAAATGGTAATGCTGTTTGCCAACAGCCACATCATGAAGCAATCTAGCAGTGAAAGGTTGTTTTTTCCAAACGCTTTTGTGTAATCTAATATTTCACTCCTTTGGATATGCTTTCTCACAAAAGAATCTTTCTGGCATTTCTGTAACGATTTGAGCATATTTCCTAACTCCTCTTAAGAAAAAACAAAACATGACATTTAGGCGTTTCCTGTTGCAGGATCCAACACCCAAAAAAATGTTGTACCCGGGCCTGCCCCTTCCTCTACATTAAGCTGACAGCACAGTTTGTATAGAACATGATGAGGAAGCCCCTACTTCATTATGGCACATGACCACCTTGAAGGAGAGAGGTAAAGTGGTAATAAACCCGAAAAGAATAACGTAATATATTGCAGTTCAACGTTCCTTAGGCCCCTTTCACACTGGGGCGGGGGCGGCGAAGGCGGCAAAGTGCTGCTATTGTAAGCAGCGCTTTACTGTCGGTATTCGGCCACTAGCGGGGCGGCTTTACCCCCGCTAGCGGGCGAGAAAGGGTTAAAAACCACCGCAAAGCGCTTTGCCGGCGGTATAGCCGCGCTGTCCCATTGATTTCAATGGGCAGGAGCGGTGAAGGAGCAGTATACACTCCACTCCTTCACCGCTCCGAAGATGCTGCTAGAAGGACATTTTTTCCCGTCCTGCTAGCGCACCGCTCCAGTGTGAAAGCCCTCGGGGCTTTCACGCTGGAGAGACAGCAGCGGCTGTTTCGGGTCAGTTTGCAGGCGCTATTATTAACGCAATAGCGCCGGCAAACTGCCCCATGCGCCGGCAAACTTATGCCATGTACACACGATCGGAATTTTGGTCGGAAAAAGATATGATGGCTTTTCCGACGGGATTCCGCTCAAGCTTGCCTTGCATACACACGGTCACACAAAAGTTCTCTGAACTTTCGACTGTCAAGAACGCGGTGACGTACAACACTACGACGAGCCGAGAAAATGAAGTTCAATGCTTCAGAGCATGCGTCGAATTGTTTCCGAGCATGCCTGATTTTTTGCGCGTCCGAATTGCATACAGACGAACGCATTTTCGGATAGGAACTTTTTGCAACTGAAAAATAGAGAACCTGCTCTCAATCTTTTGCTGGCTGGAATTCTGCCAGCAAAAGTCCGATGGAGCATACACACGGTCGCATTTTCCGACCAAAACCTCTCATCTGAGTTTTGCTGGCAGCATTTCCGATCGTGTGCACGGGGCATTAGGCTTTTTATTCTTTATTTTTACCTGGTGATCCTACCAGTAACACATTTCCTGTCTTATGCCGCGTACACACAATCGGATTTTCCGACAGGAAATGTGAGCTCGTTGTCGGAAAGTCCGACCGTGTGTATGCTCCATCGAACATTTGCTGTCGGACTTTCCGCCAACAAATGTTTGATAGCAGGTTCTCAAATTTTCCGCCAACAAAACTTTGTTGTTGGAAAAGTCCGATCATGTGTACACAAGTCCGTCGCACAAAAGTTCACGCATGCTAGGCATCAAGCAGAAGGAGCCACACTGGCTATTGAACTTCCTTATTCTCGGCTCGTCGTACGTCTTGTACATCACCGCGTTCTCACGTTCGTAATTGTTGGCTAACATTTGTGTGACTGTGTGTATGCAAGACAAGTTGGCACCAACAACATTCAAACAAAAAAACATGCTTTTGTTGTCGGAAAGTCCGATAGTGTGTACGGGGCATTAGGGGGTCTTCACTCTGGATGGGGGAACAATGGAGACAACTTTGGATTGCAGCATTTTCAGTCCGGGGGGGAGGGTAGTGTTAGACTAGCAGATTTAGTCTAGGTTCACATCTATGCAGCTGCGCTTGATGTGTTTTTCAGTGCGTTTTCCATTTTTAAACCCCCAATTAATTTTTGCATGCAGTTTCCATGCATTTGCCGTTTATTTTTATTTTTTTCTCTCATTAACCACTTCAGCCCCGGAAGGATTTACCCCCTTCCTGACCAGAGCACTTTTTGCAATTCGGCACTGCGTTGCTTTAACTGACAATTGCACGGTCGTGTGACATTGCGCCCAAACAAAATTGACATCCTTTTTTCCCCACAAATAGAGCTTTCTTTTGGTGGTATTTGATCACCTCTACGGTTTTTTTTTTTTTTCTGCTATAAACCAAACAAATAGCGACAATTTTGAAAAAAAAGCAATATTTTTTACTTTTTTCTACAATAAATATCCCCCAAAAATATATAAAAATACAAATTTTTTCCTCAGTTTAGGCCGGTATGTATTCTTCTACATATTTTTGATTAAAAAAAAAAATAAAAAATCGCAATATGCGTATATTGATTGGTTTGCGCAAAAGTTATAGCGTCTAAAAAATAGGGGATAGTGTTATGGCATTTTTATTATTAATTTTTTTTTATTAGTAATGGCTGCAATCTGCGATTTATCGTGACTGCGACATTATGGCGGACACATCGGACACTTTTGACACTATTTTGGGACCATTGTCATTTTTACAGAGATCAGTGCTATAAAAATGCACCGATTACTGTGTAAATGACACTGGCAGGGAAGGGGTTAAACACTAGGGGGTGATCAAGGGGTTAAGTGTGTCCTAGGGAGTGATTCTAACTGTGGGGGGGATGGGCTTCCACTCACATGACAGCGATCACTGCTCCCGATGACAGGGAGCAGTGATCTCTGTCATATCACTAGGTTTACAAAGGCATCTCCCTGGTCTTCCACTCCGATCGCAGGCACCCGGTGGACATCGAGTCCGCGGTCACGGAGCACGCGGCGCACGCGCCTACAATGCCGCTTCTTAAAGGGGACGTACCTGTGCGCCCGTTTATTTGCCCAGCCGTGCCATTGTGCCAATGTATTTCGTCGTGTGCTGGTCGGCATGTGGTTAAACACACTGTAAACACACTGTACATTGCTGGTTGCTAAGGAGCGGGCCAGGAAGCTGGCCGCCATGTACTTACCAACGGATGTATCATCAGCTGTCAGCGGGTTTCCCCGCTGACCGCTAAATGTAAAAAAAAAAATTGGTAGCAAAAAAAAAACTTGAAAAAAAAATGACATGTGCCCCCCCCCCCCCCCCCGATCCATACCAGGCCCTTTCGGGTCTAGTATGGGTTTGGAGGGGACCCCCCCCCCCCAAATTTTTTTTTTTAAATGGCGTGGGCCCCCCCAAAATCCATACCAGACCCCAGGGTGGATTTGATTTAAATTAAGTTGATTTAAGTCATTACTTAAATCACTAGTAAAAAAGCTTGATTTAAATCATACATTTTAAAGACCAACTGTCATCTCTGTCCCGCAGTGGTTCCTCCTCTGACCCGCTGTTGACTCACCGACAGTCTCATTCACTTTAATGGGATGGCTGGTGATGCGGCAGTGACACAACAAGGGGAGGGATGTGACGGAAGCAGGTGAGTGGATGCCCGCTAACAGGCGCTGCCATGATGGATCTGAAAAGACAGGTGCTCTTTAAATGTAAGGACTTATTCTTGCTGGTAGTTAGAATCTTTAATATTTGCAAACAAAATGAAGATTTCCTATTTAGAATAATAAGATGTCAGGTTAGTAAAACAGCGTACAGTTTGTCATACAGTTTGTAGTGTACATAGATTTGCAAAACAATGGGATAAAGGAATATTCCTGAACTATGTCTTATCTCATGGTTACTGTGTAATTGTGTGGTTGCATCAATGCAGTGCATGTTATCTCAGCTTGTAGAGCTTGGATTCATTGAATGAGTTTACCAAAAATGTAAATATTGCAGAATAAACAGCCTCATGCTACATAACTAAGCTCCATTTCATGCTGAAAAAACTAAATTATGAATGTATCTTAAAGAGAAAACTATCTTTAGATCGATTTTTACTCCAAAAGCATCTTATGAAAATAAATTAGAAAACAATTTAAAAAAAAATCAGATTTATTTATCTATTTATTTATTTTAAATCATTGATTTTTATCCACCCTGCCAGACCCTTATCCAAGCATGCAGCCCTGCAGGACAGGAAAGGGAGGGGACAATCGAGTGCCCCCCCCTACTCCTAAACCATACCAGGCCGCATGCCCTCAACATGGGTGGATGGGTGCTTCCCGGCCCGCTAATTAGCAACCAGCTAAACATAGTGTTTAAACAGAAAAATAAAAACCGCAAAACATATCAAAAATCATATCACAGACACAACAACAACAACTCTACTACATGCAAAACGCGGGGAAAAAAGTCCCCGACCCTTTCCAAAAACGCATCGGCTGCAAAATGCATAGATGTAAAAGGGGACCATAGAAAACCATGTTAAATGGATTGTAGTGCATTTCTGCAACTGCAAAACGCACTAAAAAGGCATAGTTGGGAACCTAGGGTTAGATGTACTTGATTAAAAAATTTAAATCCTAAACACCAATTAACATTTGTTAAGCAATTTAATACTGAAATGGTCTCCGGAGGCTACAGAACTATGCCCCTCTATGTTATGATATGTGTAATACCCTTGGACCAATAAAAGAGTGACTTAGTTCCGATAGATATACAAAAAAGTGCGTCTTCCCCGCATCCAATTCGCATGACAGGAGACTGTGACCGACTCTCAATGGAGCCAGTTCACACATCTCCAGGGCGACCACGGAGCACACAGCAGAAGGGTCCTGTGTGTTTTTGGCTGTTTCGGGTCTGAATTAGGTTTGAATTTTTGGCATTGGCAAAAATTCAGACCTAATTCAGACCTAAACCGGTGAACAGATACACACCGGACCCCCTGCTGTGCCGTGCGGCCGCACAGTGTGAGCCCAGCCTCAAAGGTGTTGATCTGTTAAGAAGGCTTAGTGTAGGTGGAACTTGTTCTGGTCCTAGGCTGCTAAATTTCTGATTGCCACCCAAGGAGTGTTTAGAGGACTATAAACTCTGGAGTGGATATTAGGGAGCGCTTAGTACAAAAGTTTTGAGACGTATATTAGTTAAGGGTTTCAAATACAGCCAACACATTTCAGGGGAAAAGCCTCCCCCTTCTTCAGGGCTTGTGGAGTGGATGCAGTGGATGTTGTTTTGTGTGCCCCCATACCAAGCTGCTTGCCTAGGATGTACCCCTGTGGGCTCAATCCTAAACTGGGCTGTGTGCATCTATTGACACACAGAGCGTGGCTCAGCCCCACCCCCTGCTCTCTGCTCACAGGATTTGATTGACAGCAGCAGCAGCCAATGGCTCCGGCTACTACCTATGAGAGCAGAAAGATGGGCGAATACAGTGCTGGATTGAGAGAGGACTCAGGTAAGTATACAAGGGGGTTGAGGGGGGTAAAAAATGTTGAGCCCTTAGAACCACTTTATACTCAGACGGCAGTTCACAGTATGGTTAAAAGATGACAGTCTTTATCAAGCCCTAATATAGATCTTCTAGTACATCTCATTGTGATTCTAACATCCACGGCTCAAGCCCTGAAGAAGGAGGAGGCTTTTCCTCCGAAATGTGTCGGCTGTATTTGATGCTCTCAACCAATTCACGTTTATAAATGTTTTTTAAAGCGATATGAATTTAATTTTTGTACTAGTCTCTCCTCAATACCCACTCAGGCTCTATCTATGGAGGAAGAGTAGAGGGGCAGAGTTCTGTGGTGTTAGTCTGTTTCTGTTATCCTGATACAGTAGGATGAATAAATGTTTCCATCCTAGGACAGGACAGGAAAATAAAGGAAAAAAACAGGTAAATTTAGTTTGGCTCCTCCGTAGGTGCATGAGTTAGTTTGTTTTTGGGCTGTGCAGGGCTTCGAAGGCTGTGGCTCTGTTACCTCCCTCTGGCTTCTAGAGCTCTCTGGATAGTTCTGGAAATTAGAGGGTAGAGGAACAGAGGCTCCAGCCTGAATATTTATGGAGTTCCCACCAATCCCTGGGGAGGCGAGGCCTAGAAGGTGGGGGGACAACCCATAAATACTCAGGAGCCTGGGAATCTGAGAACAGAGTCTAGGGTCCAGTCATCAGGAGAGACCCCTGTGCCGAGGGCCCTATTCATGTTCATCCCTTTAAATAAACAAAACAAAACCAAATCCCCTGGACTGTTTTATTGAGCCTCTGAGAGAGTGGGAAAATTCCTGTTGCCTGGCTGTGTGGGGGGAAAGACCCAAAATTCAGCAGGCCTTTTGGGGGTTAGTGCTGCTCCTAAAATGTGCATTCATACTGACACATGTGCAACATGACAGCTGAAAGCTAAAATCAGGATTGCGGTGTCTGCACTGTAGACTGACCTGTCCTGATCCCACCTTTATGACATCACCACCCTTGTAAGGAAGACCAGATGTAACATAGGGAGCAGGAAGACACCAGTCACATAGGAGTGGAAAGTTCATTATTTGACAAATCACATAGGTGCCAACCAGGGATAAACAGGGCAGTCCATAAATTTCAATATTTTCTTGTTTCTACTTATGTCTCCCGGAATTCTATTGACAAGATAGTTCACTATCCTTTTTTCATTGCTGCCGCTGCAACCACAACTGTCACATCTGGCTTAGGGTTTACTCCTAGTCAACTAGCATGCAGCAACAGCCCTGAAGAAGGGGGAATCCTTTCTCTCGAAACACGTTGGCTTGATATACTTGTTGCTACTCCCAAAATAAATTCTTGAATCGACTTCCAAACTTGCAATTCTTTTGGATTCTGGGTGCTCATCCTTTCCTAATTTCTTCACAACTCTTTTGTAGAAACCCCTAACCGACTGGTATGCCCCGTACACACGGTCGGACTTTGTTCGGACATTCCGACAACAAAATCCTAGGATTTTTTCTGACGGATGTTGGGTCAAACTTGTCTTGCATACACACGGTCACACAAAGTTGTCGGAAAATCCGATCGTTCTAAACGCGGTGATGTATAACACGTACGTCGGGACTATAAACGGGGCAGTGGCCAATAGCTTTCATCTCTTTATTCATTCTGAGCATGCGTGGCACTTTGTCCGTCGGATTTGTGTACACACGATCGGAATTTCCGACAACGGATTTTGTTGTCGGAAAATTTTATAGCCTGCTCTCAAACTTTGTGTGTCGGAAAATCCGATGGAAAATGTGTGATGGAGCCTACACACGGTCGGAATTTCCGACAACAAGGTCCTATCACACATTTTCCGTCGGAAAATCTGATTGTGTGTACGGGGCATTAGAACGAACCTCTACCAGGTTATAAACAATGTCTCTGCATTTAAGAAATTTACCCGTGTTCTGTCTGACATCCATCACTGAGCAGGAACTGAGAGGAAATGTCACCACTAGGGACAATGTTGAGGCAGGAAGTACAGATATTTTTTATAACTTTCTATTGTTTCTGACACCCATCAAATATAAAGTGCGAAGAAATTAAAACAGAGACAGTAATAGGAATACACAGAGATTATAGAATATAATCTGAGTGGCTCTGTATTGTTATGCACCTCATCCCGCTAGGCAAAATTTAGAATGTGGAGAAATGGGATTATAACGGTGCTGCCAACAATTATTTCATGACAAATTAAGTAAAAAAATATATTTTCTTTATTAAATACAAAAGGTAAAGCTAAAAGTGCACGGAAAATATAGAAATGGTTTCAAATCAATGATAGAGCATTTACGGGGTACATATATTGGGTTGCTGGTGACCCACAAGGGAAAGAGAAAGGATGGTCACAGATGGATATTAAATCCCAACATGTTTCGCCAGCGATGACTTCATCAGAGATAGTGTGGGACCACCACAATGATCCAGCTCTCTATCCGTCCAAAACCAGGGGATGGAAAAGTTTTGTTGGTGGGTTGCCTCCCCAAGAACAAGGGAGACAAAGATGGATGTCAAAAAATAAACCCCAGACTAAGAATAATACAGGGGGGACCATGTACGATCGCAGGGGATAGATAAAGGCCCAGTAAGCTCAAGATTGAAAAGCACATGGGTTTAGGGGCGCCTTGATGCTGATATGGACACAGAAAGGAAACCAAAGGTTGTCCCTGATCTTAGGCGCACAGCTTAAATAACCACTTTTCCCCGGAATCAGAAGGTGAGGTCATTCCTATTCTCCTCCACATTCTAAGGAATACCCAGAGGTTTCAAACTCTTCCTTACTCTACAAAACTGAAAAACGCTCTCGGTGGATTGAGCTTTAAAGTAGATGCAAACCCAAACTAAATGACATTGAGTTTGCTAAAGCACTTTGTATTATAAACAACTGCCTTTTTAAATATAGTACTTGCTTCACCTTTTTTCATCTTTTGCTGCATCTCCAAGTGACGCCGACAACAGTGGACCATACCTGCATAAGGTGTGTTTAAATTGTCACTTGTCTGAATCAGAAACCTGTTTGACACGGCAACAAGGCAGGAGCACAATGGGGAGACGGCGGCAGGCTGTTGTCACCCTATAACAGGAAGTTCCTGAATAAGAACCCTAATGGCAGGATCACCATATATTATTGAAAAGAAAACTACAGCTTTTATAAAGACTGGAAATTACTTTTGAAGTTGTATTAATGTGTTCAATCTTATATGAGACTTGGGTTTAGATATACTTTAAAGTTTAAGAGTATCCAGAGAGATTGCTGATAGTCCGCCTGCTCTTTGATGGCCGTATATGGGTACATGGAGGGGAGGATGGGACACACATGCTGCCCAGAAAGGAGAACTTAGTGGATAGAGCAGCATTTCTCCTCTGTTAGTCAGTACCGCAGTGTCAGGGAAAGCTGTTCATTCTCATGTGTGTTGATGGTCAGCCTGGCCAATTCTAACCACATTATTGTGTTTTTTCCCTGCCTGACATAAACAGGAGGGCGTCATCCTCACGCTATAAAGTGTAACTCCAGTTTTGTTGACAAAAAAAAAAAAGACCTTTTAAATGTTTTAGATTTTTTTTTTAAGCCACCCTCTTTTTTTTGCAGAAATTTTCTCATCATGTCCTTTCTCAGACTGATTTTTAAAAAGGAGATTTTTCATACAGCATACATTACATTGATGGGTTGCTATTTTGTTCGATTTTACATTTTTGTGAATGTTTATTTCAGACTGCAAAAACTTACCAGAAAAAAAAACAAAAAAACTTGTACATACGCATACTGCCCATTTCCATACCTCCCAACTTTTTGACATGGGAATGAGGGACACCTATCGGCAAAAGCATGCAGGTATAGGACACACCCCTTGCCACTCCCCCTTAAAGGAGAATTGTACAAAAAAACAAGATTGATTAAACCCACAAGTGCTTTTTTTACTACTAACTACTGTTCCTTTATATTGGCTTTTGGAATTTACAAATGCGGCAATTTAGAAATCAGATGAAAGGTTTAGTGCTGGAAAACACTTATTGATAGATAAAAAGTGCATATTATATACATCTATATAGATCAGACCAAAATGAGGGACAAATGAGGAGGAATGAGGGACAGAGGGACATTGCTCCAAATCAGGGACAGTCCCTCCAAATCAGGGACAGTTGGGAGCTATGCATTTCGTTGCAGGCGGAAGGCACGGGTGTACCATTCAGTCCCGCTGCTGGCAGCCTGTCAATCTCTAGATGAGGCTGACAGCTGCTTCGGCTGGACAGGGCTGGGCAGTGCACTGAGCTGTACTTACATTTAGGGCAGTATGCGCCCAATGACGAATGTCCAGAATGCAGATCGCTTGCATTCGTCCCTGGGCACATACTGCCCTAAATGTTCTTATAGCTAGGTGCACATCCATCCCTGTGGAGCTGCAGCAGAGTTTGACAAGCTGCCAAAAGCAGGGATGGACAGTGCATCTATGTCTTCTGCTGGTACCTAAACATTTGAGCCTCATGCACCATAGTGTGCATGGGTTCCTAATTACAGCTTTAAAGGAGAAGTCAAGCCTAAGCTCATTTGGCTGGGCTTCTCCTAGGGGTCACAGAAGTGCAATTTGTTTTGCACTCCTGTGACCCCTTTTCAGCAGAGAGCGGTCTGAAGTCCGCTCTCTGCTGATGTCACCAATATCATTTCAGGCACCCCATCATCACCACTCTGGGAGTCTGGACCTGCCAGGTGCCTGGACTGATAGTCGTCTCAGCCTCTCAGTGAGCCGCTGAGGCGGCCGCTCCCCGCCCCTCCACAGCTCAGCACTCCAGTGAGCGTGGGGGGGGGGGCAGAGCGGAGAGATGCCGATTGATAGGCAGCAGCTTTCTGCTCAGGGAGCCGAGAGAACTGAGCCATCGGTGATGTTCGATCGCTCAGTTCTCAGTGTAGAGGCGCCGGGGGACAGATGCTGCATCCACCTAAGTAAATATAAAACTGTATTAACCCCCAAACCCATACTTCTCTTTTAAACTGTCACTTTAAATAGTTTGCTTGGTTAAAGTGGAACTAAACCCCCCTAACCCTTTTCAGCCAAGGAAGCTGCCATCTTAGCCCCTGTTTGATCAACAACTGCCATGGTGCTGCACATGGGATCAGTTATGACACCAGTCATTTGATGGTTTGACAGTTTGGTTGAAAGCACAAGCAAACGTAACAGATAGCATTCCTGACATGTCAGGAATGTAACTTGTTTTTTTTTAAAACCGTTAAATTGATAGATTTAGTTCTGCTTTAGGCCCCTTTCACACATGCAGACCGTTCATTTCATCAGTTCAGTCATGCTTTCTTAAAGAAAAAACGGATGAAGTTTACATCTTTTTTTTTATCTGTTTACATCAGTTTTTCATCTGTTTACATCAGTTTTTCATCAGTTTCTCATTAGCTGCTCACAGGGCCGGGACAAGGGGTGGGCAGGAGGGGTGGACGCCCTGGGCACTGTGCTATCATGTGAGGTTCAGGGGCAACACAGGGAGATTGGGGGGGGGGGGGATTTGTGTTGGAAGGGGGAATTTGGGGGGGGCGGCAGGAGGTAAGAATTGTTCTAGAAGGGAAAATTTGGGGAGGTGTGCTAAGAGCGGCGATTTGGGGGAAGGGGGGTTGTGTTGAGAGGGGAGAGGATTTGTTGTATTTGTTGATTTGGGGGGTTTGTACTAGAAAAGGTAATGTGGTGGTGGTGGTGTGGGGGGGGGGGAGTTTGATTCAGAAATGTCAATGGATGCACAAATAGGATCAGTAGTCAGCGGATCTCACCATCTCCTCCGACTGCTATGCAGACTCATCCCCTTCATCCCAGAAGAGGACAAAGCAGCAGTAGTTGGAACAATCATCAATTCCCGACTCGACTACGCAAACTCCCTCTACATAGGATTACCCCAATATCAGCTTGCGCGCCTACAGGTCATCCAAAACAGGGCGGCAAGACTGTTAACAGGAAAAAAACCCTGGGAATCCATCTCCCCTTCCCTAAGGAGCCTACATTGGCTAACCGTAAAGAATCGAATCACTTTCAAGACCCTCTGCCTCACCCACAAATGTATACAAGGAAACGCCCCTCAATACCTATGCGAGAAAATAAAACGCTACACACCCAATCGCAGTCTTCGATCTCCTAACCAAAACCTACTCCTTATTCCAAAAACCCGCTACAAAACAAAGGGAGAATAAAGATTCGCAGTCCAAGGACCACGGCTATGGAACGCTCTACATACTCACATTCGCATGGAAGAAAACCATCAGGCCTTCAGAAAAAAACTCAAGACCTACCTCTTCTAAGAGTTTGGACAACACAGGACGGATCTAGCGCCTTGAGGCGATTCAGTTCGCATTTGCAGCGCTATACAAATCATTAATTCATTCAGTTTGTGCTAGGAGGTGAATTTGTGGTGGAGATTTGTACTAGGTTGGGAGATTGAGTAGGGGAATATGTACTGGAAGGGGGATTTGGATTGGGGGGGGGGGGGGGGTCTGTGCTTGGAGGGCAAGTTTAAGGGGTAGAGGATTTGTGCTAGGAAGGGGGGAATTAGTTTTTTTTGGGGGGGGGGTTGTGCTGGGAGCATATGTGGAATGAGAGGATTTGAGCTAAGCATGCAGAATAGCGATCAATTTATTTTTTTTTTTGGGGGGGGGGGCTTTTGCTGACACATAATGCCCATATATCTTGGTAGAAGGGGGGCACAATTTGGCATGTTCGCCCTGGGCTCTATGATGACCTTGTCCCAGCACTGGCTGCTCATTAGTTTCTACATCAGTTTTTTCATCAGTTTAAATCAGTTTTCTATCCGTTGTGTGCATTGATTCCAGAAACAAATGATAATAAAAAATAATGTATGGGCACCACAGGGAAATAAACCATTGACTGACGTGACTTTGTCTTCTGGTATATTTAGATATAATTTCAGATCTTCATTTCCTGAGACACCATCATCAGGAACACTTTTTACTTTCTTCTAAAACCAGGACTGGTCCCTGAAATCAGGGATATCTGGTTACCCCACTTTAAAAGACTCCTTCCTCCCCCCTCCCCCCCACCCCTTCGCTTGCCTGTATCTGGTTTTTATTAAAGTTTGTTTCAAAGCCCATTCAAAGGAGAAGAAGATATTGCATACATATTACTAATATTAAGAACGGAAGGTATACACCAATACCAGATGCTGATATTGTAATTTAATAGGAGCCTATATATAAAGGGTCAGATACAAATATTTCAATTTTTTTACATGTTTGCCCTATTGCCCTGTGTACAAAAACAATTTGTTTTCAGCAGAATTTCATCGCTATTTGTTACTATATTGTTACCTTTGTATAAATAGGAGAAAATAAACTTATTCTTGGTTTTAGCTAAGTTCACTTTGATCAGATGGACACCATTATTCTCTATTGAAGGATGCAAAATGCCAACTTTTTTGTATTTTATTAATCTAGTAATTCCTCTTCTTCTTCTTCTTCTTCTTATTATTATTATTATTATTATTATCTGTTTTTCTTATTCTACCACACACTTTGCTTTTGTAATGTGGCTTAATGAATGATCAGATGAAAATAAATGTTAAAGTTCACTTTTTAATTATACTTAGGTGGACGCCATTATTCTCTAAAGAAGGAAGAGACTTGCCATTTTTTATTTATTTATTCATCTAGTAGTTCCTATTATTATTGTTATCTTTTTTTTTTTTTTTTTTATTCTACCACACATTTTTCTTTCTCAATGTGGCTTAAAAGCAGGAACGGAATGGGTGATTTTAGTGCAAAGAAGAAAATATGTGTTTTACTTTGTTCTAGTTCACTAATTAGGGACATATCTGTTCAGTGAGGAGCTCCACAGCCAGCTACATCAGCCTGTATAAAATGTGAGGACACCATTCTTTGGGGGGCTTGAACAGCTGCCTGTTCCTGGGAATCCTTTATATGGTTATTATCTACATAAAGAAAGCTTCTGATAATGTTTGATTATTGTAGAAGTAATTGGAAGGTTGTCTATACACAGAATTAGTATGTGGAGACTTTTTCGACACTAGTTCACCAGATTCAGCGGGTGTTTCAGTTTGGGGTCCTTCTAAGCTTGTGGACTTATGATGAGTAGCCACTTCGGCTATAATAGTATTCAGGGCTGGGACAAGGGGCGGTTGCCCTGGGTGCAACGGTCTACTGGGTGTATGAACCTTTTAAGCTTGCACATCATGAACGAGGGAGGGGGCACCTTTTGGCATCTTTGCCCTGGGCGCTTGATGACCTTGTCCCGGCACTGATAGTATATAACTTAAAGTATATATAGTAACCTATGCCAGTATATTTACCAACAACAAAAACACGTAATGCACTTCTAGCTTAAGATAAAAAGCAAGCATTCTGGCTTGAAGCAGGCCTTGCATCAAAATGCTTAAAGCAGCTTTAGTCAAAGTTATGCCGCGTACACACGAGCGGACTTTACGGCAGACTTTGCCCGGCGGACTTTTCGACGGACTTTACGACGGACTTTCTGAATGAACGGACTTGCCTACACACAATCTACCAAAGTCCGACGAATTCGTACGTGATGACGTACACCAGACTAAAACAAGGATGTTCATAGCCAGTAGCCAATAGCTGCCCTAGCGTGGCTTTTTGTCCGTCGAACTAGCATACAGACGAGCCGACTTTTCGACCAGACTCGATTTCAACGGATTGATTTAAAATATGTTTCAAATCTAAGTCCGTCCAACTTTTAAGCAAACAAAGTCTGCTGGAGCCCACACACGATCGAATTGTCCGACGAAATCCAGTACGCCGGACCAAGTCTGCCGTAAAGTCCGCTCGTGTGTACGCGGCATAAGCCTTGCTAAAGTAGAGGCTTTATCTCTCTGTTCCTTCAGACGTTTCACTACAGCTACCTAAAGGATCTTAATATTTGACATTTCTGGGAGTGCCTGCATCCCCCTCAGTACACCCTGATTGCTTCTGTTGACCACTACATCACTACTGTGCCCTCTGGTGACATTGGTGCTAGCAGAAGAAACAACAGCGTTTAGCAGGGGACCGGTTATCAACTACACCTGAAAGTATGTTCATAGGTGGAGGCCATTGCTCTGAGTGTGTATAGACAGCCTACAGTGCTCAAGGTTAGATTGCAGAGCTCAGCAAGTAGCCCACCTGCAGCTCTTTGCATAGTCAGGGGATGAACAGCCTGCAGCTCTCAGAGGATGGGCATTCTACAGCTCTCAGGGGAAAGATAGCGTACAGCTCTTAGAGGATGGGCAGCCTGCAGCTCTCAGGGGATGGACAGCCTGCAGCTCTCAGGGGATGGACAGCCTGCAGCTCTCAGGGGATGGACAGCCTGCAGCTCTCAGGGGATGGACAGCCTGCAGCTCTCAGGGGATGGACAGCCTGCAGCTCTCAGGGGATGGACAGCCTGCAGCTCTCAGGGGATGGACAGCCTGCAGCTCTCAGGGGATGGACAGCCTGCAGCTCTCAGGGGATGGACAGCCTGCAGCTCTCAGGGGATGGACAGCCTGCAGCTCTCAGGGGAAGGACAGCCTGCAGCTCTCAGGGGATGGACAGCCTGCAGCTCTCAGGGGATGGACAGCCTGCAGCTCCCAGGGGATGGACAGCCTGCAGCTCTGAGGGGATGGACAGCCTGCAGCTCTGAGGGGATGGGCAGCCTGCAGTTCTCAGGGGATGGACAGCCTGCAGCTCTCAGGGGATGGACAGCCTGCAGCCAGGGCCGGTGCTACCACTAGGCAAACTAGGCAGCCGCCTAGGGCGCCCTGCTGCCTAGGGCGCCTGGCCACTGGTGTTCATACTCTGTTCTCTCTGCAGCAAGCAACTAATTCTAAGAATCAGCAGGCTACCCCCGCTCCGTTTGCACATATTTTTAGAGGCGCAGCAGCGGCGGAGGACTGTATCTGGGTCCCCGACTCCTGAATGAATGGAAGCAAGCAAACATTCATTGATGGTCACTGGTAGGCTGCATTGATGGGTGCTGGTGAGGCTGCATTTGATGGGCTCTGGTGAGGCTGCATTGGTGGGCACTGGTAGGCTGCATTGATGGGCGCTGGTGAGGCTGCATTGGTGGGCGCTGGTAGGCTGCATTGATGGGCGCTGGTGAGGACACATTTGATGGGCGCTGGTGGGGTTGCATTGATGGGCGCTGGTGAGGCTGCATTTGATGGGCTCTGGTGAGGCTGCATTGGTGGGCGCTGGTAGGCTGCATTGAGGGGCGCTGGTGAGGCTGCATTGGTGGGCGCTGGTAGGCTGCATTGATGGGCGCTGGTGAGGACACATTTGATGGGCGCTGGTGGGGTTGCATTGATGGGCGCTGGTGAGGCTGCATTTGATGGGCTGTGGTGAGGCTGCATTGGTGGGCGCTGGTAGGCTGCATTGATGGGCACTGGTGAGGATGCATTGATGGGCACTGGTGAGGATGCATTGATGGGCACTGGTAAGGATGCATTGATGGGCGCTGGTGAGGCCGCATTTGATGGGTGCTGGTGAGGCTGGATTTGATAGACGCTGGTGGGCTGCATTTGATTGGTGCTTTATTAAATAGGTGGGGTTTACATAGGCAGGGAAAAAGAAGTGGAGTCAGGGGTGGAGGCAAGGGGGGCGTCAAAATGTGGTTTTGCCTAGGGTGTCAAAAATCCTTGCACCAGCCCTGCCTGCAGCTCTCAGGGAATGGGCAGCCTGAAGATCTCAGGGGATGGACAGCCTGCAGCTCTCAGGGGATGGACAGCCTGCAGCTCTCAGGGGATGGACAGCCTGCAGCTCTCAGGGGATGGATAGCCTGCAGCTCTGAGGGGATGGGCAGCCTGCATTTCTCAGGGGATGGGCAGCCTGCAGCTCTGAGGGGATGGGCAGCCTGCAGTTCTCAGGGGATGGGCAGCCTGCAGCTCTGAGGGGATGGGCAGCCTGCAGCTCTGAGGGGATGGGCAGCCTGAAGCTCTCAGGGGATGGACAGCCTGCAGCTCTCAGGGGATGGGCAGCCTGCAGCTCTCAGAGGATGGACAGCCTGCAGCTCTCAGAGGATGGACAGCCTGCAGCTCTCAGAGGATGGACAGCCTGAAGCTCTCAGGGGATGGACAGCCTGAAGCTCTCAGGGGATGGGCATTCTACAGCTCTCAGGGGAAAGATAGCGTACAGCTCTCAGGGGATGGGCAGCCTGCAGCTCTCAGGGGATGTGCAACCTGCAGCCCAGAGCTGTCTTTCCAGGGCAAAGACAGGGTGGAGGCATCTGCAGATAAGCAGCCTCTAGCTCTAAACAATCCATCACTCAGCTCCTTCTAAATGAGTTCCCAGATTGGCAGCAAAATTTACACTTTTACAATAATCCTTAGTCCTAGTGATATGGAAAAGTTATGATAAGCCAATCCAAGACCTGCATTTAGCCTGTGCTTTTTTTTTTAAACAGACGTATCATATAACATAAGGGGAACAGTCATGATGGCATTCCTTCCTTGTGGTCAGACAGTTGAGAAGTTCCTGTGTATTTGCTTTATGTTGTTTGCTTAGAGGAAGATGATTAGCATCTACTACATTTCTAGGCTGGTATGTTTGCACACAGGTGTGACACAACTAGGGGAGTTATGTAGGACTGACCTTCATGACCAGCTTGATTAAAGATACCCTCACCAGATCATTCATTTAAAACAAATTCCCATAAAATTATATGTATGTTTGTTGTATTGTATGCATGCATTACTTGTAAGAGCCTTCCTTGTGTAAACATCCAAAAGCCATGATACTGTGACCTTGGATGTGATGTCAGCAGCCCCGGCAGACTCATTACTTCAGTGACACTGTATAATATTACTCTTAAAGCGGGATTCCGGCCAGCTAAAAATTTTTTTTAAAGTCAGCAGCTACAAACACTGTAGCTGCTGACTTTAAATAAGTAGACTTACCTGTCCTGGGTGCCCGCGATGTCGGCCGCCCAGGCTGACCCGTCCCTCGTGTCCCGGCACCACCATCCTAGGTAAGGGAAACAGGCAGTGGAGCCTTACGGCTTCACTGCCAGCTTCCTACTGCGCACGTGCGAGCGGCGCGGTGAACTGTGAATGGCCCCATGGTTTTCTGGGAACACACACAGTTCCCAGAAGGCAATGGGGCCGCTCAGCTAGGAGCAGAACACGCCGCGGAATAGGAACAGGCAGATTAGGAAGACTGCCTAGCAACAAGGGTTCAGGTAAGTTTAAAAAAAAAAATTCTTTTCAAATTTTTTTTTTAAAGTTTTTTAGGATTTTTGGTGAAATTTTTTTTTTCAGGGTGGCCCTCCACTTTCACTCTTCCCCTGGTAGCTACATAAAAGGTTATGTGGGGAGGAGCTGAGGAGCTGGGTCAGCACAGCAGACATCCCAACCTGCCAAAACCCATTTCAGGGAGGTGGCAACCCCATTTCAGGAAGGTGGTGCTGGGCGGCGTTTCGCGCTCACCCCCCCACCCCACCCCCCACACACACACACACACCATCAGACTGCAGACATAATACAGGAGATTAGACCCGTTTCACACTGGATGCATTTTTCAGGCACGTTAGCGTTAAAAATAGCGCCTGAAAAAAGCCTCATCTGCAATCCCAGTGTGAGAGCCTGAATGCTTTCACGCTGGAACGGTGCGCTGGCAGGACGTCAAAAAAATTCCTGCAAGTAGCTTCTTTAAGGCGCTTGAGGAGCAGCGTATACACCGCTCCTCAAGCACCCCTGCCCATTGAAATCAATGGGCAGTGCCTGCATAGCGCCTTGGCAGTGGCGCTTTAAATGCTTTATTCGGCCACTAGCAGGGGTTAAAAGTACCTCTAAAACTACGGTAAAGTGCCGCTAAAACTAGTGGCACTTTACCGCCGACACCCCCGCGCTGTCAGTGTGAAAGGGCTCTTAGTACATGAAGCCAATTAGAGCCTGAGGCCCTAATTGGCTTCAAAAAGGGTGGGCTTGGGGCGCAGAGCCCACCAACTTGTGTCACTATAGCCAATTAATATTTGCTAATGTCTTCCTGCTTCTCCCGGCCAATTAGGAAGTGGGTCCTGAGACTCGATTGGCCGGGAAGTCTTAGTACTCCCAAGCAATCAAGTCTCAGGACCCACTTCGTAATTGGCCGGGAGGAGAAGCAACGGCCTCAGCTCTTCCTTCTGCAAGCTGCGGGCCATGTGCAGCGAGGAGCAGCAGGTGGAGGGGCAGCAACAGCCTCTTCCAGAAACCCTACCCCGGATCCAGCACCAACACCACCATATCGTCATAATCCTCCTCCCCTCACCGCTACCGCAGCAACAGTGAGAGGAGTCCGCCCAGAGCCAAGCAACAGCAGCAACCGGGGGGGGGGGGGAGCTTCGTGGTCTCCCCCAAATACCGGCTCATCAAGAGTCAAAGCTGAGGCTGGACTGACAGTGGGGGTGTTACTAGAAACTCGGGGGACGCGGCTATCACCTGGAGCCTGGCGGTGGTCAGCACAGGGATGAACAAGAGTGAGGAGAACACCAAGGACAAGAAGGATAATGTAAGTCCTAAGATTGCCGCCTTCCAGTCCGATCGCCGCCTTCCCGTCCGGTCACACCACCTCTGCTTGGCCTGCACATCTCTCATTCTAATCATCTCTGGGGTCTGCTTCTACCTTTGATCAATAGAGCGCCGCCACCCCAAAAAAAAAAAAATTGAGCACCAGCCGCCACTGATTGCAAGTGAAAAAAAATAATTTTTCGTGATGGTTTTTCTGTGCTTTTGCCTGAAATTTTTCAAGTTGGTAAAAGAGTCTAAGAAAACCACACAACTTCTTACAGTTTCTCTCTGCTACCTTGTGTAGAATAATTCTAAGCACTGTTTACATCCCTACTGACCCCATGCAGAAAATTGCACCAATTTCTGTACAAAACTCAAACTTGTTCTCGATAAACTCATCTTCGTTCTACCAATATAGCTTGTGAAAAGAGGGGAAAGGAGGTTGGGACTTTGTGTGAGGCAATGAGTGGGTAGGTTCATCTGCCTCCATCCCTAATGTACATTATGTATTAAAAAAGAGGGGGGGATCCTTGTAAACTTACTTTATGTATCTTTATAACACTGTATACTCAATAAACTTCTTTTGACAAGGAAAAAAGAGGGGGGTTGGTTGGGACTTTACATGAAGCACAGCTAAGAGAATAAGGTATGCAATCACATGTTTGTTGATTCCAAACAAGTATAGACACAATTATAACATGGTACATAATAGTAGCACCACAACAGTTTATTGTACACAATGACAACATAATTCATGGTATAATGGTAATAAATACATAGATATATAGTAAATTGTTCCACTTCATAATAAGCATGATCATTTTCATGGAGATAATAATTGATTATATAGTTTCATATTATTAAATCTCAAAATCACATGATTGCAATGATGTAGCATAAGGCTGGGGCTCTACGCGTTTCATGGAGATGTCCACTCATCAGGAACAAAGCTGAAATGGATAAATCTATAATAAAACAAATGATGCAAAGTGAACAGATGGGTTGACACGGGGATGAAAAAAAACGAAGAGGGATAGGATATTTCCCAAGTACTCTTACCTACATATAAATTAAGTATACAGAAAGTAGTGCACCATGGGAAACAAGATCCCCCAGGAGATGAGGCCGCATATCCACGGCCACACTGAGGCACAAATAAATGATACAAGAGACATAAGTGGTAGAGTAGTCCCCAATTGGCAACTGAATATTGATACAGACTCTGTGACAGTTCCAATAGATTTCTGTGAAAGAGAACATTGTGTGGATATATATAAAGGACTGCAAGAGGACTACAGCCTAAGGGGCATATAATGGGGTCAAGAAGGCCAGGTAGAGATTGAAAGCACTACATAATAAAGCCTGCATACCTAAACCAATATAGATTGTGGTGAGCATTTTCCCCTGGAAACTGGGCAATGTGCACACACTATTGTGTTATAAAATGCCAGACAGAGCACAAAGTGAAGCAGTAAGGAGGAGGAGAATGTTCTTGCAGTGTAATTGCTGGCTGTTGATGCAGCTAGACGAGTTGTCTGGAGCCATGGTAATTAGGGGTATCCTGCATTATCTGCCAAATAAAATAATATAAAATACAATAGAAGTCAGAATACCACTGACCAAAAACTTTTAAAGTTTTAAAGATTTTAAAAAAATTGCAAACAATAACCAAGGGAAAAAAGAAGCAGGACTTTTTAATGGTGCTGCCTCACAAATAGTAACAAGAACATACATAGATACTGCTATAACCATGTATTTATTCACATAAACTCTCAACACAATACATCATTAAAAGCTCAAGTAAAAAAGGCTACAATCTGAGCATTGTTAAAACAAATGTTTTTTTTTTTTTTAGAGATACCTCCCATGGCCAACCAATTAATATTATGCACACTAATCAACGCAACTGCCTATACAAATACACATCTTGCACCATAGTGATTACACTGAAATCCAATTTATAGAACAATGAATATATGTGTTGAATATGGATGTGGTTACATCTCTACGCGTTTCACATTTAGCTTCATCGGGAGAGACGAGTTGATGTTTGATTAAATTAAGAACATTAGATTTACGATATACATAGATTTCTCTTGGGGTTTTTTAAAAAATTTTTTTGATGTACCATATACACTATATTACCAAAATCATTGGGACACCTGCCTTTACACGCACATGAACTTCAATGGCATTCAAGTCTTATGCCCCGTACACACGGTCGGATTTTCCGACGGAAAATGTATGATAGGACCTTGTTGTCGGAAATTCCGACCGTGTGTAGGCTCCATCACACATTTTCCATCGGATTTTCCGACACACAAAGTTTGAGAGAAAAAAAATTTTCCGACAACAAAATCGGTTGTCGGAAATTCCGATCGTGTGTACACAAATCCGACGGACAAAGTGCCACGCATGCTCAGAATAAATAAAGAGATGAAAGCTATTGGCCACTACCCCGTTTATAGTCCCGACGTACGTGTTTTATGTCACTGCGTTCAGAATGATCGGATTTTCCGACAACTTTGTGTGACCGTGTGTATGCAAGACAAGTTTGAGCCAACATCCGTCGGAAAAAAACCTAGGATTTTGTTGTCGGAATGTCCGAACAAAATCCGACCGTATGTACGGGGCATTAGTCTGTAGGGTTCAATATTGAGTTGGCCCACCCTTTGCAGCTATTACTGCTTCAACTCTTCTGGGAAGGCTGTCCACAAGGTTTAGGAGTGTGTCTATGGGAATGTTAGAACATTCTTGCAGAAGCGCATTTGTGAGGTTAGGCACTGATGTGGATGAGAAGGCCTGGCTCCCATTCTCCGCTCTAATTCATCCCAAAGGTATTCTATCGGGTTGAGGTCAGGACTCTGTGCAGACCAGTCAAGTTCCTCCACCCCAAACTCGGTGGTCATGTCTTTATGGACATTGCTTTGAGCACTGGTGTGCAGTCATGTTGGAACAGGAAGAAGCCATCCCCAACCTGTTCCCACAAAGTTGGGAGTATGAAGTTGTCAAAAATTTCTTGATATGCTGATGCCTTAAAGTGGTTGTAAACCCGTTACAACCACTTTTACCTACAGGTAAGTCTAGATTAAGGCTTACCTGTAGGTGCTCGAAATATCTCCCAAACCTTCACGGTTTAGGAGACATTTACAAAAAAGGCAATCGCCGTTGTCTATGGCGCATGCGCCATAGACAACGGCACAGGCACACTTTAGACTCCTTTAGAAACGGTGAGTGTGCCTTTTCTAAAGGAGATCGTGGCGTGACTGGCGGCTCCCACGCGCATGCGTGGGAGTGACATCATCGTGGCTCGGGCCAATCACAACGCCGGAGCCACAATACCCAGAAGGAAGATGAACGCTTTGTGGAAGAGGGTACAGCGGTGACATCGCAGGCTTCTGTCAGGTAAGTGACACATAATGGGCTACTATGCAATGCATAGTGGCTCATTATGCTTTACCTTTGCAGGGAAATAAAGAGGAAGTAAAACCCATCCGGGTTTACTTCCTCTTTAGAGTGGTTGTAAAGGCCGGTTTTTTTACCCTAATGCATTCTATGCATTAAAATAAAAAACCTTCTGTGTGCAGCAGCCCCCCTTAGCCCCCCTGATACTTACCTGAGCCACATCTAGAGCCAGCGATGTTGCAGGACCATCTCAGCCATCCGGGACTCCCCTCCTCTATGGCTGAGACAGCATTGCGGCGCCATTGGCTCCTGCTGCTGTCAATCAAAATCAGTTAGCCAATGAGGGGAGAAAGGGCACCAGGCCGCAGCTCCCTGTCTGAATGGACACAGGATGCTGTGACTCGGCTCGGTGCCCCCATAGCAAGCTGCTTGCTGTGGGGGCACTCAACAGGAGGGAGAGGCCAGGAGCTCCCGTGAGGGACCCGAGAAGAGGAGGATCTGGGCTGCTCTGTGCAAAACCACTTCACAGAGCAGGTAAGTATAGCAATGTGTGTTATTTTTTAATTTAAGAAAAGACAAGACTTTACATTCATTTTAATAGTTCCCTTTACTTGAACTACGGGGCCAAGCCCAACCCCTGAAAAACAATCCTACACCATAATCCCCCCTCCACCAAATGATTTGGACCACTGCACAAAGCAAGGTCCATAAAGACATGGATGAGCGAGTTTTTGGGTGGAAGAACTTGACTGACCTGCACAGAGTCCTGACCTCAACCTGATAGAACACCTTTGGTATGAATAAGAGTGGAGACTGCGAGCCAGGCCTTCTCGTCCAACATCAGTGTCTGACCTCACAAATGTGCTTCTGGAAGAATGGTCAAACATTCCCATAGGCACACTCCTAAACCTTGTGGACAGCCTTCCCAGAAGAGTTGAAGCTGTTATAGCTGCAAAGGGAGGGCCAACTCAATATTGAACCCTACGGACTAAGACTGGGATGCCATTAAAGTTCATGTGTGTGTAAAGGCAGGTGTCCCAATACTTTTGTCAATATAGTGTATGTATGTTGTAAATCTAACACTGTTGATTTTATCTAACAGCACCTCATCTCTCATGATGAAGCTAAATTTGAAACATGCGGAGCTTGTACTCTGCTGGTCTCTGAATGCAAAAAACTATCCCCACCCATGCGGCCATGTGAATGTAACCTAATAAAGGTAATCCCATCACTGTGGCAGTGATGCTCCTTCATTGTCCAGGCAGAAGATGGGGAGGAGAGGAGCTTGTAGAAAAATGTAAAATAATGCATTTGGGTGGCAAAAATATGAATGCAATCTATACACTGGGGGAAGAACCTCTGGGGGAATCTAGGATGGAAAAGGACCTTGGGGTCCTAGTAGATGATAGGCTCAGCAATGGCATGTAATGCCAAGCTGCTGCTAAGAAAGAAAACAGAATATTGGCATGCATTACAAAGGGGATTAACTCCAGAGATAAAACGATAATTCTCCCACAAGACTCTGGTCCGGCCGCACCTGGAGTATGCTGTCCAGTTCTGGGCACCAGTCCTCAGGAAGGATGTACTGGAAATGGAGCGAGTACAAAGAAGGGAAAAACTAATAAAGGGTCTGGAGGATAATAGTTATGAGGAAAGGTTGTGAGCTCTGAACTTATTCTCTTTGGAGAAGAGACGCTTGAGAGGGGATATGATTTCAATTTACAAATACTGTACTGGTGACCCCATAATAGAGATAAAACTTTTTCGCAGAAGAGAGTTTAATAAGACTCGTGGCCACTCATTAAAATTAGAAGAAAAGCAGTTTAACCTTAAACTACGTAGATGGTTCTTTACTGTAAGAGAGCGGCAAGGATGTGGAATTCCCTTCCACAGGCGATGGTCTCAGCAGATAGCATCAATAGTTTCAAGAAACGATTAGATAAGCACCTGAATGACCGCAACATACCGGGATATACAATGTAATACTGACATATAATCACACACATGGGTTGGACTTGATGGACTTGTGTCTTTTTTCAACCTCACCTACTATGTAACTATGTAGCTTGTGACCAAGCTATACTGCTTTTCTGCGATTGAAAGAAATGTGGTCTCTCCTGCCCAGTGGCGGCCGCCCATTAAGGGTGCAGGGGCGCCACCCCCCTAATCCATGTGCCCAGCCTCTCATCTACATGCAGGGCACCGGACGCATGGCTTCCAATGTTTTCTATTTTTTTTTCTTTGAAGCGCGTGATTAGAGCTGAAGGCTTTAATTGTCTTCAAAAAAGGGTGGGCTCGGAGCACAGAGCACTGCACCCTGAGCCCACCCTGTTGTGTAACCATAGTGAATTAATATTCGCTATTGTCCTCCTGATTCTCCTCCTGGCCAATCAGGAAGCGGGTCCTTAGACACCATTGGGAGACTGAAGACTCGATTGGCCAAGAGGAGAAGCGACGGCCAGGAGGTGGAGGGGGGAAGCTGCCACCGCACCTGTGACCTGCATGGGGTAAGTGCAGGGCTGGGGGGGGGGCCTGGCGGGCGTGTCAGCGTCTAGGGGGGTGATTATGGTGTGTGGTGGCGGGCACGAGCAACGGGGGGGGGGGGGTGAGGAGGGTTAGTGTGGCGTGGCTGGCTGTCTTTGGTTAGGTCTGTCTGCCGCCCCCCGACCGATGGAGCACCAGCCGCCACTTCTCCTGGCTATGTAATGTGGTAGGGGTGTGTCAATCATAAGGGTGGATAATCTTACGACATGTACAACACAGGTTACATGTATAACAATTAGAGCTGAGGGTGTCAGAAAGGACCTCTAGAGTCACTTTAAAAATGATTACTAACATGATAGAAATCTTTTATCATCTCTGTACTTATAGAATCCAAAATTGGGCATGTTAATGATACCTTGCTGAAGCAATTCTTTCATGGTACACTTATTTTAGAGTAAATTGAGGGTAGAAACATAAGAACTGCAATACATCTGTCTGGAATATTATGCGGTCAAATCGCGGACAATGTGACAGGAAAAATCAACGGCGTATATGTAATGATCAGAGAATAGCGCAGCGGTAATCATACGTTGAGCTATGCTTTAGTATGGCACAGGGTCACACAAAGTCCTTTATGTTAGTTTTAGCCTTTTGAATAAAAAATTCACACCATAATCGCCAGGTCACTGTTACCAGTGCTGAATAAAGTGATAACATGTGTCTGTAACAGCTTATAATAACACTAAATAAACAGAGTTTATGCCTCTAGGCAATGGGGCTGCATATGGATATGGTTAATAGTGTACAGAACATATGCGTTCATTGTCGGCGTCATTATAGACATGGCCAGGATCCCATCACCGAAGCATACCTTCCAACTTCCCCAAATCTAAGAGCTTTGAAGGTACTTATTACAGCAGAGCTACAGTTTTTTTTTTTATAAACACCTGAAAGTGATCATCATAGATATAAATGATGTAAAAACATACTTTACATATGTCGTTTGTAATTGTTTATGTATATGGGCAAAGGTATATTTTCTCATGACATATGCAGGATCTGCATCCTGCTTAAAGTGGTTGTAAACCCCTGACATGAAAGAGGAACAAAATCATATACTTCTATTGTGTGTGCTTGCCTCAATCTAAAGCACCTAATGTGATTCCTATCTGCTCTCTCTTCTCTCTGCTATCTACATGAGTCACTTCTACACCTGTCACGAGGGCCACGTACCTGAGGTGAGACCGAAGTAGTGGGGAGGCCTCCCTTGCACCTCGGGTCCTTGAAGCCTCTGGGGATGGAGACAGAGACTTGGTAGACACCGAGTGGTACGGGTGCCGGGGGTGCAAGCCTTAGTCCGAGATCCGAGCCGAGGTCCAGTCCAGTTTGGCAACAAAGTATAAAGGGGTTAATCAGAAGAAGAATGGTCGAGGTCCAAATCGGGGTCGGTTCCAATCTGGCAGCTGAGTACAAAAGGGGCAAAGAAGTAGAATGGTCCAGGTACAAATCCGAGGTCAAAGGTAAGCAGCAATCAAGAGTAGTCAAATAGGTTTCCAGGTCACAACAAGTTCAGACAGATCACACACTAGCACAGGAACAAGGGGAGACGGAAGATAATCCAGCAATTTGGCAGTGTCTGGGCTGGGCTTATATAGGGAAGTTTGAGGTCACTTCCTGTGCGCCTCCTGGGCATTTTCCTGCCTTTTTCCATCAGGTTGAGGTCACTTCCTGTGAGCCTCCTGGGCATTTTCCCGGATTTTTACATCAGGTTGAGGTCACTTCCTGTGCGCCTCCTGGGCATGTTCCTGCCTTTTTCCATCAGGTCTTCTGCGCAGTTGCAGGTTGGCGCAGTGAGGCGTCTTTGAGGCATGCTCAGTTGGCACAGATTTCCTCTTGCGGCAACGCGTCATTGGTGCATGCGTAGTCCTAGCTTGTACAACTTTTGTATTAGAACATTATGTGGAACTGTATCAAAAGCCTTTAATGAAATCAAGATATGCTATGTCCACAGCACCACCCTGGTCCAAAACATTGGTAATATACTCAAAGAATTCAATCAGATTAGTCTGACATGATCTGCCGTCAGTGAAGATATGCTGCTTTAGGTCCAGCAAGTTATGTATTTTTAAGTGATCAATGATTGCTGGCCTGTAATTGCCAGCTTCTACCTTGCTGCCCTTCTTGTGAATAGGTACAACATTAGCTGTCCGCCAGTCATGGGGAACTTCTCCTGTTAGATTGATTAAAAAGAGCCATTAATGGTCCAACAACTATACCTTGAAGGTTCTCTTAGAACTCTGGGATGAATACCATCAGGACCCATTGCTTATTTATTAAGATTTAACCAAGCCAGTTCCTCTGCTACCTCTGTCTCCAGAAATCCTAAAAATTAACCATCATTACTAGAACCAATATGACCCCCCAACTTGTTAATGTTAGAGCAACTTATTTCTAAGAAGACTGAACAGAAGTAATTGTTTAAATGGTTTGCTACATCCAGGTCTCCCTCAACATATGTATTGTGCCCAGTTTTTATTTTCTAAAATCGGACGCGTACAGACACGGGTTGAATGGTGAGACAGATTAGCTTTTCACTTTTGAGGGTGGAATCATTGACTTCTTGTGGGGTAAAAGGAATTTGGGTGCCAGTCCCTTTATTATTTATTTCAATAAACTCTGAAGAGAGCGTGAAGGCATAGGATACCCCAACACAAACAAAAATGTAGCTCCAGACTTCTCTTTTAGTAAAGTAGGTAACTGGCCCTTGAAAAGCAACCTAGCAGAACCCAGGCCCTGTGCCATCAATCATTAGTGCCTAAATGGGTGAGGAGTGACAATTTGTCCACCAACATAGATTATTTAACACAGTCAGTGTTGATTAAGGAATCCCTCCCACAGCGCTATTGTGTTCTGCCTGCAGAGAGCCTTCCTTGCTGGCAGAACGCAATGCTCTATGCTGACGGCTTTAGCCTCCAGCAGTGATCGCATGGAAAAAATCTTATCGACTTCAGTTCAACCAGCCTGCCCATGGATGGATCGAATCTCGTCTGGTCCCTGCTGCTATGGGCAGCTTACGAAACACGAAGCAGTGACAATTAACAATGTTCTATTCATTAAAAAATGAGAAAAACTCATTATCTCCATCAGTCTTCCCCACCCTTACAGATAGCTAAAAAGATTTTTGGTGTCCTGCTGTTGGCTTTCCCATGTGGCCTTGGTCTTGAAACTTTGCAGGCACAATCCATTGGGAGGTCAATCAGCCTCAGCTTAAGGAACCACTAGCAACCTATGTAGGAATCCTAGAATAAAGCGGGAAAGTTGGGACTTTAAATGAGGCCCATAGACAAAGTGGAGGTTAATTAAAATGAAAGTACATATTTATTGATCATAGAGAAATGTATAAAGCATATCATTGACAGAGACCACATAAAGAAAAGACATTGTAATAAATATCATTCCAACAATGTTCACACACACATATGTAATATGTGCGCATGCAATATGGGCGTCAAAGATACAAAGTATATATCAGAAGGCACCACCTAGTGGTCTCAACTGATTGGTTATATCATTCATTTAAAGTCCCAACTTTCTCGCTTTATTCTTTGGATTAGGGATGGAGGCACACCACATATGTGCTTCACTCAAAGTCCCACAACTCCCATGCCCTGGAGACACAATTCAGAGGAAATGGGATAGAGTGGAATGAAATGCCTTTGTTGAGGAAAGTGGTAAACAATAGTGGCTCGGGAGGGCTGATCTCAGAAATGTATAGGGGCATAAATATGGCAGGGCGGGAGGGGGTAGTGGAGTTGAAAAAAAAAGTCCAACTCCCCCTCTTTTTCTGTATGTAGGAATCCTAGGGTTCCATAGAACCCTGGATGACAATTGCTGGTCTACATGGCAGTAAAAGGCTGGAGGTCCTCTATGGAGAACAGAATTGTCCATGTCCCTGTTGCTGTTGCTTTCCAACTAAAACGTCATGTAAAGTACAGAAAACTGCCTAGATCATTACCGAAAAACCACAATATTTATGGTAGAGGCTGCATGTATTTTAAAAGTACCATAATGGTAGATATCACAAAACTTTGTAACAGTTGCTCTATAAACATGATTATGCTTGATAAAATGTTATCATAACTGACAGGTCTTCTTGATGTTCACCTCTAAGGTTGTTCGAAATGGTTCAGGTTCATAAAAACATTATCATAAAGTCAAAAAGTTCAGAAACTGAGTAGCTAATTTTTTGTGCTTGACATAGCATCAGAATTTCCTGTTTTTCTGCGGCTGCTTGCTTTGAAGTTACTGGGAACAGAATTTTCCATATTATTCACATTCTGCAGTCTCTGAATGCCAGAATTCAAGGACAGCTTCTGAAAAGGCAGCCCCTATACTGCCCAGAATACCACACGCAGTATGCTAGGGGAGTGGATCAAAACTCGGAAAAGAAGACCTGGGGAATATCTTCTCTGGATTACTTTAGTTTTATTTAGACAGTACTGTCATGATTATGCATTAAGAGTTATTTTGCATTTGTACGCTAATAATGCGTGATGGATCGCTTTTCAGCAAGCAATTGACAGGCAGTGAGGAAGTGCTATGTCACCTCCTTACCGTATGTTTTAACCCATCGGAATGCTGCACAACTGCACTGTGACCGCATGCATTACATGCAGTTACAGGACGGTTGCGGCACAGCCTTATTTACCTGACTTCACTTGGTACCGTCTGCCAAATGACATATGCCCTTTAACTTTTTCTACAGCAGAGAAGCAAAGCAATGCTGGTATAGCATGGGTATAGCTCTGAGAGGTTCCACAGCTCTGTTTGAGTGGGCAGTAAAATCGTAGGGTTGCAGCACCCCTTGTTCCATTTCCCTTAATATAAAACAAATAATAAATCCAGTGGCGATGGTGGGAGCCCTCACACAGTAGGTGTGCAGAACCAGAAACTGAACACTCACAAGCTTACCAGTTGAATCCTCAAGAGTAATAAGAAAATGTGAGGTGGTTTATCTTTCCAGCATCTATCAAAATGTTAAATACTATGTAGCACCCTCTACCAACAGGTAGGTGCGAGTAATAGATTTTTTGCTAGTTAAGACTGTCAGCACAGGCAAATTTAGGAAGGCCTATGCTGCAAGCTAGGCCTGTCTGTTTTGATCTGGGGGCTGGGAGTGGTCAGAGTAGCAGTGGTTGTGGCCACCTGTGCTTTAGTTCTGAGGCGCCTCCCCTGCTTCCAGGGAGATTGTTCTGGAAGAGGGGCTGGACCTAGAACTGGAGTGGCAGGCAGCTCATGTGGGAGACCTGACCAATCCCCAACTGGTATTGGCAGGGAGCGGGCCTCCTATATAAGGTAACAGGCCACTGGAGGGAGCTGTCAGGTGAGTGAAGTGGAGGATGGAATACTAGACAGCGGCAGGAGGGCACCCTCATCTGGTGGGGGTTCCGCAGATCGCAGGAGGAGGCCCAGGGAGAGCTGTGAAGGAACTTTGCCTTTTCATGGTCATTGGCAATGTCTTTATCATCACACGGTCATTCATAAAGAACTACTGGACCAGAGGGGCAGGTGAAGCTGTCGGAACGTATGGTCCGGTCAGGTTTTCCATCAAGGACTCAGGGCAGAGAAAGGTCGGTGAGTGTGGAGGGCTGGATGTGCCAGGAAATCTGTGAGGGAACTTTGCTTCTACACGATCATTAGCAAAGTCTTCATCATTACACGGTCAATGATGAGGAGTCCTGGATCAGAGGAGAGACTGTGGGGAGATGAGCCAAATCGATGTGGCCTGAGGGCACTGGATTTGCAAGCTGGGCTAGCTGGGAACAGTAGTCCACCGCCCAACATGTGCTTTTAAACTACTAGGCCTCCGGGGAGAGGTAATGCAGGCCTCTGGCCTAGTAGTAGCGAGTAACCAGAGACAGTCAGAGAAACTATTCAGAGTGGGTCCTTCTAGCATACAGAAGAAGATGTGACATATTACTTCACTAATAATTTCATGATAAGTTTGTGCAGGAGGAGGAGAGGATCTCTAGGAACATCACCCTTACACGGTCAAGAGTAATGTCCTCACCCATACACAGTCATGGGTAGGGATTTCCTGGAAGCAATAGTCTGCAGAAGTTAAGCAGAGGAGGAGGAATAGTCTGCATGGTGATGCAGGAGGAAGATCATAGCTATCATATATGCAAATCATTTCTTCAGGCTCAAAGATGTGCTAATTTTTACAACGTTCAAATATGATGGCAAAAATTAACCATTCTATGGGCATCCCATATACCCCTTTCCCTCAACCAAGTTGTATCCCCCAATAAACAAAAACAAAACCAGCAAAAGACTGTTTGTTGTCTCTGCAAGTGATATATGGGAGTCTGGCAGCGGGGTGAATTGGTGGATGTTTGTTACTAGTGGCTACACTAGTTTGTTACACCGCTACACTAGTTTTGGGTGGATTCACCCTTTAATGATTTTCTTGTTAATACATAAATCTGGTGACTAGTTTTTAAATAGTAAATGTATTTTCAGTAATCATTTCCATTTCCATATTTGACCTTTCCTTTTTAATGCCCATCTCATCAAACTTTGAATTACAAAAACAGAGACAAAACAATAGAGACAAAAGCCGCTTGTTTTGCCAAGGGCTGGATGGCGTTATGTCTTCCACTATTCTAATATCCACTACTATTATTATACACGATTTATATGGTGCCAACAGTTTTCACAGCACTTTACCAAATAAAAGGAGACAGTACAGTTACAATACAAGAGGGACAAGAGGGACCTGTGCGCGAAAGAGATTTGAGTTTGTGTTTCCAAAATTAGGAATGGGAAGTGGTTAGATGGGTTTTTTTTTATAAAGGTCTTATCATTTTATGATTGTTTTTTGAAATGTATACCTTTTACCTTCTGTTTGCAATTGTGCACTAAAATCGGAACATTTAATAGAGAATCACTGTATTTTATAGTTGTGCTGAAGTACCCAATTTCACCAGCAGGATAAAATTAGAGGCTGTGTAAAGGGAGATATTTAAAGCAAACTGGTTTTAAAATTTAGAATATTGGGTAATTTGGACATTCTAAAGCTCGCCATAAATGGATCAAAATTCAGCCGGTTCAGCAGGAACTGGCGAAATTCTATGAGCGAGGCTGGTTGTACTGAAGTCAATACATCAATCAACTTCATTGCAACCTGCCTGTGGGATTTTTTTCATGCAATCACTGCCGGCGGCTATAGCTGCAAGTGATCATTGTATTCTGATGGCTGGGAGACCTCCCGCCCATGGTTGAAGGAAAAAAATGGGGTTAATGTATGGCCTGTAATGTATGGCCTGAAGGTTCCTTCAGAAAAAATTAAAAGGGACTTTTAATATTGGGGCACTTACCTGTCCAGGAATCCAGCGGTGTCCTCACCCGAGCCAATTTTTAAATCGGCTAGCAGGTGCTTGCGCAGCCATCTTGACTAAGGGAAGCTGGTTTCCTACTAAGCTGTGCTTTGTGAATGGGCCGGCTATGGGAGAAGGAGGAGGGGGCTAAACTTCTGGCTCAGTTCGTCGTGGCGAACTGAGCCAAAAGCGGGAGCGGGTACCTGGTTTTGACAGGTGGGAGCGAGTACCTGTCAAAACCAGGTACCTGCTCTCCCCTCCCCCCAACAGGTGCCAAATGTGGCAGCGGAGGGGGCAGTAGGTAGACAAGCAAAGCATGACCTTTTGGGTGGAGCTCTGCTTTAAGCAGTAACATAGGGAATTTTGAGAGATTGCCATGTCTCTTTTTAAACATCCACTTGTTAATCATCTATAACCCCCAATGATGATCTGGTCTATATATTGATCCAAGACCTCATTAGTATTGACAAATTATCCCATTTAGAGCATCAGTTTGGTTGATTACAAGAAGAATAAATGTTTGGCTGAGTTTAAAGAATTCAACTTGAGGAATGTTCTGATTTTATCGCAGTCGTAAACATTATCTATAGTGTTCAAATTTGCTGGACACCTCACACAGTATTTTATTAGTTTTTAGGTGTTACAGAAGTTCAGTGAAGGCAAATAAAATAACATTTCGAGTCGTGTTCTACCCTTCTCCTCTCCCCCAGACGCTGATGTCCATTTTGTGCTCCACTTTTTGGTGCCTACTACCCAACATTTCATAACTAAAGCCTCTAAACCCCTTAAATGTAATATATTACAACTAACCAGTCCTTAGATCTGGTGGCTGCATTTATTTTCTTTTCTATTTTATTTTCACCTGGTGATCTTGCCAGTAGCATGCTTCCTGCCCTAGTGTGACAACCTTTTTCACTCTGCAGTATCTATGGAGGAGCAGTGTTGTCACCTTAGGACAGGAAGTGGTTTAGGCATTACAAAATAACTCCCCATCTCCTTATCACCATATCATTGGTATCAGGTGATCCAGAGAGAAAACAGGAAGATATGCTAACCAATAACAGTCAGGAAGAGCACAAGAAATTATAAATCTGTTGGCAGGTTCAACAGTTTATGCATACACAAGTGATCTTGCCAGAAATATTGGGAAATTATAATTGTTGTAGGCAGTCCTGTAAGCTAGACTGGTGAGCTCAATTTTCTTTACTGCAGATAAGAAACACACCTTGATGCCCCTAGCCTTCTGATTGGACGATGAAAGAGAAGCAGCACAATGATGAGATCATCGCTCTGCTCTCTCCTCCCGAATGCATATTCCAACTACTGAGTGACAGCAATGTGCAAAGCAAGAGAGCTCTGTTGGGCTTAGATTCTAAATTGAAAGGTGCAGAGAATTATGCAGTCTTGTTCGGTAATTTACAGATTATACACTGCCATACACTGTGCGAAGAAGTGTGAGCTGGCCGTGCAATGTGTGAATTTTGACTGGTTCTTGAGGAAGCAGCCAAAAGTTGCTTAGTGGTTAGCCCTGCTGGTCTCCCTTTATTCAACAAAAGTTAATCATTCAATCTAGTGAATTGTTCATTCGGCCAAACTTTTAGGCAAACAGCGGCTGCATCCAAGCAGATGCAGTTCCTGAATGGGTATTTTGACAACCAGCGAGGCCAGCTTTCAAAATACAGCAGCCACATTTTCTCACATATTCGTCTCTTCCCTCAGTAAAGTACGGATGGAGAAATCTGTTTGCTTTTTTCTTTTCAGCCAGCAGGAATGCTTGTTTGCCTCATGGCATTCCTCTTTTTGGTTCAGTGGGATCCTGCAGATCCTGCATCAAATACATTTTGGGTCAGAAAAACAATGAACTATCTTTCTGTGTCTGAAGAGGTGGTGCAGTGGTCTCCGCAAGCCATGGCCAGTGCTGTATGACAGGGATAGTAGAGGTTGCAGTTGCCATTGGGCCCATGTAGCCTAGCCCAGTGTTTCTTAGCCTTTTTTTTTGTCACGGTACCCTTCATATGAATCTCGAGACACATCAGGTCTAAAATGTAGAAAATGTAAATGTTACTTACTGTCAACGAGAAACCTGGGACATTGCACACAAAAACCTTGACTTCATGTCAGATGTCCCCCCCATCACCTCAGAAGTCCCCCCATGAAATCAGAATCACCCCCTTTATGAATTTTGTCTGTGTATTAAGCTGGTTGTCTGGACTGGAGTTCAGTTTTAAATACAGGAGGTAATGGGGTAGGTATGCTAGCTGAAGGGAGAATCAGGCTAGGTTCACAATGTAGCTGTCTATGAAAAGAAATACATGGAGGATCAATTTTCAGAGACCTCCAGATGTTCCGGAGGTGATCTTGCCACCTTATGAATGCTTTTTTTGCTTTCTTTTTCTATACTGTTGAAAAAGTAATTCATAAGGTGGCAGGAGCACGCCCCTGAACATCTGAAGGCCGCTGGTTAGCCTTCATCTGAAAAGGGATCCACCATGGATGGCGACATTGTGAATCTAGCCTGATTCTTCTGGCAGCTAGCATTAGGGTTGCCACCTCATCTCTTTAAACCCAAACACATATGAATTACACAGGTTCTGAGGCTAATTTAATGCAGATAAGGCACAAAGTGAGTTTACCCTCTTGTTGTCCGCGCTATAGCCGAATGACAGCCACAGCGCAGACCTGAATTTCCGGGAGGCCGTCTTATGACGGCCTCCCCTTTGCACGCGCTGGTAAAGCACCTGGACCAGATGGCATCCACCCACGGATCCTAAAAGAAATGAGCTCTGTCATTTCAGAGCCATTGTTTCTAATATTTAGGGACTCGTTAATGACTGGGATAGTACCACTGGATTGGCGCAGGGCCAATATGGTGCCTATATTTAAAAAGGGGTGAAAGGCTTAACCAAGTAAATATAGACCTGTTAGTTTAACTTCTATAGTCAGGAAGATACTGGAGAGTTTAATAAAAGACCTCATAGATGAGTTCTTGTTGGAAAAAAGTATTTTAAGCAACAGTCAGCATGGATTCATGAAAGACAGAAGTTGTCAGACAAACCTGATTTCATTTTATGAAGAGGTAAGTAAAACCTTGGACAGAGGGGTGGCTGTGGACGTGGTATACTTGGATTTTGCAAAAGCGTTTGACACAGTTCACCACACACGGCTCATGTGTAAGGTAAAGTCTACAGGCTTGGAAAGATCAGTTTGTAAATGTATAGAAAACTGGCTAAAAGACAGAATTCAGAGAGTAGTGGTTAATGATTCTTACTCTGAATGGTATAAGGCTATCAGCAGTGTACCCCAAGGTTTAGTGTTGGGACCCTCACTGTTTAACCACTTCAGCCCCGAAAGATTTGACCCCCTAAGGACCAGAGCATTTTTTGCAATACGGCACTGCGCTGCTTTAACTGAGAATTGCGTGGTTGTGCGACATTGTACCCAAACAAAATTGACATCCTTTTTTCCCCACAAATAGAGCTTTCTTTTGGTGGTATTTTATCACCTCTGCGGTTTTTATTTTTTGTACTATAAACAAAAAAAGAGTGACAATTTTGAAAAAAAAGCTAAATTTTTTACTTTTGCTATAATAAATATCCCCAAAAAATATATAAAAAAATGAATTTCTTTCTCAGTTTAGGCCGATATCTATTCTTCTACATATTTTTTGGTTAAAAAAAATCACAATAGGGGATAGATTTGTAGCATTTTTATCTTTTATCTGCGATTTTTATCAGGACTGCGACATTGCGGCTGACAGATTGGACACTTTTGACACTCTTTTGGGACCAGTGACATATATACAGCGATCAGAGAGAAAAATAACAGCTAATTACTGTGTAAATGTCACTAGCAGGGAAGCGGTTAAATACTAGGGGGCGATCAAGGGGTTAAGTTAGGTTCCCTGAGTGTGTTCTAACTGTAGGGGGGATGGGCTACCAGGGACATGACAGAGATCACTGCTCCCAATGACAGGGAGCAGGAGATCCTTGTCATGTAACTAGGCAGAACAGGGAAATGCCTTGTTTACATAGGAATTTCCCTGTTTTGTCTCTCCTCGTCGCGATCGCGGGCCACCGGAGGACATCGAGTCTGCGGGACCCTGCGGGCACGCTCCCGCGGTGCGAGCACACCCGCTAGCCTGGGATTACGAAGGGATGTACGGTTGCGCACCCATGTCATTCTGCCGACGTACATCGGTGTACGGCGGTCGGGAAGCGGTTAATATGTTTAATAAATGATATTGGGTCTGGGATTAAAAGTAACATTTCAGTCTTTGCATATGACACCAAGCTATGCAGTAGAATAACGTCCTTACAGGATGTCTCCAATTTACATGCCGACCTCAATGCACTGTCTAATTGGGCAACTGTGTGGCAAATGAGGTTTAATGTTCATAATATAAAGTTATGCACTTGGGGGCTAAGAATGTGCATGCATCATACATATTAGGGGAAGTACAAAATACATAAGTGGTCCATATAGTGAACTTGGTCTTGAGTTATTCACTTTAAGGTCATCACAGAGGACAAGGGGGCATTCTTTACGTCTAGAGGAAAATATGGAGTAATAGCTGTGAAAATGTGGAATAGACTCCCTCCAGAGGCATACCTCCCAACATTTTGAGATGGAAATGAGGGACACCTACTAACAAACGTATGTGGGCATAGGACACGTCCCCCGCCACACCCCCTTAAAGGAGAATTAACTAAAAAAAGGTTCATTAAATCCACAATGACTTTTTTTTTAACACTACTATTCCTTTATATTGGCTTTTAAAATGCTGGAATTTAGAAATCAGATGAAAGGTTTAGCACTGGGAAACTCTTTTTGAAAGATAAAAAGTGCATTTTATATACAACTATATGGATCAGACCATTGCTCCAAATCAGGGACAGTTCCTTGAAATCAGGGACAGTTGGGAGCTATGCAGAGGTGGTTTTTGCCAGCTAGCTCAGTAGATTGCTTTAAAAAAGTCCTGTATTTTTTCCTAAATGTACATAGTATAACTGGTACTAGCATTTATAGGTAAAGTTGATCCAGGGAATATCCGATTGCCTCACAGGGGATCAGGAAGGAATTTTTTCCCCTGCTGTAGCAAATTGGATCATGCTGGGGTTTTTGGCCTTCCTCTGGATCAACTGTGGGTATAGGATTATGTATATGGGATTGTTTGATTTTTTTTTTTTTTCGGTTGAACTAGATGGACTTGTGTCTTTTTTAACCTGACTAACCATGTAATTATGTTGGAAATGCTAAACTTGGAGCAGTAAGTATGGCATTGAAGCTAAGATACCCTATCTCCTAATAGAACCATGGTGTGTTGACCTTCACCATATCTCCCAACTTTGTGAGATGGAAATGAGGGACATCTATCAGCAAAAGCATGCAAGCATAGGACACACCCCCTGCCACACCCCCTTAAAGGAAAACTGTACAAAAAAAAGATTGGGGGACAAATGAGGAGGAATGCGGGACAGAGGGACATTGCTCCAAATCAGGGACAGTCCCTCGATATCAGGAACAGTTGGGAGCTATGCCTTCACCATTGGCAACAACATGACTATAGCAAGTGTAAGCAAAAAATAGGTGGAGGTTAACAGGAATAGTACGCTGGCATATTTCTTTAGCTCCAGATAGGTGGGCACGGGTTACCATAAGAAAGGTGTACAATGGTGCTCATGTCTCTGTGGCAGCCCATTCACATATGGGGCTCCAAATTTCCCGGCTGTATGTAGGAATGTTTCAGGGGATACTGAATACAAATGCCAGTTCTACCAGAGACACAGAGATATGCAAATTCATTGTATACGTTCAGACGATGATTACAACCAGTTAGCGCTGGTCATCTGTAATACCTACTTAGACTGTTTGTCATCATGCAGATTTACTTTGATCTTTGTGGATTAGGGAACCGGGCGCCAGAATCTTCCTTACAATGAATAGTTGATTCCTTTGCTAAGCAGACTTGCTTAACTAAAATAACAATAAAATAGTGTCTGCCTTTGCATGCCAGTTAAAAGGTACAGGGGATGACAGGGTAGGTCTGCTAAGTAAATTGTACGCCATGCACAACTCTCAGCGTGGGTTCAGCTTGATGTTATTTAAGGAAAAACACACACACAGACTTTAAAGTAATTTTAAATGGCAAGTACAATGAAGTGATAATGTCATCCAGCAAAAACTGGAGCTACAATATATTACCAATTGTATTGGGACACCTGCCTTTACACGCACATGAACATTAATGGCATTCTAGTCTTGGTCCGTAGGGTTCAATATTGGGTTGGCCTACCCTTTGTAGCTATAACAGCTTCAACTCTTCTGGGAAGGCTGTCCACAAGGTTTAGGAGTGTGTCTATGGGAATGTTTGACCATTCTTCCAGAAGTGCATTTGTGAGGTCAGGCACTGATTTTGAACGAGAAGGCCTGGCTTGCAGTCTCCGCTCTTAATTCACCCCAAAGGTGTTCTATCAGTTTGAGGTCAGGACACACACATGAACTTCAATGGCACCCCAGTCTTAGTCTGTAGGGTTCAATCTTGAGTTGGCCCACCCTTTGCAGCTATAACAGCTTCAACCTGTGCAGGCCAGTCAAGTTCCTTCACCCCAAACTTGCTCATCCATGTCTTTTATGGACCTTGCTTTGTGCACTGGTCCAAATCATTTGGTGGAGGGGGGATTATGGTGTGGGGTTGACCTCTTAGTTCCAGTGAAGGGAACTCTTAAGGCATCATCATACCAAGACATTTTGGACAATTTCATGCTCCCAACGTTGTGGGAACAGTTTGGGGATGACCCCTTCCTGTTCCAACATGACTGCGCACCAGTACACAAAGCAAGGTCCATAAAGACATGGATGAGCGAGTTTGGGGTGGAGGAACTTGACTGGCCTACACAAGTTGAAGCTGTTATAGCTGCAAAGGGTGGGCCATCTCGAGATTGAACCCTACAGACTAAGGCCAGGTTCACACCTAGGCGAATTAGATGCGGTTTTCTCCGCATCCAATTCGCATAGCAGGAGAATGTGACTGGCTCCATATGGAGCCGGTTCACATATCTCCGTTGCAGCTGCGGAGCACACTGCACAGAAACGCTGTGCGTCTTTGGCTCCGTTTTAGGGCCGAATTCAGGCATAGAATCAGCCCTAAAACGGGGAACAGTGGCACAGTGCTCCTGTGCGATCCGCAGTGGGTTACAGTTTGAACACAGCCTAAGACTGGGGTGCCATTAAAGTTCATGTGTGTAAAGGCAGGTGTCCCAGGTGTATGTTATTGGCTACTCTGTTTACATTAACCTGAGTTTCATATAGTCCAATGCAGCCAGATTACACTGAGTTCCTCACCGGTGGGAAGGGTGGGCACTTCCTGTAAAGGCACTGTGCAAAGTATTCTCTCTCTCATTCTCTCTGCTTGATTTGTTAACCAATCAGACTAAAAAAAAACTGAAACCACTGGATTAGAATGACAGACAGTGAATCAGTATTTTATATGGAGGCATCCTCCATATAGCCCCAATACAAAGCGGACCTTCACCCTCAACCTAATCTTATCTTGCCCTGCCTCCTCCCCCACTCTTTTCCAATTGGATATAGATTTTTATTTATGAAGTATTTTGGGGGATTTCTTGGATTGCAAAGCAGCATTTCTGCACTTCTTGCCTAGGGGAGAATGACATCTGCGGAAAACAGAAGCACAAGGACACTGGAATGCAAAACGAACACAACAGGTGCAAGGATACAGTATGCAAGCAGGAACACACGAAGAGTCACTGGGGACAGCCTGGGGGGGGTATAGAGGGTCATACTGGGGGCACTGGGGGATTCTAGCAAACACACATCAGGAATAGGAGTGATCGTGCACAGGTTCACTAAGAGTATCAGGATCAAAAGGAGTCTTCTTCAGGAAACAAGGGACATAAGGAATTACTGGGGGTGCAAAAGCAACACTGGAGGACCTGGCACTAGGAAAACAGAGCCTTGGGGAATGAGCCGAGCTTACATAGAATTAGATGGCCTGCCTGGGCTGGGTGTGTAGCTAATTGAATCAACAGCAGGTGGCTAAAGCAGAAGTAAATCACTGAGTGTTTTTTGTTTGTTTTATTTGTCCTGAAAGTTTAGGGCATAATGCATACCTCCCAACTTTCCGAGATGGGAATGAGGGACACCCACTAGCAAAAGCATGCAGGCATAGGACACGCCCCATGCCATGCCCCCTTTAAGGAGAATTAACCCCACCCCAAAAAAAAAAATTAAAACTCACAAGTGCTTTTTATCTTTTTTTTACCACTTCTATTCCTTTATATTGGCTTTTGAATTTTACAGATGCAGCAATTTATAAATTGAATGAGAGGTTTAGCACTGGGAGACACTTTTTGAAAGATAAATAGTGCATTTTATATACAACTATATAGATCAGACCAAAATGAGGGACAAATGAGGGGGAAAGGGGGACATTGCTCCAAATCAGGGACAGTCCCTCAAAATCAGGGACTGTTGGGAGCTATGATAATGTGCTAGTATGCACTGCATACTAGCACAATATGTGAAACTTACCTGAAAACAAAGCATTCCAGCGATGCGTTGTCACCGCTGAAGGTCGCTTCCATCTTCACCCGTTTTCCTTCAAGGTCTGCAGACTCCGGCTGTGTGACTGGCCGGAGCCACAATAATGTCACTCCTGCGCATGCATGGGGGATCTGCCATTTACGACACAGGACTCTGCAGGAATGGCCGTTCCTTCAGAGCGCATGCGCTGATAATGTTATCGGCTGCATATACAGTATATATCTCCAAAACAGGTGCACAATTAGGAGATGTTACAGTATCTATAGGTAAGCTTTATTATAGACTTAGCTATAGATACAAACAGTGGCGGCTGGTGCTCATAATTTGTGGGGGGGCGCAAACTAACTGGAAAATACTGAAATAAAACATGCCATCAACTGCAACCACTGTGCCCATCATATGCAGCCATTGTGCCTATCATATGCAGCCAACTGTACCTAGCAAATGCAGCCACTCTGCCCATCATATGCAGCCACTCTGCCCATCATATGCAGCCAACTGTGCCCATCATATGCAGCCAACTGTGCCCAGCGAATGCAGCCACTCTGCCCATCATATGCAGCCACTCTGCCCATCATATGCAGCCAACTGTGCCCATCATATGCAGCCAACTGTGCCCAGCGAATGCAGCCACTCTGCCCATAATATGCAGCCAACCGTTCCCATCATATGCAGCCAACCGTGCCCATCATATATAGCCAACTGTGCCCAGCAAATGCAGCCACTCTGCCCATCATATGCAGCCACACTGCCCATAATATGCAGCCAACTGTGCCCATCAGATGCAACCTCTGTGCCCAGCAAATGCAGCCAACTCTGCCCATCATATGTAGCCACTGTGCCCATCATATGCAGCCAACTGTGCCCATCATATACAGCCACGGTGCCCATCATATGCAGCCACTGTGCCCATCATATGTAGCCAAATGTCCCCATCATATGCAGCCATTGTGCCCATTATTTGCAGCCTTTGTGCCTAGCAAATGCAGCCAACTGCCCATCATATGCAGCCAACTGTGCCCATAATATGCAGCCAACTGTGCCCATCATATGCAGCCAACTGTGCCCATAATATGCAGCCAACTGTGCCCATCATATGCAGCCAACTGTGCCCATCATATGCAGCCAACTGTGCCCAGCAAATGCAGCCTCTGTGCCCATCAATTGTAGCCTCTGTGCCAATAATATGCAGGCACTGTGCCCCTCCCCCCCACCCACCCACTCGCCTGCCCTCTCTCCTGCTGTCTGCCTGGCACTTACCCCATTGTGGTGACAAGTCAGGTAATGGGTCAGGTGGCGAGCTGTGGGATGGGTAGCGCAGTGATGACTCCTGTGTCCTCCGTGCACATCTTCTTCCTGTTCTGCTAGGCAGCCAATGGGATCGCCTCTGCCTTCAGCCAATCAGGTCACTGGTATTACATCCGCTCCCCTTGATTGGCTGAGAGGCGGTTCCATATTAGCAAAGCAAATATTCATGTGCTTTGCTAACACACCTAGGAGGACTGCGAGCGCAATGGTTTGCGCTCGCAGTTTACCTTTTTTGAAGCCTATTAGAGCCTATGGCTCTAATCAGGTGCTTCAAAAAACGCCCCCCCCCCACGCAGCTGTAATTCAGGTGCCTGGCGCCTGAAAAGGGGCCGGACGCCTTAATAGGGTGTGGCTACAGCACCCATGCAATGCATGAATCTATCCATTTTGCAATGCATGAATCTATCCATTTTACATAGAGGGGCTGGCTGGAGAGAGAGGGCAGCGCCCGTGTGCCATTAATGGACGCACCGCCACTTGGTACAAGTCAGAGATGAGAGTTTACTCCCACTTTAACACAAGTCTTGATAACAGGTAACAGCAGAACCTTACAAGTTAAAATGTAAACCCACAACAGTAAAATCAGTCTGTATATGCAGTAAAGCATGCTTGTTATACTCACTGTGGAACCTAAGGGGTTAATCCTCTGAATTGTGTAAAAATGTTGTTTGATCCTGTCTTCTCTGATCCTCCCCATCTTCCACAGTCCCCTAAGCATCGCCTGATAGAACAGAGCCTTGGGGGCAAGCTGCACAGGCTCAGTTTGGTGTGTATTGCTGAAGAGTTTTTTTTTTCTTGGGAGGGTGCATGTGATCAGCACAGGGCCAATCAGCATTGTCCAGACAGAAGGTCAGGTCCTGCAGCCTCATAGGACCATGTAGGATGAAAACTCCTCCTTCAAGCTTTAACCAGTGCTTGGCCGGACACTGATAGAAATCACAGGACTGCTCCAACTGCTGATGAGAAAACCCCCGGTCACATCGGTGCAACTTGTCATGCGATAGTTTCAAATCGCATGACAAGTCGCACCCTATTGTCCGCAGTGGAAGCGGTCAAATCGTTGCACCGGTTTTGAAAGTAGTTCTTGCACTACTTTTTGCTTGCATGAAATCACAGATGTCTTCCAAGTAGCACCTGAAGTAGTACTACTTTGAAATTGCGCTACTTCAGGTAAAGTAGCGCAATTTCAATGTGGTGTTCGGTGTGACCGGGGGCTTAGCAGTTTATGTATTTACTAAAATAATTGCATTTCCATGTTCTGTGTACTGTGGGAGACCAGATATACGTGCAGGGTCCTGGGTTTAGTAACACTTTAACCCCTTCCCGACCACTGCGCGCCGATATACGTCGGCAGAATGGCTCGGGTGGGCAAAAGGGCGTACAGGTACGTCCCCTTTAAGATGCCGCATTGTGGGCGCACACGCTCGCTGCATGCTCCATGACTACGGGTCCCGTGGACTCAATGTCCGCCGAGTGCCAGCAATCATGTCACGGAGCGGAAGAACGGGGAGATGCCTTTGTAAACAGCATTTCCCCATTCTGCCTAGTGATATGACAGAGATCACTACTCCCTGTCATCGGGAGCGCTGATCGCTGTCATTTGACTAGTAGCCCATCCCCCCCACAGTTAGAATCACTCCCAAGGACACACTTAACCCTTTGATCGCCCCCTAGTGTTTAACCCCTTCCCTGCCAGTGTAACTTACACAGTAATCAGTGCATTTTTCTAGCACTGATCGCTGTATAAATGACAATGGTCCCAAAATAGTGTTAAAAGTGTCCGATGTGTCCGCCATAATGTCGCAGTCACGATAAAAATCGCAGATCGCCACCATTATTAATAAAAAAAAAATTTATAACAAAAATGCCATAAAACTATCCCCTATTTTGTAGACGCTATAACTTTTGCGCAAACCAATCAATATACGCTTATTGCAATTTTTACCAAAAATATATAAAAGAATACATATCGGCCTAAACTGAGAAAAAAATGTTTTTTTTATTTATTTTTGGGGGATATTTATTATAGCAAAAAGTAAAAATTATTGCGTTTTTTTCAAAATTGTCGCTCTTTTTTTGTTTACAGCGCAAAAAATAAAAACCGCAGAGGTGATTAAATACCACCAAAAGAAAGCTCTATTTGTGAGGAAAAAAGGACGTCAATTTTGTTTGGGTTCAACATCGCATGACCGCGCAATTGTCAGTTAAAGCGACACAGTGCCGAATTGCTGAAGTGGTTAAATATATTGAACTACATGTGCCAGCATGCCTGCTGATCTTTAGGAATAGAGGCTAAGCGGTAAATCTGTCACAACAATTCATTGAAGGTACAACATTTAGCAACATATTGCTACTCTAAGCTGCGTACACATGAGTGGACTGTCCGGCAGAAAAGGTCTGATGGAACGATTCCATCGGACATTCCGATCGTGTGTGGGCTTCATCGGACGTTTTCTGTCGAAAATTCTGACTGAGCTAGAAATAGAAGATGTTTCAAATCTTTCCGACGGACTCGAGTCCGATCGAAAAATTCGTTCGTCTGTATGCTAGTCCGATGGACAAAAAAGGACGCAAGGGCAGCTATTGGCTATAAACTTTCTTGTTTTAGTCCGGTCGTACGTCATCACGTTCGAAACGATGGACTTTGGTGTGATCGTGTGTAGGCAAGTCCGTTTTGTTGGAACTCTGTCGCAACTCCATTGAAAAGTCCTTTGGAGTTCAGGCGGACGAGAAGTCCGCTCATGTGTACTCTGCATTAGAGGCACCTCTCTTCTCTTTTATACCCTGTAGCTCCTGCTGGATTTTGCTTCTAATCCCCTTGTGGAGGCTTCCATTTGTAGAAGGACATTTCATGGTTACACAACCTGGGCACATTGCTATAATATTTTTATATGGACTATGAATTGAAGGACCTGTGAATAAATGGTTGTGGAACTAATCAATTGAGTTTCTATTATTTCTTATGGGGAAATTTGCTTTGATATACAAGTGCTTTGGATTACAAGCATGTTTCTGGAACGAATTATGCTCGCAATCCAAGGTTTTACTGTATATGAATCAGACCAAAAAAGAGGGACAAATGGGGAGGAAAGAGGGACAGAGGGACTTTGTTCCATATCAGGGACAGTTCCTCGAAATCAGGGAGAGTTGGGAGCTTTGCCTATGTACCTGTTTTTCCTTCCTCCTAGATGTTTAATAGACATGCTTCCTGAATGGCTCCTAGGTTTCACTTGCTGTCTGAAGTCCTTTTCCAAGTCTTGTTCCTTTCCGAATAGGAGCACTTTAGTAATTATGACCTGGGACATGCGGATACAGCCCAAACACTGGCCTACTTTGTGTGTATATACAGCGCAGATTTGTGTATACATAGCCCGTGCTTTTACTGCGAGGAAGAGAGGAACTCCCCTTCTCGTGTTTATACGAATCTGTTTATATAACGTCTCACTTGTCGGTCTGACGCTCCAACGGGGAAAGTGGAGAAGGCACACTCCATGTATAAAACGTGCTCCTAATTACCATGCAGCAGGAAAGCTTCAGCTCCACAGACAGCCTTTCCTTCTGTCATGGAGGTTTCCTGGCTCAGTTGCCGAGCTCAAGGCTACATGGGAAATTGGAGACGAGACGCACAGTAAAAAGTCGCAGCTGTTGCAGATCCTCTGATGAACTATTGTCAATGGACAGTTTAGTCAAATAAGTGGAATACAAATAGCCCTCAAGACAAAAACTTTCTCTGTTAGGCCCCCTTTGCTCCTTTATGGCCCAATAGTGAGCGTCATGCCCCAAGTAAATATGCAGTACGTTAAAGTAACCTAATTATTTGAATAGGTTGTGGAAAAACCAGAACACACTGCATTACTGTGTGTTGGGATGCCCTGCAATGTGGGTGCATTGAAGATGTGTTCGTTTAGCACAGTGGCCTCCAAACTGGCCCTTTGCTTGCCTTTATCTGGCCCATGGGACACTATTTCTCCCACTGATATGAGGTAAACATGTGCAATTCCTTTCGGTCTGTATACAAATTCAGACGAATTTATGGTTATTCGATGATTTGGATGTATCCAAATCTCTGAATGAAATAGTAATGAATAGTAACGAATGTCATTGAAATACCTGAAAATTTGTTTTGATTGTTCGTTTTCTAACGAATTCTAACTTTTCAGAATGTTTAGAATTCGGATTGGTCGAAAAACGATCGACCAATTCAAATTCTGTGTGAAGAAATAGCTGGTTGTTAAGCAGTGGGCCAGGAAGCCGGCCGCCCGAGTCCTTAACAACCATGAGTCATCCTCTGTCAGTGGACTTCCCCACTGACAGATTAATGTACAGATAAAGAATGCCGGCAATTGCCCCGCAATAGAAAAATGTTTAAAAAAACAGTGTAGGGTTCCCCCCAGTCGAAACCACAGGAAACAGTTTTTGACAGATTTTTTTTTAGAAAAAAAAAATAGTGTCCCTCAATGTACATTTATCATCAATCATGACGCCTGCCGGAAAAAAAAAAAAGTTGCAAAAAACGATTCGCCTCCTGGGAAGCTACCCACCGTATGCCCTCTATTCACTTTGAGAGTTCTTATATAGGCAAGGGGCGGGACTACGTCGTGATTGACGATGGATGTACTTCGAGGGACACTATTTTTTATTTTTTTTTAACAAAGGACTTGTCAAAAACCCATTCACATAGGGGGGCAGAACAAAGGGGATTCTGATAAGCCCCCCATCCACAGCCCATGGTTGTCGGGAAGAGGCCCTTGTCCCCATCAACGTTGGGACAAGGTGCTTTGGGGAGGGGGGCGCATGCTTGGATAAGGGTCTGGTATGTAACTATAATATAAAAAATGCAGCGCTAAAACAAAATGTAACGAGAACACATATGTGAGAACTAATATAGTTCAATGATGAATGGATATTAACCCAATGTAATATAGGTGTGAAAAAACATATAAATATAATAAAGTCCAACAGTAAAATGAGTGAAGAATCCAATAAAAGTAAAAGAGTCTTCCGACGTGTAATTCATCAACTAGTGAATCCTGAAGTGAAACAGGTTAAACACTCTTACCGGAGCAGATAGATTCGGATGCCGGTGACACCGAATCAGACAAGCTTAGATATCCAGGTGTATGGCTCTCCCAGATGAAGATAGGTGCCCCGGATCTCAGAAACGATGAGCCTCATCGTTTCCTACATTGTTTTTATCTCCATGTGATCACTTTTTTAATTATTGTATATTGGTTGGTTCCAATAAATCTACCCTTTTTGATCTGCACCATTGGAGCACTCCATTCTTTTCTTCCCCCTATTTTTTGGTTGGATGAGAGATTTGGATGTCCCTATTGGATGTGTTGTTTCCTCGGTTCGGTGGACACCATTTAAGCTGTTCCAGCCAAGAGGAGATGTCTTCTGAGATCCGGGGCCCTTATCTTCATCTGGGAGAGCCATCCACCTGGATATCTAATCTTGTCTGATTCGGTTTCACTGGCATCCGAATCCATCTGCTCCGGTAAGAGTGTTTAACCTCTTTCACTTCAGCATTTAGTGAGTCACCTCTTGGCAAATGTTATGCAAGTTAGGAGCCCCCAATTTCCTGGCTAAATACTAAATAAATGTTACAGATCAATGACTAACCAAGAAGCTGTAAGAAACTGTAAACATGAAACTTGCAACTTTAGAAGTGCAAGTTCCTTCCCCGTTGTACTTTAGAGGGTGCGGTATGGATGGCACAATGTTCCATGTCTGGTGGACATGCCCAAAAAGGTGAACCTCATTAAGTTGCCACGACAGGCACTACTGGGTCATCCGGTGGAGGGAGCTTCGAGACACGTGAGGAGACTCATAGCATTTATTTTTGGGGCAGCCAGAATCTCTATTGTCAGGTCATGGAAATCCCCCACGATCCCATTTGACTTGGTGAGAACCAAGTTGTCTTGGAATATGATCAATGAGCATTTCTCAGCAATACTACTTGATAAACAGGCCTTGTTCGATAAAATCTGGGAGCCCCGGATCAAATACTTGTCGGATGCTTTATAAGTTGTGCTTATTATTCTGGATCAGGGTCCAAATAGGGTGCACTCTTTACTGTATTGCCCCTTTTTTTCTTTCCCCTTTTTCTTTCTTCTTTCTACTCACTCTGCTTTCTGTTTCTCTCTACAACAGATGTCATTATATAGTAGGAAACCTTGTTATTCATTCTTCTTGTAATGCACCACATTCTGGTATGCATATGTGGAATATTGACTGATTTACATGCTATTGTTGGAGCTTTGTATTTTTCCTTTGAAATATTGAATACAAATTATTGGAAAAGAAGTGCAAGTTCAGTAGTGGGTCCCATACTTCTAATTTCAAGGAAAGTTTCCTTTAACATTCGAAGATTGGAAGGGTTGTTGTAGAAGTTACAAGAATGTATGTTAGGTGCTCAGTCGTACTACAGAGCTGTATGTGTACAATATATAATATATACAGAATGTTGTTTTTTACTATGTTGTTAGTAGTTCTTTTATATGAATCAAGTTGTGGTTTCAGCACTCTTTACTCTGTAATAACATACTGCTGTTGATGTATATATAAACCACCACACTGAATGAAAGAGAGCTTTTAATGTAAATGTCACAAAACAGAAAAAAAATGTTGTATAAATATACCGCTAATAGCAAAATAGCTGAAATTCCTCTAAGATCCCTAATTGCATCTTTTTCTTTTACAGTCATGCATTTTGTATGGGTTCAGGAAATTATGTTCAATATTATGCTTATGCTCCATTTAAAGGTACACAGCTGTCAAAAGTGTAAAAAAATAAAAAGAAACTGTAGAGGGGGGACACCCTAACATGACCCGGCCTTCTGCTTATCATTGAGGCATATCTGCTGACTACCAGGCCACACTGGGTCCTTTGCTTGTTGCCGGTAATCTGGTTTTGTGGAAACATTTGTCTGTGCTTGATTTCCAATGTTGGCAGGGTACTTCTGATCACCACCATCACGTTAACTTTTTTCCCTGGAGGGCCTCATCATTCCTTTGACATCATCTTACACTTTCCACCATTCTAAGGATACTACTGATCCCCACCATCACATTACCTCTTTTCTCTGAGGACTTCATCATTCCTTTGACACCATCTTACACTATCCACCATTCTAAGGACACTACGGCTCCCCACCATCACATTACTCCTTTTCCCTGGAGGACTACATCATTCATTTGACATCGTCCTACATTTTCCATCATTCTCATTCCTATACCAACCAAGGTCAGCTGATCAGAAAAGCCAATTAGAGGGAGTGACTAAACACATTGGTCAGTACTGTGAAGGGGGCTTTATGAAATTGGTATGACATTGAATCTTTAAATATCCATTGATATGTGCCCATTGAAAAAGCTATCTCTATGAAAACGAATTGAGGAGCATTCTGTAGATTCATCTGCTTTCCATAGACACAGCTATATTTATAGTTTCGATTTTCCTCTTATAATGACTGGAATAAAGCACCAATTTAGCCCAGAGATATAGATGGTACAAATATATACTGTACATATTTATATAGCGAACATTAGTTATGTGTTTTTTTTTAACTTCCTTAATAATTTGGAATTTCATGCAAATGTCAAAAATACTTTGTACTGCTGAACAATCTAATAGCCTTATACGAATAATCTAATGCTTGTATGTTTCAATACTGGGGCAGAGTAAGCAGAGACATTAGCTTGAGTCCTGGAGGTGGACCACTTTCCACAAAGAATGTTGGTATCACTGAAAAAATGACTAGGTTCAAATTTAAAAAGCACATATATATATATATATATATATATATATATATATATATATATATATATATATATATATATATATTAAGCATAGGAAGTGTTGGAGGGATGTAAACATGTCTCTGAAAATTTGGAGTACATCTCCTCCGCTTACCTGTAATGCCCCGTACACACAAACATGAAATTACATTTTACTATAATGTTGTCTCACCCATGTGGTTCCTGTTATTGACATGTTTTATGACTTTTATGACAATAAATGTGTACTTTTATTTTATCTATCTTCACCATGTCTATGGCCTCACTCAAAGTCCCAAACTTCCCACTTATATATATATATATATATATATATATTAAGCATAGGAAGTGTTGGAGGGATGTAAACATGTCTCTGAAAATTTGGAGTACATCTCCTCCGCTTACCTGTAATGCCCCGTACACACAAGCGGATTTTCCATCGGAAAAAACTTGGATGGTTTTTCCGACGGAATTCCGATCAAGCTTGCCTTGCATACACACGGTCACACAAAAGTTCTCTGAACTTTCGACCGTCAAGAACGCGGTGACGTACAACACTACAACGAGCCGAGATAATGAAGTTCAATGCTTCTGAGCATGCGTCGAATTGTTTCCGAGCACGCGTAGAAATTTTGAGCGTCGGAATTTGTACAGACGATCGCATTTTCGGATAGGAACTTTTCCCGACCAAAAAATAGAGAACATGCTTTCAATGTTTTGCTGGCTGGAATTCCGCCAGCAAAATACGAATGGAGCATACACACGGTCGCATTTTCCGACAAAAAGCTCTCATCTGAGTTTTGCTGGTGGAATTTCCAGTCGTGTGTATGCGGCATTAGATTCTTATGCTCGGTACACACGAGCGGAATTTCAGTTGGAAAAATCTTGGATGGTTTTTCCGCCGGAATTCCGCTCAAGCTTGGCTTGCATACACACGGTCACACAAAAGTTCTAGGAACTTTTTCCGACCGAAAAAAAGGAGAACCCACTCTCAATCTTTTGCTGGCTGGAATTCCGCCAGCAAAAGTCTGATGGAATTTCCACACAAAAGCTTACATCAGACTTTTGCTGGCGGAATTTCCGCTCGTGTGTATGGGGCATAAGATTCAATGGGGGAGAATTACTAAAACTGGTGCACTCAGAATTTGGTGGAACTGTACATGGTAGCCATCAGCTTCTAACTTCAGCTTGTTCAATTACGCTTTGGCATTGACAATAAAACCTGGCAGCTGTTGGTTTCTATGCAGAGCTGCACCAGATTTTGTACTCTCCAGCATTAGTAAATAACCCCCAATGTGTTCTGTGCCAGGATTTATAAATGATTAATTTGTGGCACTGCACTCATGTAGTCATTGGAGAACACAACTTATTAGATGTAGGGGAGGCTTAGAAAATGTCTTCCTTCCACATTTTCAGTCTTATGCCCCGTACACACGATAGGATTTTCCGATGGAAAATGTGTGATGGGACCTTGTTGTCGGAAATTCCGACCATGCGTAGGCTCCATCACACATTTTCCATAGGAATTTCCGACACACAAAGTTTGAGAGCTTGCTATAAAATTTTTCGACAACAAAATCCGCTGTCGGAAATTTCGATCGTGTGTACACAAATCCGACCCACAATGTGCCACGCATGCTCAGAATAAATAAAGAGATGAAAGCTATTGGCTACTGCCCCGTTTACAGTCCCGACGTACGTGTTTTACGTCACCGCGTTCAGAACGATCGGATTTTCCGACAGCTTTGTGTGACCGTGTGTATGCAAGACAAGTTTGAGCCAACATCTGTTGTCGAGATGTTCGAACAAAGTCCGACCGTGTGTACGGGGCATTAGCCTGCAGAAAAAATTGCAGATGTAGACAGTGTAAATGTACACAATGTAATGTTTGCACTGGCATGACCATGTGAGAAGAGCTTGAAAAGGGACAAGGTAAAAGGCAGAGAGAGGCTTGTTAAGGTTATATTTGCAAAGTTGATAAAAATAATGTTTATAAGTACAATTATTAAGATAAGCCGTTCACTGATATACTTAGGTTTTGTCTGGAGTTAACCTGTCTAAAGAACATTACCTTGATTACTGTGGTCACTATGATCTTCGTTATTTTCCGCAGAGCTCATCGCAATGACATGGAGAACATCTATCCATTCCTGTTCCTTGGTGCCATCTACTCCTTGTTGGATCCCAACCTGAACATCGCCAGAATTCATTTCTTCATCTTCTTCGTGGGCCGTCTAGTACACACAGTTGCTTATGTGTTCTCCTTGAAAGCTCCGACGCGTTCAGTGGCCTACAGCCTCGCTCAGCTTCCCTGCTTCTCTATGGCTCTGCAGATTCTCTACTCTGTTACTTCTTACTGGTAAATGAGAATCCAGTAATCTAATCCACTAGGACCATGTGAAAGGTGTCATTTCCTTGCAGTGGCTGGGATGCAGCTCAGTACTGCATCTGCACAGACTGTGTACTATAATAATGTTAACAGTATTGATTGACATTTTGTTTCCATAATAGTGTTCACGGTTTCTGAAGAATATTGTATATTGTGCAGAACAATGATGAAGTGTTTTTAGAAACGTTTATTTGACCTGTTTCTTCAGTGGTATGTCAGTTCTGTTTTTTTTTTACTTGTGTGCCATTTTGTTGTTGGGCTGTCTAATTAAATGTTCATGATACATGCTTTAAATCTGTCCAAATTTTGGAAGGGAAGTCCATATTCCTGGACCCCTCAGGGGCAGGTCTTCTTGATTCAAAGGTGGGCATGGTTGGTTGAATTGGCTTTATTCATTTGATTGGTATAGTAACATCATTGTTTAGACTTAAAGGGAACCTTTGCTTTTCCCGTGCAGAGCAAAGCAACAGGTCCATTTGGTCCATTTTAGTGCTCCCCCGCAGACACATATATACACACACACACACACACACTATATTACCAAAAGTATTGGGACAACTGCCTTTACATGCACAGCTTAAACTCTTCTGGGAAGTCTGTCCACAAGGTTTAGGAATGTATCTATGGGAATTTTTGACCATTCTTCCAGAAGTACATTTGTTAATCCAGGCACTGATGTTGGATGAGAGGCTGGCTCGCATTCTCCACTCTAATTTATCCCAAAGGTGTTCTATCGGGTTGAGGTCAGGACTATGTGCAGGCCAGTCAAGTTCCTCCACCCCAAACTCGCTCATCCATGTCTTTATGGACCTTGGTGCTCAGTCATGTTGAAACAATAAGGGGCCAACCCCAAACTGTTCCCATAAAGTTTGGAGCATGAAATTGAAAAACCAAAATGTTTTGGTATGCTGACGCCTTACGAGATACCTTCAGTGGACCTAGGGGGTCAAGCCCAACCCCTGAAAAACAACCCCACATGATTTGGACCAGTGCTCAAAGCAAAGTCGATAAAGGCATGGATGAGCGAGTTTGGGATGGAGGAACTTGACTGGCCTGCACTGAGTCCTGATTGCAACCTGATAGAACACCCTTGGGATGAATTAGAGCGAAGACGTTAACTCCCTTCTTGTCCAACATCAGCACTTGGTCAAACATTCCCATAGACACACTCCTAAACTTTGTGGACAGCCTTCCTAGAAGAGTTGAAGCCGTTATAGCTGCAAAGGGTGGGCCAACTCATTATTGAGCCCTACGGACTACGACTGGGATGCCATTAAAGTTCATGTGCATCTAAAGGCAGTCCCAATACTTTTGGTAATATAGTGTATCTATGTTTGCCCTTGGGAAGCAAAAAAAGAAGACCTGTGTAAAGCTCAGGTTGCAACTTGGAGCTTACACAGCGCTTACAGACCAGCCCCCCCTGCTTCCACTGGGAGCTAACAATTACCAAAGAACCAGGGCTGTTACATGGGAGTAAGTAAAATACTCGCCATACTCAGTAGTATTGGATTTGTTGCTTTGCTTCCCAAGGGGAACAGAGCAGTAGGAGAGTAAAAGAAAGGCGAGTATAAAGAGCTAGGGGGTACAGAAATAAATCAAACCTGTTACTTTGCTATGAATGGGCAAAGCACAGCTTCATGTTATTGAATCTATTGTTTTCAAATCATAATGTTGGCAATCACAAGCCCAAAAATAGCAGGCAGCATTTCTGATTTCAAGCACTACTTGCAATAATTAGGCTGCTAGAAATCCAGGATGGAGTCTATAGGGGATAGGCATACATTTTCCTGCTAACTGTTTTCAGAAAATATCTGCCTGTTTATAGCCTCAGACAGGTTTTTACTTATTATCTGGAACTTCTGGCATTCCTTGGAAGCACTGCTGTGTCTCAACATTATTCAGAGCTAGATTTAAATTGTATGTCCCCCTAGGCAACATTTATTCTGCTGCCCCCCTGTGGCCACAGACTTCCAAACACCTCATATACAGCGTAATAGGCATTTCCTATCATTAATCTTAAAGAAGACTTTCGTAAGGAAGATGTGTGAAACATGATAAAAGACGTCTGCTTCTATCATCACACCCTTCAATATGACTCACTTCACAATGTACAAAATACTCTGTTCCTGAGCAGATGAACTATTACAAGAGTTGTCTCAAAGCGGTATTAAACTCAAAACCATGTTATATATTGCAGCCTACCAATGTGGTGGCTGCATTTGTTTTCTTTTCTTTGGCTTTTTCCCTATTTTCACCTGGTGATCTGGCCAGTAACACACCTCCTGTATGAGTGAAACACAACTCTGGAGGAATGAGCACAGGAGGCACAGCAGACAGCAGCATTGTCAGTCTGTGGGGAGGATAGTGTTTAATGTACTAGCAGATTTAGATACTCTAACAAACTAAAGCTGAACTCCAGCTCATACTTTATAAGCAGTTACAGCAAACAGTTCTGTTTTCCTTTTGAGATAAAGGTTTTGCATGAATAATTAAAAGCTGATCATTTTAATCACCTCTGCCAGTGTTAAGTAGTTTGTCTCATCCGTGTAAAAACTGATACATTCTGCTGGAGAGTTTGTGCTTTGATGCGATGGCTTAAAAACCTCAAGCTGGATCTGATGACCTCACGACATCGCCTCCAACATCAGTACATTACCGTGAACTGAAAAATTGGCAATTTGTATACATGAAACACGTTTTTTTTTTCCTTTGGTGAAATAAAGAAACTTGATTGACTGATTGATTGACTTGATTGATTAAACCATATGATCCTTAGACAAGTGACAAGGGACGCCTCTGCCGATCGAACCACCGATGATGAGCTTTTTTCAAAACCTCTTGTAATGTACCGATTTCACAAACCCGTCTGAGAGTTCTGTAGAGAATCCAGGATTGGGAACCCCCCGGCATCCAGAGTGACCAACCGAATCCTGGGTAGAATCCTGGGTGGAATCCTGGGTAGAATCCTGGGTGGAATCCTGGGTGGAATCCTGGGTAGAATCCTGGGTGGAATCCTGGGTGGAATCCTGGGTAGAATCCTGGGTGGAGACAGCTTTTCTCCACCTGCATGCCTGGAAGGTTGCAGATCTCCACTCAGCAGGGTGATCTCATCCTCAATAGAAGTAAGTTATTTCCCCATGTCCTTTTCCTATTTATGAACCTTTTGAGCAAACTTCTATTTTTTTGGGACAACTTACAACATTATAAAGGTTCTCCCGCCTCTCTCCTTTTTTTTTTCTCCAGTGGACAGTCCAAGCTGCGCCAGAGACTGCTGGCCAGACCCTTGGGACTGTACCCCTTAGATCTTCATGGATCATGACATCCTATATCTTATCATGTTTCACTTTAGAACCCTTATATGATTCAGAGTTCAGTAAATAAGGCTTTACACATCTCCAGAATTTCATACATTTTCAAGAGAAGAGACTTTAGGCTTAATTCACAAAGCTTTAAGACAAAGTTAAGTATCTTTATTTTAGACATGTGACTGTCAGGGCCATCTTAATAGCATCCTAGGCCCCTGGGCAAAGTAATGCACTGGGGCCCCTATCAACCTGCCCCAATTTACACTCCTACTCTCAAGAATTAAAGTATAAATAGTTGAGAGAATTAAACTTATATTTATTAGGGCTTTAAATAAAATGTTAAACAATAAGAAGACAAATCAACAAAAGGGGCACAGGAAGGTGGATGGGGGTTTCAGTACAGCAGAGTACGGGAGTCAGAAGGGCACAATACAGGTTCTGGGATGCTGCCCGGGCCATCCTGGGACAGCCTAGTAAAAAGTATAAAAGAAAAAAGAAAAAAACTGCACTAAGGTGAATCAAAATAGTGTACCTAAAACACAAATAAAACTATTGGTAAACAGATCTTGAATAATAAAAGCAGTGATTCTTCTGCACAACAAAAACAGTGTAAATAAAGAAAAAATAATAGAATCGCGCTAAGGCAATAACTTAATGATGTATACATTAATCATCAATAATACTGCCCAGGAAACATGTGCATGTACCATGTATCATGAACAAGTTGGCAAGAAATGATATGATGTCAAAATTAGAAACAAAAAGTGAAATCAATAAATGTTGATGAAATTAAAATGTATATGGCATATAGTGTAATGTCCAAGCACTAAAATAGCCAAACACCCGTGAACAAATGAATTGAAATACAAAAATATTGGAAAAAGTCCATCAAATTATGAATTGTATGGAATCTTCCATGACGTGAAAAATCTTGTGTTCAATCCACCACCAGTGATAAAGATTTGTCGCTTACCAGAACCCCATGATCCCCCACTACAGAGGATCAGGGGAAGCCTGTACAGAGAAAGCCCTCCGGAGCTTGGCAAGTGGACCCGGACTCTAGATTCGTTGGTGGTAATAAAACATTCAAAGATACCAAACGAAGCTGATGGAAATTAGATCCCATCAAATCTCCCCAGAAAGCCTTTATTAGGAGTATCCTTATCCAGATGGCTTCAGATATTTTGTTTAAAAGGGATGACTCTAGTCTATACACGGCAGATCTAACCGTTTGTTATTCAGCAGCATGAACGGTTCATCAGTGCCACCTCTCAGTGCCACCTATCAGTACAGCCTCATCAGTGCTTATCAGTGCCCATTAGTGCCACCTTATCAGTGCCTATCAGTGCCCATCAGCGAAGCCTATCAGTGCAGCCTCATAAGCGCACATCATTGAAGGAAAAAAATTACCTGTTTTCAACATTTTATAACAAACTATGAAACAGTTTTGTTTTTTGTTTTTTTCAAAATGTCGGTCACTTTTTGTTTTGTTTTTAGCAAAAAATGAAAAAAACCCAGCAGCAATTAAATACCACCAAAAGAAAGCTCTATCTGTGTGAAAAAAAATGATAAAAATTTCATTTGGGTAAACTGTAGCATTGTCATTCAAAGAGTGACAGCCCTGAAAGCTGAAAATTGGTCTGGGCAGGAAGGGGGTGTAAGTGCCCAGTAAGCAAGTGGTTAAAAAGTCTTCTTTCATTCAGAAAGCAAAATATTCTGTGAGCATGTGCAGTACCACATTTGACCACTAAGTGACAGCAGAGGCATATCTACTGCTAGATCACAGAGAAGTCGTGCAAACTATTCTTCATGCACCCAAACTCACAAAATGTATACTAGAAAATTGATATGCAACATGCAAATGTGTTATGGCACCGCAACATTAAAAAATGCAAAATAGTGGATCACAGCCAGAGAAAATGAATTATTTTTCCCTAAAATATTTCCAGGTTTATCCTATACTTTTTAAAGCAGGGGTTCACCCACACGGCCAAAAAAAAAAATATTAAAAGCCAGCAGCTACAAATACTGCAGCTGCTGACTTTTAATACATGGCCACTTACCTGTCCCAGGGTCCAGCAATGTCGGCAGGGGACGCCGAGAACCCGCTCGGTTCTCGGCAGCTGCCGCCGCCATTCTAGGTGAGGGAAACAGGAAGTGAAGCGTTGCGGCTTCACTTCCCGGTTCCCTACTGCGCATACGCGAGTCGCGCTGCGCATCCCAAGTGGTCCCCGCTCTCTCCTGGGACCTGTATGTTCCCAGCAGACAGCGCGGTCAGGACGGGAAGAGGCATAGACTCCCATGGGAGTCTATGCTGGAAGTGGGTGCAAATACCTGTCTTAGACAGGTATCTGCACCCCCCTCCCCCCTGAAAGGTGCCAAATGTGACACCGGAGGGGGGGAGGGTTCCGAAAAGCGGAAGTTCCATTTTTGTGTGGAACTCCACTTTAAGCTGCAATTTACAATTCCATTTTTCCTCTAAACACAGGTAAGTATATGGGATGCTAGAATGCAGACCGATGGGGTCTGAAGCCCATCCATATATTTTTGGAATGAGTCACACCAAAAACACCTAAAAAAAACTATTCAGCTTTGCAGTGCCTTGCAAAAAAAAAATATTCAAAATGAATGCTTTTCTCTACATTTTTTTTAATTAAATAAGCAAAACTTGTCTAGAGTGAAATGTAAGCTGCAGACCTCCTTCTAAAACCACTAGGTTGCCAGGATGCTTCTGACATTAACACTTTGGGGTTGATTTACTAAAACTGGAAAGTGCAAAATCTGGTGCAGCTGTGCATTGTAACCAATCAGCTTCTAACTTCAGCTTGTTCATTTAAGCTTTCATGAAAAAAACCTGGAAGCTGATTGGTTTCTATGCAGAGCCGCACCAGATTTTGCACTCTCCAGTTTTAGTAAATCAACCCCTTTAGGTCATTGACCTGGAGAAAGTATGTAGCAAGTGAAGTCAGACCATCTGACCTACTTAGGTGCTCCAGATCATGACTTGGTAGGGTATACATGCATCATTTTTTTTTCCATTCAACCAGCGGATTAAATGGGAAAAAAAAAAAAAAAAGATCCTCACATTCACACAAGCGATGTGGATGTAGGGATATCTCCCACTGGGTTTTTGTATACTGACAGGGGGGACACCCCCCCCCCCAATCCCCATATGAGAATACTCAGATCAACAGTGCAGCCATTGACTAGGCTGCAGCAGGTGATCAAATGCTGGTTTTCCAGCAGGACCATTCAACTGAAACCGGTCGTTAGACCAGCTTCTGTGGAACAGACAGCTGTACACTAAGGTGACCAGATTTTTAAATTGAAATCAGGGGACATATTTTTTTTTTTTTTTACTAGTAATGGCAGCAATCGACGACTCTTTGCCTGTCTCCGCCGCCGCCCGCCTCACAGCCTGTCAAGTCTAAAGCCCCATACACACTATCAGATTTTCTGCTGATTTTTTCCTTCCGATTTACCAAAACCATATAATATGAGGTCAAACCTTAGGAGTTTCAATTTGTATGCAATCAGCCAGGCCCTTGCACTACATGGTTTTGGTAAATCTGAAGACAAAAATCAGCAGAAAATCTGATAGTGTGTATGGGGCTTTACTCTTCGGGCCCCGGCTACTACTGGGTGGGGAGTGGAAGAAGGTCACTCCACCAGGGAAGGCAAGGAGATAAGCAGGCAGGCGGCTGGCTGGGACTTGAGCCAAGGCAGAAGAACATGCGAGCGGAGCTGAGTGGGCATGCACCCGAAACTGAAGAAATAGTCCCTCTACTCCGACCAGCACATAATCATCAGAAAGGGACACAGATAATGGAAAAAAATAAACCCCCATAAGCTAGTAGGAGTGGCAGAGGGGGGTGCAATTCAGATTTTTTCTTTTTATTCTGCACGGGCTGTCTTTGAAATTGCCCCAGCCCCTGTTCAAATCCAATCCGGGGACAAAACTGGGGACAGACTTGGTCCAGGGACAGTGTCCTCAATCCAGGGACTGTCCCCAGAAACCGGGGATGTCTGGTCACCCTACTGTACACATGTACCAAAGTTCTGCCCGTTCTGAACCAGCTGAATTCCGGCATGTGCATACCCAGCTTTAGAAATTGTTAATGCCAGAGAGTCAGCTAAGTTAAACCTTTTTTATAGGGAATTTAGTAATGGTAACCTACATATACTTAGTATTCTGTAGAACATAGTAGCTTCCTCGGCTGTAACAAGTGTCAGGAACACGGCCCAGTATTTACAGTCATACGGGTAACTCAGCCACTTTACTCTAACCACCATGGAATGTGTCAAGGCAGATATTAATTGTCCAAGAACAAGATGGGAGGTGTGAACATTTGTAAAAATACCCTTTCACACCTCTCATCACGTTCTTGGACAACTAAGTCTGCCTTGATACATTCCACGTTGATTGGATTAAGATGATTGGCTTTAAATGCTGGACATGTTCCTGACACACATTAGAGCTGAAGAAGATATGGGATGAGCCATGAAATGTCTTCAACATTAAAGAACAAGCCCAGTTGAAATTGAATAACTATTACTAAGTACAACATGACCTGGATAGATGAGAAGAATGCTTACATATATCTCCCATAATACATTTCATGTAAACTACAATAATCTGTGTATAATTAAAGAATTAGCATGGGAATTGTGGCTCTGAAGTTAATGTTTATATCTGTTTATGGGAAAAATACATTATAGACTTTTTATTATGTGTACTGTATTTTCCCAAAACAAAGAAAGAAAATCAATCATATAAATTAATAATGTCCCAAGCTTTATATTCCTCCAGCTTTCTCATTGTGGGGATAGTGAAGACACGTACGACATTTAGCAGTTTAGCATGTTGAAGGCACCATTTAGCTTGCCTGGATAGACTGTTAGTTATCAGCGAAGCAGAAGACAAGTCAGCCTCTATGGGAGCCTTACAGCCTGCCATTAAGCTGACATTTCTGCCGTGACAGGGAGAGAATACTAGTGAATAACACCCCACACTTCTATCCATGACGGATAAGATTGCATAACCTAATACTGGGGATTTAGATTTGTACAAATGTCCAATTATGACAGGTCCTCTTAAAACAAAATATTGGTGCATGTTGCTTTCGCAAGGCCCCAGCCTTTTGCCTCCATGCCTGTTTAGTGAAGGCGCACTCTATAAAGCAGCATGCAATATGTACATATGCGCACATGTATCTTTAAGCTCACAGTACAGTACAAAACATTTTTCTCTCATGAGTCATGACCATTCATGTTATTCCTTTAATATATTTTCTATAATTATTCGTTATTTTTGGTGTAAAGAAATACACTTTTTTTTTTTTTGATCAGGTAAATGTAAAACTTTGTATGCAGATACTTCAGCTGACAACTGGAGCTTTGCGCATGGTCTGTTCTCTGGGGAGCTTCTTCTTTTTTTTAGACCTGTTGCCCTAAAGGTAGACTTGAGTCAGAGGATGGGCATGCGCCTTTAATTTAAACCAATATACTACCTATTGGACGAAAGTCACATAGGGTGGAGCTTTGACGTCACGACGCTGTAACGTGTCGACCGTGGCCATCTTTGTGGTTGGAAACAATTGATATCCATGACACATTGTAGCTTCTGACATGCCTGCTTTTATCTAACGAAATTGGAATACCCTGGCTGTTTTTTATGAAATAAATTCACCCTGGTTTTAAAAACTACACCATGAGGAGTTGCCTTTTTGTATTTCATACATGTGCCTATGAATTTCCATTTGGTGAGACTACAAGATCCAGCCTTCTATGATCCGTTTGAAGTGGTTCCGTGGTGCTGTGGATATATCATGCTTGTCTGACCACCTGTAACTCAGTGGTCCATTTTCTTTGGTAAGAGGTCCGGTGTGTTGATGTTGGTGGAGGTTAATTTCATGCTCACCTTATTGTGTCTCTGTCTACACCATTGGTGGTTCCAGCTGTTTCCCTGAAAAAGGACTCTGTTTTAACACTATGGACTCTTACTTTATAATGTTATGTTTTTAGCACTGCATACATTCATCCTTTTTCTTATTAGTAAGCTCAACTAATCTTGTTAATATATTGGGGGTTATTTACGAAAGGCAAATCCACTTTGCACTGCAAAGTGCACTTGGAAGTGCAGTCGCTGTAAATCTGAGGGGTAGATCTGAAATGAGTGGAAGCTCTGCTGATTTTATCATCCAATCATGTGCAAGCTAAAATGCTGTTTTTTATTTTCCTTACATGTCCCCCTCGGATCTACAGCAACTTTACTTCCAAGTGCACTTTCAGTGCAAAGTGAATTTTCCTTTAGTAAATAATCCCCATTGCCATGTATACACCTTGTAATAAATGTCTGTTGGTAAAATAAAGATGTTAATCAGATGATTAAAGTGAAACTCTGCCAAAAAAATTTTTTTTTAAAGCTTTGAATAGAGTAGGGAAGATTTAGCGCATCTGTAGAGCTCTGAAGAAGAGGGAATCCCAATCCACTGAATTGAGTTGGCTGTATCATTCTGTGAATATTTAAAAAAAAATTGTAAACTAAGCCCTTGAGTTGAATAATTCTCTGCCAACCTGTCCCTATTGAGTTTAGTAAGTCTCAGCCATAAAAATTTCAGTCATGTTAGGTGGCTCGGAACGCAGTGGTCGCAGGCATACCCCCATGCCCTCTGCTCGAGTCCATCTCTAAATTTCCCTGTGGCTACAGCTGTTTCTGCACATTCAGCAGGGGACGAGGAGGAATGAACCCTATCCGTATGTAAGAAGTCCCACCCTGCAGACATAGATCATAAATTTAAGAATACCATTCCAATCCTTATTGATGCATGCTACACATGCGTAGACTGTCTGCATCAGCTATACCTAAAGTTGCCAGTCTGGACTCTCTTAAAAGCCCCCAAGACTTTTTTCCAGTAAACACACAACTGCAACTAGTTTTGTATGGTGAGTAACCTAATTTGGATAAATTATTTTCTCCTCTTAAAGGCCCATCAATATTCTACTGAGGAGAGCTTCTACAAAAGTGGGCCATTCCCATAGTGGACCTGGCCATTTCCTGTGTTAACAAGACTCTGATTGTCCCTGTGGAGAACATCCCATTGTTTACAGACCCAGTGGATAAAAAGCTAAAAGCAGTGGTGGCCCCTCCATTAACGGCACACGGGCACCGCCCCCTCTATCACGCCTCACCCCTATATGTATTATGGATAGATTCATGCGTAGCATCTTCTAACAGATTTCTAACAAATCCTTCTGTCCTCCAACTGGAATTCAGGCCGGTGGTCCTACTCTGTTGTTTTGAAGGACTAGCAGATGTTATAGACCTGGACAACTTTATCAAGGATGTCATTAAGGGAAAGTGTACCCTTTTGCCCGAGCAAAAGAGGGCTAAACCTCTGTCTGGGAAACCATCTCGCTCTGAGACTAAGAACAGTCGCTTTCATTTCTTCCAGGCCTCCAAGTCTAGGATGTAGCATGGGACTCAGTTCTGCCATATGTCCTAGACTCCCAAGTTCTCCAAACCCTAGAACAAGTCCTGCTCACTTTTTAAGGTGGGGGACATCTGCTGTCTTTGTGGCAACCTGGTCCCAGGACATTTCAGACACTTGGATCCAGAATGTGGTTTCCACAGGCTACAAGCTAGAATTTCAATCTCTGCCTCTGTCCTGCTTCATGTTGTCAAAACTGCCAAAGTCTCTGCAAAGACCAGCAGATCTTGGTGATGCTCTGACACTGCTCCTCTCCCAAGGGGTCATTTCCCTGTTCTATTAGAAAAAAGATTCCAGGATCTACACAAACCTGTTAAAGGTTTTTTGTTTTTGGTGAAACCTGTTCACTGTTCCCAAAAGTGAATAGGGGCATTTTCCACATAGTGGATCTAAAGGTTCTCAACACCTTTCTTCATCACAAAAATTGCACATGGTGTCTGTCAGGTCATTCATCACTTCCTTCTATCTAGGAGATCGCCTGGCCTCTGTGGACATCAAGGACACCTATTTGCATATCCCAATCTCTCAGCCCTGTCTGCTGTGAACATCTCAGGCATGGAAATTTGCAGGCAGATGTCCTCAGTCATCAACATCTGGACTTTTCTCATAGAGGTGTTTCAAGACTCCTGTTGCAGGTGGGGGATGCTGGAAATGGATCCTGTGGTTGCCAGCTTTGACAACAAACTGACCAGGTTTGTTTCCAGGTCAATTAATCTGCTAGCTATTGAAGTGGATGCTCTTCTGACTCTGTGGGATCATTTCAACCTAATCTAAGCCTTTCCTTCTCTAAAACTCCTTCCTCGCCTGCTCTACAGGATCAAAAATGATTCTCATTGCATAAAACTGGCCAAGATGGACATGATACTTGGATCTGTTCAGACTCCTGGCAGACTCTTTGCGGACCTTCCCAGATAATCCCGACCTTCTGTCCCTGATTCTCAGTCACTGTTTTTAAGGACTTGGCTCTTAAAAGTTCCTAAAAGACAGGGGCTTGCCCTGATTTGGTTATCCCTCTACTCCTAAAAGTTATAAAGCTATCATCTAGTTGATCAGTCTACCATCACACCTGGAAAGCTTATTTCTCATGTTACCAGGCAAGGAAATTCCACACCAGGAAGTACTCCATGGGATGAATCCTGTCTTCTCCCCAGTCTGGCCTCAGCCAATCTTATGGCCTTGAGTACTATTAGGGTCAGATCACAATCCAGTTCTCTTTCTAAGACTGCTTTCCTCTCACCCCTTGGGGCAGGCTTAAGTGCAGGGTGTCACACACACTGTCCCTCCTGTATGCTCCCTTGTGACTCCCTGGAATCTTAACTTGGTTCTGCAAAGACTTTTGAACCTATCAGAGATATTCTTCTCTCTTCTCTCACTTACAAGGTTCTCTTCTTCAATGCCATCACCTCTGTGGTGGGAGTTTCTAACTTGGCAGCCATTTTTGTGTTAAACAGAGACAAGACTGTCTTGAGGCTTAGGACTTCCTTTCTTCTCAAGGTGGTTCCTTCCTTTCACATTAACCAGGACATTGCTCTGCCATCTCTCTGGGTCTGGTATGGATTCAGAGGGGAACCCCATGCCATTTTATTTAAATGGTATGGGGCCCCCCCCAGAATCCATACCAGACCCTTATCCGAGCATGCAGCCCGGCAGGTCAGGAAAGGGAGGGTACAAGCGAATGAGTGCTCCCCCCTGAATCATACCAGACCACATGCCCTCGGCATGTGGGGGTGCTTTGGGGCAGGGGGGACTCTGCCACCCCAAAGCACCTTGCCCCCTTATTGATGAGGACAAGGGCCTCTTACCTCCACAACCATGGGCGGTGGTTGTGGGGGTCTAAAAGCCTCCTTTAACAAATGCGCCACCCCCCCTGCCATATGAATGAGTAGGGATACATTGTTTTTTTATTTTTAATAAAGGACTTGTCAAAAACTTTGAGTGTGTTTTTATTTCTTTTTGACACTTTTTTGGTGAATGAGTAGGGGTACAATGTCCCCAAATGTAGAACCATCATCAATCACGCCACCCGCCGCACCACCAGACCCGAAAAAAAAAAGCTCCTCCCGCGATGAAGACTAACTGAGCTTTTTTTTTCTTTTTTTGCATCTGGCGGAGTGGCGGGTGGCATGATTGACGATGGATCTACATTGGGGGAAATTGTTTTTTTTATTTTTAATAAAGAAATTGTCAAAACTGTGTGTGCGTTTTTATTTCTTTTTGATGCTTTTTTTGTGAATGAGTAGGGGTACAATGTACCCCATGCTCATTCACATGGCGGTGGTGGCCAGGATCTGGGGGCCCCCTTGTTAAAGGGGGCTTCCAGATTCCGGTAAGCCCCCTGCCAGCAGACTCCCACAACTTCCGCCCTGGGTTGTGGGGAAGAGGCCCTTGTCCCCATCAACATGCCCCAAAGCACCCCCCCCATGTTGAGGGCATGCAGCCTGGTATGATTCAGGAGCCTGGTATGGATTTGGGGGAGACCCCACGCTGTTTTTTTCCTGTTTTTTTTTTTTACTTTTGGTTGTGGTTACTTGTTGGTCTGTTAGCATTTGTTTGCTCTGCTACCCACCAGATAGTTGGACTGCTTTTGGAAATCCCTATGTACCTGAATTAATTCACCCTGTGTCCCCTTAACATACTCAAAGAAAAGGATTTTACGATAAGTCAAAATCCTGTTTTTCCATCACCATTTTTCTTTTAGTGACAGAAAGTTTAATACGCATAGCAATTAAAAAATATGTAAACCCAACATTTCATATTCCTGATATACAGTATGTGCCTGCTGTACCATGTACTTGTAAGAAAAAGTAACCTGTTTCTTATGTATTGCTCCCTTTGAGTGAAATCCCTTGTGTTCCTTTCAGTCCATCTTAAAAACTGACTACACTAAGCTGGAGAACACACTTTGGTCAATTTTCTAGCTGTGTTGGAAACCCAGCCTACTCTTCTCCAATGATCAGACTTGTCCTGACACACCTCGCCCCTGCACAGCCATTCACTGAGAAGATGTGCTGCTGTTTCTTCTCCCCTAGCTCCTATGCAGCTTAGAACAGAGGGTATGTGATCACTTATAAAAAAAAAAGGGGGTGGGGTATTTATTTATTTTTTATATCTATACACAAATGTTTTGCCTTTCATTTCTATTTCAAACTAAACGGGTTGTTTTACAAGCTGAGGGTTTACAATAAATTTTGAAGTTATTAACCTTTTTCTCCCTATGAACTAGAACCTGGGGTTATACTTTGATGATTTTGTATAACATCATTTAATAAATAAATACAACTGAATCAAAACTCCTTATAGTTTCCTGTTAGCACTGTCCCACCTATAGGCCCGCAAGCGCCTTCTGGTACCAAGCCTGGATTCAGGGATCAGTATAAAAAATACATAGGATTTTCCTGATTTTCCCAAGTTGACAGCTATATATTGCACTCCAGATCACATTGGTATTGAGTGATGAGAGCCAGCTGGTGAGACTTTGGGGCTGGTGAAGAAGGAGCATGAATACCACAAGCCCCTAAATCCCATCTATTACAAGGCATCCCATGCTCACCCTTCACAGCATTCTTCAGAAATGCACTGCTTTGTCATCATGTTCCGTCCCAAGCACGTTCTTCCCTAGAAATGTCTGTTCGAACCCAGCAAAGGCCTGACCTGTAACAGAAAACCTGAGATGTTTGTATAATCCTGAGATGCCAACTCTGATTTGTGACACACCAAAATAAATACAACACATATTTGTAACTGAGAATGCAACGTTTGCTCAGGAACATTATTCTTGAGTACCCAGGGGTACAGAGTGTTGGCAGAAGAATCCATCTCCCTCTTCCCGGGCCCCAGTGTTAATGCTGTGTCTGGCACTCACATTTTCTTTCCAACTCTTAAAACGTCTTTAATGTATTTCTGCGCAGGAGACGAGTTAGCTGTGGTTATCTGGAATGACTTTTACGGCTACAATTTAGTTCTAAATGAGAACTCTTGCTGCAGACTCTCCCGATTTTTTTTCTTTTTGCCGACATCCATGCAATGTTAACTCTTTCATAAATTTTCCAGTGAGAGGCCTTATAGCCTAATTCCAGCCACAACTTTTATAAGTTTAGCTATAGCTTCTTTTTTATAGTTACATTGGTCCAGCTTGGACCATCATAAGTACACTATATTACAAAAATATTGGGACGCCTGCCTTTACACGCACATGAACTTTAGCCCGGGTTCACACCTATGCAAATTAGAGGTGCGTTTCCTCACCTCTAATTCGCATAGCAGGAGAATGTGACTGGTTCCCTATGGAGCCGCTTCACATATCTCCGGGGCGGCTGCGGTGCGCACTGCACAAAAACGCTGTGCGTCTTTGGCTGCGTTTCAGGGCCGAATTCAGGCATAGAATCGGCCCTGATTCGTCCCTGAAACGGTGAACAGGGACGCACAGCGCTCCTGTGCGGTCCGCAGCGCATTATAGTGTGAACCCGGGCTCAATGGCATCCTAGTCTTAGTTCGTAGGGTTCAATATTGAGTTAGCCACCCTAAAACAGCTTCGACTCTTCTGGGAAGGCTGTCCACAAGGTTTAGGAGGGTGTCTATGGGAACGTTTGACCATTCTTCCAGAAGCGCATTTGTGAGGTCAGGCACTGATGTGGATGAGAAGGCCTGGCTCACAGTCTTCGCTCTAATTCATCCCAAAGGTGTTCTGTTGGGTTGAGGTCAATACTCTGTGCAGGCCAGTCAAGATTCTCCACCCCAAATTTGCTCATTCATGTCTTTATGGACCTTGCTTTGTGCACAGTTCCAACTCATTTGGTGGAGGGGGGGATTATGATATGGGGTTGTTTTGTTTAGGGGTTGGGCTTGGCCCCCTAGTTGCAGGAAGGGAACTCTTAAGCAGCATACAGTGCCTTGCAAAAGTATTTACCCCCCCTTGGCATTTTTCGTGTTTTGTTGCCTCACAACCTGGAATTAACATGGATTGTTTGAGGATTTGCATCATTTAATTTACAGAACATGCCCACAACTTTGAAGAATTTTTTTTTTTATTGTGAAGCAAACAACAGATAGGACAAAATAACAGAAAAAGTCAATGTGCATAACTATTCACCCCCCTAAAGTCAATACTTTGTAGAGCTGCCTTTTGCGGCTATCACAGCTCCAAGTCGCTTTTGATAAGTCTCTATGAGCTTGTCACATCTTATCACTGGGATTTTTGCCCATTCCTCTCCTTGCAAAACTGCTTCAGCTCCTTCAAGTTGTATGGTTTGCGCTTGTGAACAGAAATCTCTAAGTCTGACCACAGATTATCTATTGGATTGAGGTCGGGCTTTGACTAGGCCATTCCAACACATTCACATGTTTCCCCTTAAACCACTCAAGTGTTGCTTTAGCAGTGTGTTTGGAGTCATTGTCCTGCTGGAAAGTGAACCTCCGTCCTAGCCTCAAATCACACACAGAGTGGTACAGGTTTTGCTCAAGAATATCCCTGTATTTAGCACCATCCATATTTCCCTCAACTCTGACCAGTTTCCCAGTCCCGACTGCTGAAAAACATCCCCACAGCATGATGCTGCCACCACCATGTTTCACTGTGGGGATGGTGTTCTTTAGGTGATGTGATGTGTTGGGTTTGCGTCAGACATAGCGTTTTCTTTGATGGCCAAAAAGTTCAATTTTAGTCTCATCAGACCAGAGCACCTTCCTCCATACATTTTGGGAGTTTCCCACATGCCTTTTCGCAAACTCAAAACGTGACATTTTGTTTTTTGCTGAAGGTAATGACTTTCTTCTGGCCACTCTGCCATAAAACCCAACTCTATGGAGCCTACGGCTTATTGACGTCCTATGTACAGGTACTCCAGTCTCTGCTGTGGAACTCTGCAGCTCCTCCAGGGTTACCTTAGGTCTCTGTGCTGCCTCTCTGATTAATGCCCTCCTTGCCCGATCCGTGAGTTTTGGTGTGCGGCCGTCTCTTGGCAGGTTTGCTGTTGTGCCATGTTCTTTCCATTTAGTTATGATAGATTTGATGGTGCTCATAGGGATCATCAAAGATTTAGATTTTTTTTTATAATATAACCCTGACTTGTACTTCTCAACAACATTGTCCCTTACTTGTTTGGAGAGTTCCTTGGTCTTCATGGCAGTGTTTGGTTAGTGGTGCCTCTTGCTTAGGTGTTGCAGCCTTTGGGGCCTTTCAAAAATTGTGTCTATGTAATGACAGATCATGTGACACTTAGATTGCACACAGGTGGACATCATTTCACTAATTATGTGACTTCTAAAGGTAATTGGTTGCACCAGAGCTTTTTATGGGCTTCATAACAAAGAGGGTGAATACATACGCACATGCCAATTATCATTTTTTTATTTCTGAAAAATAGTTTTATGTATATATTTTTCTAATTTTACTTCACCAACTTAGACTATTGTGTTCTGATCCATCACATATAAATCAGATAAAAAAACATTGAACTAAAGGCTGTAATGTAACAAAATAGGTAAAAAGCCAAGGGGTGAATATTTTTTGCAAGGCACTGTATATCAGCATAATAAGAAATTTTAGACAATTTCATGCTCCCAACTTTGTGGGAACAGTTTGGGGATGGCCCCTTCCTGTTCTAACATGATTGCGCACCAGTACACAAAGCAAGGTCCATAAAGACATGGATCAAGAATTAGAGCGGAGACTGCCAGCTAGGCCTTCTCTCCAACATCAGTGCCTGACCTCACAAATGCACTTCTGGAATATCAAACATTTCCATAGACACACTTCTAAACCTTATGGACAGGCTTCCCAGAAGAGTTGAAGCTGTTATAGCTGCAAAGGGTGGGTCAACTCAATATTGAACCTTACGAACTAAGACTGGGATGCCATTAAAGTTCATATGCATGTAAAGGCAGGTGTCCCAATACTTTTGGTAATATACTGTATGTATGTGCCAGCTAGCATGGGTGCCATTCACAGAGTGCCTTAGATTTTTATCAATAAATATAAATTGATTGTACAAGATGGAGATCGTGATTAGGGAAGGGCCGAACACCCTCCAGGTTCGGTTTGCACCAGAACACCGCGAATAGGCAAAATCTTCTAGCAAACATACGAACCCTAATAAAGTCTATGGGACATGAACATGAAAAATCAAGTGCTCATTTTAAAAGCTTATATGCAAGTTATTGCCACACAAAAGTGGCAGCCACTCTACGCCAGATCACGTACCTGGTACGTGATCTAACAGTTCCATGTCTGCACCCGCCGCCAGTGACCTTCTCCCCTTGTGATTAGACACAGCGGGATCCAATCAGCGGGTCTGATGGACGCGATGTCTGCTGGGACCTGCTGATCATTCAGAAGAAAGGCAGAAAGGTAGTCTGCCTGTGTAAACAAGGCAGATCACCATTCTGTGAGAGGGGAATGTATTGATCTTTTGTTCCTGCTAAGCAGGAACATGGGTCTTTACATTCCCCCAGTCAAAGCACCTCCCTCACAGTTAGCAATCACTTATAGGGAACACATTTAACTCTTTGATCGCCCCTGATGTTAACCCCTTTCCTGCCAGTGTCATTAGTACAGTAATAGTGCATATTTTTTAGCAGTAATCACTGTATTAGTGTCACTGGTCCCTAAAAAGTGTCAAAAGTGTCAGTTAGGTGTCCAATTTGTCCGCCGCAATATCGCAGTCCCACCATAGGTCGCTGATCGCAGCTATTACTAGTAAAAAAAGTTTTAAAAATCCCATAATTTGTAGACGCTGTAACTTTTGCACAAACCTAATTGGTTTGTGAAAAAGTTACAGCATCTACAAATTATGGAATATATATATATTTTTTTTTCGTTTTTATTGATTATATACGCGTATTGGGACTTTTTTTTACCAAAACATGTAGCAGAATACATATTGGTCTAAACTGTTGAAGAAATTAGATTTTTTACCTTTTTCTTGACAATGTTTTGTCGGCCTTTTTTTCTTTAAAAAATAAAAACTTCAGAAGTGATCAAATTCCACCAAAAGAAAGCTTTGTAGTAAATTGTAGGAATTTGTAGGAAAAAAGGACATACATTTACAGCAACAGCAACGCAGTGTCGTATCGCAAAAAATGGCCTGGTCATGAAGGGGGGGTAAACCTTCCGGAGCTGAAGTGGTTAAAGTTCGCTCATAACACCATTAGGTGGGGCAACTCCATTTAGGTTTGGTATCCCTTTAAATGTGGCCTTGTCTGTGACGTCTGCTAGATTATCTGTGACGTTGACAGGCGGCTGAAGATCCGTCTAGACCCGGCAATTTCCATCCTGGTGGTTTTTACAAGAGTTACTTCAGGTAACAGGACGCTTCATGCAAAACAAATTTAAAGAGATGCCAGTGGATTCCATTACATGCTGGAACCCAGTACCTTAGGATTATGAACAATGAGATTTATGTGGGATAATAGGATAGTCTGAGATCTTTTGTGTAAAATGATTATAGGGCAATAAAACGTCACTTCCTAAAGTTCAAACAGAAAATGACGGGCGTTAAGGCAAAATTCCAAGCTGCTAATTAAAATGTTCCTAGTGTAGATTAACAATTACGCAAGTAATTACAGATAAATAAATTTAGAGAAATTATAATTACTTTTATTACCACTGTAAAAGTCAGCCACCCTGGTCCTTTGCAATGGCTTTCATAATCGGCTTATGATGGAATTGAATTAGGCCTGCTCTTGTGCTTTGTATAACACAGACATGTACATTGGTGCAGGAACTACATCTAAAATTGCACATTACAATCGGATTCTTCAATCTCTATAGTGTTGTCAGAGTATTGAAATTATGCGATGGAAGGTTGTTGTTTGCAGTGAATTACTGTATTTTCATGGAGGATATCTTTATCATGGAACAGGAAGAGAACGCAAACAAGTGCATATAACATAATAAGGATGGTACTTCCTCTGATTACCTTCTATCATAGAATACATGAACTATACACTATAATACTACAGCGCCACCTGCTGCATAGATATATAGATAGGTATAATGCATACAGTATATAGTCAGTTTATATGCAATCATATACTGTTGTTCTTCCAAATACCCCTTTTCAACAGCATGTGCTTTGTCAAATTACATTCAGCTTCTTCTAAATATGACTATGATGTTCCTTCAATAAAGGCTTGGTGAATACATCAGCAGTCATCTCCTCTGAGGGGCAGTATTGAATGTCAATAACTCCTTGCTCTTGAATGTCCCCGAGTAGGTGATACTTGACATTGATGTGTTTGGTCCTAGGATTGACCTGTTCTGATTGCGCAAGTTTTATACATCCCTGGTTGTCTTCAAAAATGGGAATTGGCTTTGACATGTCTACCCCAATGTCCACAAAAAAGTTGACGTATCCATATTTCTTCTTGACATGTTACATTGCTGCTGCAATGTACTCTGCTTCAGTTGAATAGAGCGACAGTTGTTTGCTTTTGACTAGACCAATTTATGGTTCCTTCCCCATACTGGAAGATGAATCCACTTGTGGATTTGCGGTCTGTGCAGTCCCTGGCCCAATCAGCATGCACATTAGCAACCAGTTTTGGACTTGATGTTGCTGGTAACCGTAACTTTATATTGTTCCTTTGAGGTACTGCATCACTCTTTTTACTGCATTCCAGTCACGCTGACAGGGAGCTGAAACATTCCTGCATAGCATGCCCACTGCTGCGGCTATGTCTGGTCTTGTCATAGTGACAACATATATCAGTTTACCGATAGCTCTGCGATACATGTCATTGTTGGGTAGCAAGTTTTCTGCTTCATTGCTCTTTTGATAGCCTGGTTCCATAGGAGTTTTCACTTCCTTTGCATCTTGCATATGGAATTGTTCCAAGATTTCGGAGATTTTCTGAGATTGGTTGAGAAGATAACGTCCATCTTATTCTCTCTCTATTTGGATTCCCAGATAGTAGCTAATGTTCCTTAGCTCTTTGATTTCAGAGTTTTCAGTCAGCTTGTGAACTAACTTACTGTTACTGATTGTAATCCCCTTCTTGTTCAAAACAGGTTATAATATCAACATAGACAAGGATGTATATCTATCTGTCTTCCTGATTCCTGAAGTAGAGACAGGGGTCTGCTTCTTTACTTTTCGAGAATCCCTCACTGGTAAGTACTTTGTTCACTTTCTCATTCCACATCCTTGCAGATTGCTTAAGACCACGGATGCTCTCCTGAAGTTTACATACAAGGTCTCCTTGCTAAAACTCTGGTGGTTGCTCCATGTAAAGACCTTGCTTAATGTCTTCATATAGGAAAGCAGTTTTAACATCTAGGTGTTTGACTTGCATGCCCTTCCCGGGTGCAACGCTAAGAAGCAATCTGATGGTGGAGTATTTTACGACGGGAGCGTATGCTTCATCGTAATCTTGGCAACTAGTCTGGCTTTGTATTTGTGGATATTCCCTTCTGCGTCTGACTTTACTTTGAAAGTCCACTTACTTCCTATAGTTTTGAGATTAGGAAGGAGCTCTGTGAGTGTCCAGGTTTTATTTTCTTGAAGTGACTTTAATTCTTCTTCTGCTGCTTTTCTCCATTTATTGGCTTCACATTTTGGCAGTTTTTCTATGTTTTCACAGGATGTTGGTTAAAGTATGCTGTGTGTTTTGACTGTGTATTACAGTTTGTGGGGTGGTATTCACTTTGATGTCTGAGTGGATCTTCTGACTTCAGGCAGTTCAGCAGGATCTGGCAGGGAACTTGAGTTAGGCATTGTGAATTCCACCTCTTGTACTGACTCCTGCACAGGTTGGTTTTGGTCGACCATTTATTCTGGTTTGCTTGGCATATTCAATTCAAGCTTTCAAGGATCGGTGCTTCTGGTGATGGGCTCTCATCAAAATAAACACTATGGCTAATTGTCACTTTGTCAGTCTTTGGGTGTAGGATTCTGTAACCCTTAGTTTGCTCACTGTAGCCTACTAGAATATCCTCTATGTCTCTGTTCTCCAGCTTGGATCGCTTTTAACTTGGAATATAGGCATATGCTTTACATCCAAACACTCTGATGTGCCTTATGCGTGGCTTTGATCCATGCCACATTTCAAATGGAGTACTTTTAATGGCTCTTGAGGGTAGTCTGTTCTGTAGGTAGGTTGCTGTCATGATTGCTTCCCCTCCCCCAGTACTTGTGAGGTAAGTTGGCATCCGACAACATGCATCTGGCCATTTCTATAAGAGTATGATTTTTCCTTTCTGCTACACCATTTTGTTCAGGAGTGTATGCTGTGGTTGTCTGGTGTACTATTTATTCCTTGTTCCTTCAGGCAAAGGGCCACTTCTTTGCTTATGTATTCTCCCCCATTGTCAGTGCATATTATTCCTCGTTTCTGTTGGAACGTGTTGCTAGACATGGCAACAAACTCTTGAAGTTTCTTTGATGGTTCATGCTTGTGTTTCATCAGATAAATAGTTGTGTACTTGGAATCATCATTAATGAAAGTTAGTAGATATCTGTTCGCGCCGGACGTGGGAGTTTTCATTGGACTGCATTCGTCACTGTGTATGAGCTGCAGGGGGTGGTAGGTTTTCTTTGAGGTGCCTTTGGAAGGGGAGCACATGTGGCTTTTGCTCCTATACAGCACTTGCATTTCATGGGGACTTTGCAAGGTGTTATTGTCAAATGTCCTGATAAACCTCTCTTTATAATGTCCTGTATAGCTTTCGGACTTCTGTGCCCCAGCCGCCTGTGCCATAAGTGAACAATTTTGCTGTGTATGTCATTAGAGACTATACTGACTTGCTGGTCTGAGGTTTTGAGCCTGTATAGGTGATAATCCAGTTTTCCTTTTGCGAGGAATATCTTATTATTGTGAATTGTGCATTCATTACCCTAGAACTTGTGAGACCGTTGTTTGCAAGACTTTTCACTGATAGAAGGCTGCCTTCTAGTTCTGGAACATACAGCACTTTCTTTGCAAGGATGCTCTGCTTGAATTGTGGTGTAATTCAGTTCAGGAAGCCCTGGCCTTTACCTTCTGCAGTGATGCTCTTCCCCATTTGCTTTTGCACTGTAATCAATGTTTGTGAAGAAGGTCTCATCGCTAATCATGTGGCTTGTCTCTCCTGAGTCTATGCACCAGCCGAGTGGTTTGCCACTATATGTCACTTTAAAAGTGCCACCCCATGATATGTCTGCAGTTTCCTTTGTGATTGCTTTGACTCTTTCTTTTGTGGATAGCTTTACCTTTTGCTGCTCAGCTTTCCAGATAGAACAGTCCTTTTTTAAGTGACCGGTCCTTTTACGGCAAAAATAGGCTCTGCTTTCCTTGTTGTGCTTTGTACATCTTAAGAGCTTTGTCATCATGATGCATATTTTTTTTCCGTCTGTCTAGTGTTTGTTCCTGCTTGGGTCTGGTTTTTAAAAGCGTTAATAAGAGCAGTATATGTCTCTGAAAGGCTGCAGAGGTGCAGGGCAACAGTATAGTTATCTTTGATATCCTTTCCAATGGCGCGTAGCTGCTGTATGATTTCTAGCATAGCTTTCATGTGGTCACACATTTGCCGGCCTTCTTCTAGTCTCACCTTATATAGCTTTCTTAGCAGAAAGAGCTTGCTGTTGAGGGGCTTGAACGCTCATGCAGTTTTTGTAATGAAGTCCACATACCTTTGGTAGTTTTTTCTGTTATTAAGTGGATAAGCTGGTCATCTTCCATTAATAAGCTTATAGTCGCTTTTGCCTGTTTATCCTTTCTGTCCCATTCCTATCCCATTTCTCCATCTCTGCGTTTGTGGGTCTGTCTGTATTCAGCACTTGCCGCAAGTCATCCTTGCTTAGAATCATTTCTAGTATAAACTTCCACAGCTGGTAATTGGCATTGTTCAGCTTTTCAATTGCAAATTTCACATCTGAACCACTTGCCATCTTTCAGCTGCTTGTATACAGTACTCACAGACTCACTGTACTCACTGAGTTGCAGAGTTCTCTTTCCAGTGCCTGGGTGCTGCTGGGTTTGCTGGTTGCACTGGGCGCATAACTTGTTGTCAGAGTATTGAAATTATGCGCTGGAAGCTTGTTGTTTGCAGAGAATGACTATATTTTCATTGAGGATATTTTTTATCATGGAACAGGAAGAGAACACAGTGCATATAACATAATAAGGATGGTACTTCCTCTGATTACCTCATATCATAGAATACATGAACCATACAATATAATATTACAGCACCACCTGCTGCATAGATAGGTATAATGCATACAGTATATAGTCAATCAAGCTGTTGTTCTTTCCAACATATAGAATCTTCTTTAACCACTTGGCATCTGCGCTATAGCCGAATAACGGCCACACGTGGACTGAATTTCCCAGAGACCATCATATGACGGCCTCCGCTTTGCACGCTCCCTGCACGCACGCGCTGTGATCACCGAGTCACTGAGACTCGGGTGCTCACAGATCCGAGTAAGGGGCCGATCCCGGCCCCATACCACGTGATCAGCTGTCAGCCAATACCAGCTGATCACATGATGTAAACAAAAGCTAGGTAATCTTTTTTTAAAAAAGCCGATCATTGGCTTATGGGCAAGGGACATCGGTCCCGAAGAGGAAGAGGCAATTCTGACTCATCTGTGCCCACCAGTACCCCCTGCCAGTGCCACCTGCCATTGCTACCTGCCAGTGTCCACCAGTGCCATCTATCAATGCCCATGAGTGCCACCTATCAATGCCCAAAAGTGCCAACTATCAATGCCCATCAGTGGTGCCACCTAGCAGTGCTGCCTATCAGTGTAACCAACCAGTGCCAATCAGTGCCCATTATTGCAACACATCAGTGTCCATCACTGCCAACTATCGTGCCCATCAGTGCCGCCTCATCAGTGAAGGAGAAAAATTACCTATTTGCAAAATTTTATATCAAAATATAAAAAAATCTAAAAAATTTTTTTTAAAAATTGGTTTTAAATTTTTTTAACAAAAAATAAAAACTGCAGAGGTGATCAAATACCACCAAAAGAAAGATCTATTTGTGGGGAAAAAATGATAAAAACTGTAATTTGGGTACAGTGTTGTATGACCGCGCAATTGTCATTCAAGGTGCATCAGCGCTGAAAGCTGAAAATTGGTCTGGACAGGAGGGGTGTTTAAGTGCCCAGTAAGCAAGTGGTTAAGATAACCAAAGCTACATAAAGTGAAGCCTGTGCTAATGTCCTTTTATGCACAGGCATTTACATGCTCTTTAGTTACAGTGCCTTGAAAAAACTATTCATACCCCTTGAAATTTTCCAAATTTGGTCATGTTACAACCAAAACATAAATTTATTTTTTACAAATAAATATCTGAAAAGTGTGGGTTGCATTTGTATTCAGCCCCCTTTATTCTGATACCCCTAACTAAAATGTGTGTAATTTAATCTCATTATAAATACAGCTGTGAAGCCCTCAGAGGTTTGTTAGAGAACCTTAGTGAACAAACAGCATCATGAAGGCCAAGGAACACACCAGACAGGTCAGGGGTAAAGTTGTGTAGAAGTTTAAAGCAGGGTTATAAAAAAAATATCCAAAGCTTTGAACATCTCACGGAGCACTATTTAATACATCACCCGAAAATGGAAAGAGTATGCAACTGCAAACCTACCAAGACATGGCCGTCCTTCTAAACTGGCAGGCCGGGCAAGTAGAGCATTAATCAGAGAAGCAGCCAAGAGATTACCTTCCGAGGCTGGGTTCACACTAGTGCAACAAATGCTCCGACATTGGGAGCTCATGTCGCATGACGTATGAAAATCAAGGTTTCTCTATGGGAGCTGGCTAACTGGTCCGACACAAGTCGGTCCGACTTTGAAAATGCTCCCTGTACTACTTTGGTCCGACTTTGATCCTACTTCAGCCCATTGACTATCATTGAAGTCGGATCAAAGTCGGATCGCCGTCTCGCATGATCAGACTTTGGTATGCGACTTGTGCTCAGATGATCTTGAGGGGGAACTCCACGCCAAATTCTAAATAAAAAACAGCATGGGTTCCCCCTCCAAGAGCATACCTGGCCCTTCGGTCTGGTATGGATCTTAGTGGGAACCCCCTACGCCAAATAAACGGTGTGGGGGTCCCCCCCAATCCATACCAGACCCTTATCTGAGCACGCAGCCCGCCGGTCAGAAAAAGGGGTGGGGACGAGCGAGCGCCCGGGAACTCAGCACAGGGATGGCGGGAACCCCTCATAATGGACACAGCAGGTGTACAGACCTGGGAACTCAGCACAGGGATGGTGGGAACCCTATGGGAATTTCTATGCTTACGAATTTTATATGAAATACGAAATTTCGTTAACGAATTTCGGATCCAAATTCCGTTACAACAGAAACGTGACTGCTGTTTTGTTCACCAATCAGAGGAAGTCAGCACATCACAGGGATGGTGGGAACCCCTCATAATGATAAATTCATCATAACGAACATTCGTTATTTTTACTAAAAGTTAACAAACCTAAAGGTTAAAAACCCAGGAAGTCAGCACAGCACAGGGATGGTGGGAGCCCCTCATAATGATAAATTCATCATAATAATAATTTCATCATAACGAACTTTTGTAATTTTGCGAAAAGTTTACAAATCTAACGAAAATTCGTATTTCGTTCGAATGCGAATTGAATTTCGGACACGAATTACGAAATACAAATTAATTTTCGTACAAAACGGAATGAAACGAAACAAATTTATTGACGGCGCACATGTCTATAACACTTTTATTGTTTCACTTTAAGCATTATTAAAATCACTGCTCCCGAAAAACGGCTGTTTTTAAAACTTTTTTTTGCATTGATACATGTCCCCTGGGGCAGGACCCAGGTCCCCAAACACTTTTTATGATAATAACTTACATATTAACCTTGTAATGAGCACTTTTGATTTCTCCTATAGACTTTTAAAGGGTGTTCCGCGGCTTTCGAATTTGCCGCGAACACCCCAAATTGTTCGCTATTTGGTGAACGGGCGAACAGCCAATGTTTGAGTCAAACTCATGTTCATAAAGCCCATCCCTATGACCAATCACTGTGGAACTCTTCTATCACGTCCAACTCTAACATATTTTTGATTTCCTTCGCGACTGCCTCTCACCTGGCCTCTGGGATTCTATATGGCTTTAAATTTACGCAAACCCCAGGTTCTGTCACTATATCATGCTGGATCCCCTTAGTCAGTTCGGGTAAGGGGGAGAAAAAGTCTCTATTTTTGTACACAAATGCCCTAACGTCACTTTGTTGTGCGACGGACAGGGAATCCGTTATGGGGACGTCAGGTGTCACCGGTACCCGGTCTGTTGGAGGCGGGGATGTGGCCAGTAAAGTCTCTGTCCTTCCAGGGCTTTAAGAGATTCACATGATAAATTTGTTGTGGTTTCCTTTTCCCTGGCTGGTAGACTTTGTAGTTTACATCCCCTACCTTTTCGACAACCTCAAAGGGACCCTGTCACTTGGCTAGGAACTTACTTTCCACCATGGGAACCAGTACCAACACTCTGTCCCCCGGGGTTGCAAGTACGGACCTTGGCACCCCAATCATAGACCCTCTCTGGGCCTACTGGGCTCGCTCCATATGTTCTCGCATCATGGGCAGGACAGCTGTGATTCGATCTTGCATCAAGGTGACATGCTCTATAATGCTTCTATATGGGGTGGTCTCTCCTTCCTACATTTCTTTGAAAACATCTAGCAGCCCCCTGGGATGTCTACCATACAAGAGCTCAAAAGGGGGAATAGCCTGTGGATGCCTGCGGAACCTCTCGTATAGCAAACATGAGATATGGTAGCAAAAAATCCCAATTTCTCCCATCTTTGTCAACCACCTTTTTCAGCATACTTTTCAAAGTTTTATTAAATCTTTCCACAAGACCATCCGTTTGGGGGTGGTAGACAGAGGTATGTAAATGGGAGATTTTGTATAACTTACACAGTTCCTTGGTAACCCTGGACATAAATGGGGTGCCCTGATCGTTTAAGATCTCTTTTTGGATCACCACTTGACTAAACAGATGGACTAACTTCTTGGCGATAGCCTTAGCGGAGGCGCAAGAGTATGGCCTCAGGATAGCGCGTCGCATAGTCCAGGATTACCAAAATATGCAGGTGACCCCGGGCAGACTTCACTACCCCACCCATGCCAATCCTCTCAAAAGGGACCTCGATTATTGGTAAGGGGGACAAGGGGACTACGAAAATGGGGCGACGGTGCTGCCATTTGGAACTCGGGGCATGATTCACAGTACTCCCTGACATCTGCATATAACCCAGGCCAGAAAAATCTCTGGGTGATTCTCTCCCTGGTCTTTTCGATACCAAGATGACCATGGGCCAGGTCTAGCACCACCCTACAGAAGGATTTGGGAACCAGTAACTGTTCTACCTCGTCCTCTTCGCGTTTTACCACCTGATGCAGTAAATTGTTTTTCAGGGCCATGTAGGGGTAAGACACCCCCCCCCCCCAGTTAGGATCCAATGGTTCCCCATCCACCATCTTAAGTCGGGTACCACATTCTGGCTACTCATCGTCAGGGTCAGAGATGTTCTCCTGTTCGTTACCCTCGGGCTGGGAGCTAGCTTCCAAGTCCTCTGGCTCCCCAGCAATGACAGGGAAAGGAAGAGGATCTCCGGCTTCCTCGATCCCCCCCAACAGCGTCCCCTTACCTTTGCCAAAAAGGGTCTATTGAGAGTTCCCGTGCTTCTCCAGCATGGGGAGCTCTGTCTACCAGCCTCCCTTTGCTCTCCCATAAACTCCAAAAATGGGGAAAATCTCTCTCCACTAAAGCTTCATGAAGCAGTGAAGGTACCACCCCCACTGAATGTGTTACACTGCCCCAGGGGGTATCAACCTCAACCACCGCTGTCTGGTAGTCCCAAGTGTCCCCATGGATGCAAATGACCACGATAGTACTGGGGTGTAGTTTTGTGGGGTTTACACATTCATTTCTAACTAGGGTCACCACACTACCAGAGTCTAGCAGGGCTGTGAGTGGCTTTCCATCCACTGAAATAACACACATTTGTTTTTCAATGCGACTCTGACATGATGACCTGTGCAAACAGAGATATGCGTCTTTTCATACAAGCATAATCGCATTGCATAGGTTCATCATTTATAGGACAGTTTGCAGCAATATGCCCTAATGCATGGCAACGAAAAGACTGTATGTGCTCTACTCCGAGTCCTCTTAACGGTCCCAAAGACCTTCCTGGCTTCTTTGGACAGTCTCCAGGTGTAGGACCCACACTCTCATTAGCTGTAACAACAGTCTTATCTAACTTCCCTATGCTTGAACCCCGAAACAGTCTTACCAGAACCGCTGGGCGATCTTGCACCCCTAGACACACCGAAGTGGGGCGTAGACGGGTTCACCAAGTCCTCAGTAGCAATGTACCTCTCCACTAGGTCCATCAATTGGGTTGCAGTTTTGGGGTCCCCCTGTCCGACCCACTTCCTCAGGGCAGCAGGGAGCGCATGCAGGTGCTGGTCCATTACCAAACGCTCCACGATCTGAGGGCCTGTCAAGGTCTCTGGCTGCAACCACTTCCTGGTGAGGTGGACCAGGTCGAACATTTGAGAACGGGGTGGCTTGTTGCTTGAGTAGGTCCACTAATGCACCTGCTGGGCCCAGACTGCCATGGTGACACCCAAGCGTGTGAGTATTTCTGTCTTCAGAGTCTCATAGTCCTGGGCCTTATCCGGTTCCAGATCAAAATAGGCCTTTTGAGATTCTCCTATCAAAAATGGGTCCAACAGACCAGCCACTGTTCTTTTGGTCATCCTTCGGGGACAGCGACTCTCGACATCATCGGCAGGTGTCATCTTCTGTAGGTGGTACGAGGCATGTACCAATTTTGGGAAATCCCTTTTTCAATTCCACCTGCCGGTTCATCTCCTGCTGGGCCGCCTGTTGTGCTGCAGCAGCCTCTACCACTTGGCGGTTCGCCACCTGTTGTGCTACAGTGGCCTCTGCGACTTGGCGGTTGGTTTCCTGCTGAGCTGCATTGGCCTGTAGCAGGGCCTTTAACATTTCCTCCATCTTTAGAAATTCCCCGCATTCTCCACCATGTGGGAGTTTAGCTCGTAGAGATCACCTTTTCTGGAAATTAAGGTCAGCATGCAGGCAGTTTCTTTAAAATCTGGCGGGTTGCCAGCTTTATTTAGAAGAGGTTTGCAAAGTCATGAAAACAAACAAAAAAACAGTAAAGTAAATCCTTGCTGTCCGGCGCTAAACTAAACAGTTAGTGCCGGACAGGCGTAGACAGCCACTAAACTCCTCTCTATAAGGTGTGGGGCTGGTCCCCGTCACCCACAAAACATGTGGTAAAGCAAACCTTCTTTTTAAATCCAAACAGAGCTTCTGTCTCTCAGATTCCCTTCTGAGTCTCAGGCCAGAGCTCTGCTGTGCTCTCTTCCTGCATCATTTAAAGTTTACCAGAGTGAGGACTCAAGTGGACCACAACATCAGGACCTGAACCAAGACTGCTACAGAGGCTGGAAAAACCCGGGCCGGATTCCGGTTCAGTCTCTTACAATAGAACGCATGCACTATCTACAGTGCATTCTGTGGTGTACTGTTTCTAATACACTTCAGGCAGTGTATTAATATATATATATATATATATATATATATATATATATATATATATATATACAGTCTTGTATATGTATATATATATATATATATATATATATATATATATAAATACTCTGCATCCAGTGTAGCCTATATCTACAGTGCATTCTGTGGTGTACTGTTTCTAATACAGTGCAGGCGGTGTACACAGTATCTAATATAGTGTGTACAGTTTCTACTACACTTCTGGTGGTGTACACAGTACAAAACACAGTGCAGCCATAGTACAGTTGCTAATACAGTGCAGGCGGTGTACACAGTATCTAATAAAGTGTGTAGAGTTTCCACTACACTTCTGGTGGTGTACACAGTACACAATACAGTGTAGTGTGGTGTTGCAAAACAAAATATACATCATGTCCGGAAGGCCACAAAGGAGAGGCAGACGCTCACTGGCCACTAAACGAGGGCAAGCAGCCTCTGTGTCTACAGTCAACAGTGCTGGTCGTGGACATGGTGCATCCTCTGCAGGTGGCCGTAGGGCACGCTTGTCCTTTTTTTCTGCTGCTGGCTGTGTTATTGAGCCAGAACATGCAGAAGAGTTGGTGGAGTTGATAACATAGCCGTCCTCATCCTCCTCATCCTCTGTCACCCAGGCTCAGAGTAGTTTGCCTTCCAACGCAGCCTATTCCACCGGCTCCTTGTCCACAGTCACTCCTTCCGTAGCCCCACCATCATGCACGGAGCAGTCCCCAGAATTATTCGACCACAGTGTTGGGTACATGCTGCTGGAGGATGTGCAGCGATTTGAAGGCTCCGATGTTGGTTCCCCGGTTGAGGAAGGGAGTAACGTGAGCCTAGAGAAGAAGGACAAGAAACTGGCAGTCATGTTTTCCCAGCTGCAGCATACTGCCAAGTTTACTCCAGTGATGAGGAGGGAGGGGATGATGAGGTCACTGACTATACTTGGGTGCCTGAGAGAAGAGAGGAGGAGGCACAACTCCAACGAGGCAGGATGTCCTCTAGGGGGCAGCTTAGGGCAACAACACTATTGCATCACACCGCAGAGCTCTGCAGGTGCAGGGTGCTGCTGACTCCCTGCTGACTTATAAAAGTTCCTTGGTGTGGGCCTTTTTCGACACGTGTGCAGCAGATCGCACCTTTGCTGTTTGCAACCTATGTCTGAAGCGGATCAAGCATGGCCAGAACAGCAGCCGCTTGGGCACCACATGCTTGACCAGACATATGATGACCTGCCATGCAGTCCGTTGGCAACAGCACTTGAAAGACCCACATCAAAGAAAAAGGCGAACTTCTCCTTGCTCCTGATCTGGGATCTCCAACCCCACTATACCCCCAGTCCTCTCAAAAACCTGCACTGAGAAGAATGAAGGTATAGCACTAGGTGTCCCAAGTACTTGCAGCCAATCTGCTAGCAGTACACCTCCATCTGATTTTAGCAGGCAAATTTCCCTACTCCAGTTGCTGAATCATAAAAAGAAATTTGGTCCCAGACATACACATGCTCAGCGTCTAAATGCTAGCTTGGCCAAATTGCTAGCACTGCAACTGCTGCCTTTTCAGCTGGTAGACTCGGCCCCCTTTTGTAGAATGTGCTGTACCTCAGTGGCAGGTTCCAGAACTTCATTTCTTTTCACGGAAGGTCATTCCGGCTCTCTACTGGCATGTGGAAGGCAATGTTTTGACCTTGTTGGACAGGGCAGTAAGCAGTAAGGTGCATATTACCGCTGCCATAAAAATCTGTGGTCATTTCCGCCGGTAATACAATGCCAGTGCTTGGCTGGCTAACATCCAAAGGGAATGCAACCTGCCCACCAACCGCCTCATTTGTGACATGCCCACCAGGTGGAACTCAACGTTGGCAATGCTGCGGCGGCTGCACACACAGCAGAGGGCCATCAATGAGTACCTGTGCGAGTATGGTACCAGGACAGGGTCAGGGGAGCTTGGCTTCTGCCACGCCAGTGGCTACTGATCAAAGATGCATGCACTGTCCTGTCACCATTTGAGGAGGCCACAAGGATGGTGAGCAGAGACAATGTATGCATCAGTGACACTGTCCCTTCAGTCTTCCTGTTAGAGCACATGCTTTGTGGAATCATGGACAGGGCACTTGAGGCAGAACAGCTGGAGGAAGAGGAGGACTTCCTTACCTCTCAAGGCCCCCTTTATCCAGATAGCATTCCTGCAGGTCCGCCAAACAAAAAGAAGAGGAGGAGGATTGTGTCAGCATGGATGTAGAGGATAACACTCAGCAGCAGTCTTCAAGGGATGGTTTTCAGTCCCCAGAAACCCAAGCAGTTGTACGTAGCTGGGAGGAGGTAGTTAGGGATCGTGTGATCCTTAGTGAACCAGAGGACTCAGAATCGAATGCCTCTGCAAACTTACGCTGCATGGCTTCCCTGATTCTGCAAATCCTGCAAAAGGACCCTAGGATTTGTGGTATCAAGGAGAGGGATCATTACTGGCTGGCAACCCTTCTTGATCCACGTTACAAGGGTAAGGTTGCAGAACTCATCCCGCCTTTGCAGAGGGAGCAGAGGATGAAACATCTTCAGGAGGCCTTGAAGAAATGTTTGTGCAATGCATTTCCAGACCCTGGGAGGCTACAATTTCCTGGTGCTGGACAACGTGTTGCTGAGGCTTTGTTCAGTCAGAGGAAGAGTGGTGGAGAAGGTGGCCGGCTGACCATTGCCTTTAACCACTTGACCACTGGGCACTTAAACCCTCTTCCTAACCAGACCAATTTTCAGCTTTCGGTGCTTTCACATTTTGAATGACAATTACTCAGTCATGCAACACTGTACCCATATGAAATTTTTGTCCTTTTTTTCCCACAAATAGAGCTTTCTTTTGGTGGTATTTAATCACCGCTGGATTTTTTATTTTTGCGCTAGGGGCGCAGGGGGCGCATGGAAAAGCGATTCTGGGAGGACGTCGTAGTACTCCCTCCCAGAGTTATCAAACCGCCCTGTAGCCGTCATTCAGCTATGGGTTGTTAAGTGGTTAAACAATTGTTCATTCCTCAGCGCCAAGGTCTGATCTGTTCAAGCAACTATCGCCAGTGTCTGCATTACATGGTGCAGGAATATCTAGGGGCAAGAGCAGACTTGGAGACCTTTCCAACAGAGCATCCACTGGGTCTTGGGGATGGACCACTGGCCAGAACTTTCTCAATATGCAATTGAGCTACTAGCCTGTCCTGTATCAAGCGTGCTTTCTGAACGCACATTCAGTGCTGCTGGAGGGTTTGTAATGAATCAAAGAGTGCGCCTGTCCACAGACTCCATTGATAAGCTCACATTCATAAAAATTAATCAGTCTTGGATCAGCAGCTATCAAGCACCTGATGCTGATGTAACTGTTTGAATTTGCTATGGATGTGGGATCCCTTGAAGACTGCCTATGCTGAATATTCTATACCTCCTCAATCTTGATGATGCTAGCTTCCAACAATATTTTTATTTTAGGGCACCACCACCCAAGGCCCAATTGTTACATGCCAATGTTTAACAGGGGCATGTAATTACAATTTTTGATCTAATATTTCACAGCAGGGCCCGTTCCTGCTCCTAACAAGAGTATCTGTGAGGGGTTACAATGTGGTGGCATCACCACCACCACCCAAGGCCCAATTTTTCTGCCCCTTTTTAACAGGGGCATGTAATTACAATTCTTGATATAATATTTCGACCTAGACTGGAGCCACAATCTGCGTGGGAGGTCGCCTCAATGGCCGCAGTTACTTGGGGCAGAAGTCAGGGGGCCCTGACTGACAAAAGCACTGTTCTGGAGAGCACACTGAGAAAGAGATCAGAAGGTGGCTGAGAGCTTTGGTACCAGGGCCTACCTTGTGGAAACAAAAACCACAGAAGTGTTGGATCATGTCCGGGCACTATTAGAATGGCAAGATGAGGTGCCTGTGTGTTTTCAGGAGGAAGAGGTTCGGCTAACTGAAGGAGTGACCGCCCGGGTGTTCCTATTCAAGATGGAAAGGGAACAGCCCGAGAAGCAGCCTTCCACAAAACCCCAAGACAAAGGTCCTGTACTTGTGGGAGCTGACTCACAAGGGGCCAGTGCCCCACCCCTTTCTTTCTACATGGATATGAGCCATTTAGTGGATAGCTTGGTGAAGAATGGATCTGTGAATGCCAGTCAAAAGTTACCGAAGACTTAGGTTCTTCTGTGGGCAGTCGTCAACCCCAGTGGGGGAAGATGAGTTTGAGACAAGGGGGGTGAATACTTTTGCAAGGCACTGTACACCGAGCTGTCTGATTCATTACTTTGCACTGGTACCAGGATGTCTGAACCCAGAGTGCCAGGTGGGTTGGAATGTTCATCAGGTCATAGCAGTGCAAATGAGAAGGTAATTCCAAGCATTCCTATGGGGCAGTGCTACATATATACCAATCACGATATGATAAGAACTATTGAAAAACATTTGGTGGCTCATGAAACACAAAACTGGGTTTTATAAAAGCAGGTTTGAACACGCAACTTTCAACCTACAAGACAAGCCCTCTACACATTGAGCTACATCAAGAGCACACAGTCATACAGTCATATTCTCTGCAGACCTTTCTATTTTTCAGCACTTCATAAATGCAGTGCTCATTTTATTGGCCACAAATTAGTGCTGGGTTAGAGATTCACTAAGCAGTAAAGCAAAAGGTAAGGGTTACAGCTATCAGAATTAGACACCAGTTGTGGCTACATCCAGAAGCTGAGTTTATTTTGGCCAACAACCAGACTGAGCTGCTATTGTTCCCCTAGCAGAAAGCAATTGGCATGAGTGCCTAGCCCAGACCAATAAATGCATGTTACATTCAGATTAACACAGAACTCTGCAATGCCTGATGAACATATATGCTTTCCAATCTGGCGGTCTGTGCTTTGCAAATGCTGAAAAGTTGAGCAACTTGGGAGCCTCTGATCCCAGGTTACACAATATACAAATATCAACTTTACCACCGACTTGGAGAATGTGCAGTGAAGCGCCCACTCTGGAGCCAGATGCAGGCACTATATACTGAGTACAGGGACCCCATGGAGCACTTCAGAACTAAGAGTACATATAAGCATCTTGAAGTTTGTACTTTTAGGTCCCTTTCTCACTTAAACATAATCATCCAAGTGACAGGCTTGCTTTTAAAAAGGACTTTTGTGGAAAAAAAAAATTCTTTTTGGGAAGGCACTGCTGGAAGCTGTTATTCTTGCCCTCTCAGCCTGCATGTTACTGTAGTGTTCACCCCCAAAAGGGCCTGCTGATTTATCCCAGGTTCCTTTCCCAGATTAGTGCAATTGCAGCCAGGCACACAGCAGCAGTCACTCTTTTGGCTCAATGAACAGTCTAGAGCAGCGGACTCCAAACTTTCTAAACAAAGGACCAGTTTACTGTCCTTCCGACTTTAGGGGGTAGATTGTGCCCAGTGGTATTAAAGAATGCCCCATCTTTGGTATTAGGGGAAGAAATAGTTAATGTCAGTGGGAGGAATAATGTTCTATCATTGGTGTCGGTGGGAGGAATAGTGCCCTACTGTTGGTGTCGGTGGGAGGAATACTGACCCATCGTTTGTGTCAATGGCAGAAATAATGCCTTAAGGGCTGGGTAAAAGCAAGCAAAGGGCCACATACGGCCCCTGGGCCACAGATTGGAGACCACTGGACTAGGTGATAAGCTAATATGGCCATTCCTTGGAGCAAAAGAATTTCTTTATCTATAGAGCTCAAATTCTTATGTTCCATATGTCACAATAGGAAATATTTCTTGCATTCACCATATATTGTTCCTCTTTTGCTATTCCCATCATTTAAAAAATGTAATTCAAAAAGTGAAACTCATATATTTTATATAGATTCATTACACACAGAGTGATAGATATCAAGCATTTCTTTATTTTAATTTCCATGAATATGACTTACTGCTGGTGAAACCCAAAATTCTGTATCTCAGAAAATTAGAATATTACATAAGACCAATAAAAAAGAAAATGTTGGCTTACTGAAAAGTATGTCCATGTACAGTATAGTATGCACTCAATACTTGGTTGGGGCTCCTTTTGTATAAATTACTGCATCAATGCAGCGTGGCATGGAGGTGATCAGCCTGTGGCACTGCTGAGGCATTATGGAAGCCCAGGTTGCTTTGATAGCGGCCTTCAGCTCGTCTGCATTGTTGGGTCTGGTGTCTCTCATCTTCCTCTTGACAATAATACTCCACAGATTCTCTATGAAGTTTAGGTCAGGCATGTATGCCAGCCAATCAAGCACAGTGATACCATGATCATTAAACTAGGTGGTGGTACTTTGGGCAGTGTTGGCAGGTGCCAAGTCCTGCTGGAAAAATAATTCAGCATCTCCATAAAGCTGGTCAGCAGAGGGATGCATGAAGTGTTCTAGGATTTCCTGGTAGAGGAGTGTGCTGACTTTGGATTTGATAAAACACAGTGAACCAACATCAGCAGATGGCATGGCTTCCCAAATCATCACTGACTGTGGAAACTTCAAACTGGACCTCATGCAACTTGTATTATGTGCCTCTCCACTCTTCCTCCAGACTCTGGGACCTTGATTTCCAAATGAAATGCAAAATTTACTTTCATCCGCAAAGAGGACTTTGGACCACTGAGCAACAGTCCAGTCTTTTTTCTCGTTAGCCCAGGTAAGACAATTCTGACATCTTTGGTTCAGGAGTGGCTTTACACAAGGAATGCAACAGTTTTAGCCCATGTCCTCTCTTGGCTCTTGAAGCACTGACACCATCCATAGACCACTCCTTGTGAATCTCCCCCAAATTCTCAGTGCTGTGGTTATCCTTGTTGCTTGTGCACCTTTTTTTACCACACTTTTTTTTTTCCAACTGTCAAGCCAGTGGTCTTCCCCATCATGGTGTAACCCAGTGGTTCTCAACCCTGTCTTCAAGTTTCCCCAACAGGCCATGTTTTGGGAATTTCTCTTATGCCGCGTACACACGAGCGGACTTTACGGCAGACTTTGCCCGGCGGACGGGATTTTGTCGGACAATTCGATCGTGTTTGGGCTCCAGAGGACTTTGTTTTCTCAAAAGTTGGACGGACTTAGATTTGAAACATGTTTTAAATCTATCTGCCGAACTTGAGTCCGGTCGAAAAGTCCGCTCGTCTGTATGCTAGTCCGACGGACAAAAAGCCACGCTAGGGCAGCTATTGGCTACTGGCTAAGAACTTCCTTATTTTAGTCCGGTCGTACGTCATCACGTACGAATTCAACAGACTTTGGTGGATTGTGTGTAGGCAAGTCCGTTCATTCAGAAAGTCCGTCGTAAAGTACGTAGAAAAGTCCGCCGGGCAAAGTCTGCCGTAAAGTTCGACCGTGTGTACGCGGCATTAGATAAAATAGCTGTCCAAAATACCAAGCCATTGACTCTGATTTAAAGCACCTGTGCAAGATAAAGGAAAACCTGCAAACATGGCCTGTTGGGGATACTTGAGGACAGGGTTGAGAACCACCGGTATAAACTACTGGAATTGGAAATTTAGGAAAGATTACATTTTTAGGCATACCATTAAAAGACACATTTTTATTGTACAAATGTCATAACAAAATTCCAAGACTCAGACAAGAATAAAAAAAAATTACATCAGTGAATGTGATTTAAAACATATCTCAATGGTCAACCAGTCAGTCCAGAGTTCATACGAACTCGATGGGCTGAACTGGTGAATCAATAGATTCCAAGGTTTACAATAGCCCTAATATGATAGAATATGCATAGAGTAATCTTGGCAGATAGTGTATAGCAGTTTAATAAAGTCCAAACCAGGGTGTATCAATTCTGCTTATTTTTCAAGAAACAACTTCAAAAACTGCTTGACTAGTTTCACGCTTTGGACGTGGAGCTAGGTACACCTGGTAAGGATTCAAAAAAACAGAATGACTGGGTATAGTTAAAAAACATATTTGTTCCATTTTTGAACAAAGCGGGGGAAGGGACAACACATATATATGTACATGGACAACCATGCTATATTTAGACGAGACATCACAGTTTTGTTATTATTCATTCCATTAATTACATATACAGTATCTCACAAAAGTGAGTACACCTCTCACATATTTGTAAATATTTTATTCTACCTTTTCATGTGAGAACACTGAAGAAATGACACTTTGCTACAATGTAAAGTAGTGAGTGTACAGCTTTTATAACAGTGTAAATTTGCTGTCCCCTCAAAATAACGCAACACATAGCCATTGATGCCTAAACCGCTGGCAACAAAAGTGAGTACACCCCTAAGTGAAAATGTCCAACTTCGGCATAAAGTGTCAATATTTTGTGTGGCCGCCATTATTTTCCAGCACTGCCTTAACCCTCTTGGGCATGGAGTTAACCAGAGCTTCACAGGTTGCCCCTGGAGTCCTCTTCCACTCCTCCATGACGACATCACAGAGCTGGTGGATGTTAGAGACCTTGCGCTCCTCCACCTTTTTATTTGAGGATCTCCCACAGATGCTCAATAGGGTTTAGGTCCGGAGACATGATTGGCCAGTCCATCACCTTTACCCTCAGCTTCTTTAGGTCATCTTGGAGGTGTGTTTGGGGTCATTATCATGTTGTAATACTGCCCTGCGGCCCAGTCTCCGAAGGGAGGGGATCATGCTCTGCTTCAGTATGTCACAGTACATGTTGGCATTCATGGTTCCCTCAATGAACTGTAGCTCCCCAGTGCTGGCAGCACTCATGCAGCCCCAGACCATGACACTCCCATCACCATGCTTGACTGTAGGCAAGACACACTTGTCTTTGTACTCCTCACCTGGTTGCTGCCACACACAATCTTGACACCATCTGAACCAAATAAGTTTATCTTGGTCTCATCAGACCACAGGACATGGTTCCAGTAATCCATGTCCTTAGTCTGCTTGTCTTCAGCAAAGTGTTTGCAGGCTTTCTTGTGCATCATGTTTAGAAGAGGCTTCCTTCTGGGACGACAGCCATGCAGACCAATTTGATCCAGTGTTTGTCGTATGGTCTGAGCACTGACAGGCTGACCTTCCACCCCTTCAAACCCTGCAGCAATGCTGGCAGCACTCATACTCATTTTTTAGCATTGATCACTGTATTAGTGTCAGTGGTCCCCAAAACGTGTCAGTTAGTGTCAGAATGTACGCTGCAATATCGCAGTTCCGCTATAAGTCACTGATCGCCGCCATTACTAGTAAAAAAAGAATAAAATAAGAATAAATAAAAATATCCCATAGTTTGTGGACACATTGGGGGTTGTTTACAAAAGGCAAATCCACTTTGCACTACAAGTGCAAAGTGCACTTTAAATTGCACTGAAAGTGCACTTGGAAGTGCAGTCGCTGTAAATCTGAGGGGTAGATCTGAAATCAGGGGAAGCTCTGCTGATTTTATTATCCAATCATGTGCAAGCTAAAATGCTGTTTTTTATTTTCCTTGCATGCCCCCCCGGATCTACAGCGACTGCACTTCCAAGTGCACTTTCAGTGCAATTTCAAGTGCGCTTTGCATCAATATACGCCTATTGGGATTTTTTTCTTTACCAAAAATATGTAGCAGAATTTAGATTTTTTACTTTTTTTTATTGGATATGTTTTATAGCAGAAAGTAAAAAAATATTGTTTTTATTTTTGCAAAATTGTCTGTTTTTATTTTAACGCAGAGGTGATCAAATACCACCAAAGAAAAGGACATACATTTTATTTGGGTACAGTGTTGCATGACCGTGCAATTTTCAGTTAAAATAATGCAGAGTTGTATCACTAAAAATAGCCTGATCATGAGAGGGGGGGGGGGGGTAAATCTTCTGGAGGTCAAGTGGTTAATGTAGCAACAGAGTTGCTTCATGTCTTTAAAATGTTAACTGTTTTCCTTACACTAGATGGAGACAAAGTTCTCTTTTTCTCCTGTATAGTTAAAGATATTTTTGATCACATTAAAGATGTTTTTCACTTCATCAACATCCCAACCAATCAGCTGTTTTACAGTTACCTATTTCCAAGTAATAATTATAACTCTTAGACCCCTTCCACACTGGGGCTGCGCTGTGTTAGCGGTAAAGCGACGCTAGTTTTTTGGCCGCTAGCGGGGCGCTTTTAAATCCCCACTAGCAGCAGAATAAAGGGTTAAAAACCACACGCATAGCGGTGCTTCCAACGTATTTTGGAAGCGCTGCCCATGCATTCCAATAGGCAGCGGCGGTTTCCTAAACCGCTCCAAAGATGCTGCTCACAGGAGTTTATATAACGTCCGGCAAGCGCACCGCCACAGTGTGAAAGCACTCGGCTTCCACACTGGGGTGGCATGGGAGGCGTTTTTCAGGCGTTATTTTTAGCACTAAAAGGCCTTCTGTGTGAAAGGGGTCTTAAGACTCTGTTCACACTGGTGCGATTTCAGATGTGACTTGAGTCGCAGAGAATAACATGACAATGGAAATTACTTTGTTTTCCATGGTGCCCGTTGCCATCAATGCGACTCAGCACAGTGCGATCATGGAAAAGGTTCCTGTACTACTTTGCTGAGATTCCAGCATGATTTTGACCCCATAGAATATACAATCCTTATCCAAGTTGCATCCAAGTAGCACTACATACTCGCACTGAAAGCCGGATCAAAATTGGATCACAGCAGTGTGATCCTGGCCTAAAATGTATGTTACTGCAACAAACACTAATGAGCTTGTCAACAACCGTATTTCGGTACATGCAAAGCAAGGTACTGGCCGTGGCCGGAGATATCGTGGACCTTTTTAAATATCTTTGATGTAATCATCCATTCGTCTTGAATAAATAATCGCTTGTTTTATTGTACTTCACCATGGGAGGCAATTTTATTTTATTTCCTATGTGAACCGGAGCCTTGGGTTGGTATATTAACCACTTCAGCTCCGGAAGATTTTACCCCCTTCCTGACCAGAGCACTTTTTGCGTCGCTTTAACTGACAATTGCGCGGTCATGCAACGTTGCACCCAAACAAAATTGACATTCTTTTTTCCCCACAAATAGAGCTTTCTTTTGGTGGTATTTGATCACCTCTGCGTTTTTTTGTTTTTTTTTGCGCTATAAACAAAAAAGAGAGCGACAATTTTGAAAAAAAAGCAATATTTTTACTTTTTGCTATAATAAATATCCCCCAAAAATATATAAAAAAAACACATTTTTTTCCTCAGTTTAGGCCGATATGTATTATTCTACATATTTTTGGTAAAAAAAAAAAAATCGCAATAAGTGTATATTGATTTATTTGCACAAAAGTTATATCATCATCAGCATCTACAAAATAGGGGATAGTTTTATGGCATTTTTATTACTTTTTTTTATTAGTATTTTTTATGGCGGCAATCTGCGATTTTTATTGTGACTGCGACATTATGGCGGACACATCAGACACTTTTGACACTATTTTGGGACCATTGACATTTATACAGCGATCAGTGCTATAAAAATGCACTGATTGCTGTGTAAATGACACCGGCAGTGAAGGGGTTAACCACTAGGGGGCGATCAAGGGGTTATGTGTGTCTTAGGGGGATGGGCTTCAAGTCACATGACAGCGATCACCGCTCCCGATGACAGGGAGCAGTGATCTCTGTCAGGTCACTAGGCAGAATGGGGAAATGCCTTGTTTACAAAAGGACTTCCCCGTTCTGAGGCTCCGTGACACGATTGCTGGGAGACCGGTGGACATCGAGTCCGCCGGTCCCGAGGGCATGGTCATGCTGCCTGCTATCCCCGGCTCTTAAAGGGGACGTACAGGTACGCCCATTTGCCCATCGCTGCCATTGTGACGACGTATATCGGCGTGCGGCAGTCGGCAATTAATGTACTTCACCATGGGAGGCAACTTTATTTTATTGTTTATGTAAACCGGTGCCTTGGGTTGGTATATTAAGAGAATATAGTCTGGAGATTGGATATCGTTATTCCCTGCATGTGTCCTATAGGCTGATTATTCACGGCAGGGTCTGTATTTTGGAGCCTGGAAGTTGGATATCATCACCACTTTGGATCCTAAAGGCTGTTTATTCACTATATAGAGGTGAGAGTTCTGTGAGCATTGAGCAGTTGTGTGAAGGCACTGGATTTATTTTATGGATGGAAGTTTATTAACAAGGACTTTTTTCATTCACTGACACTTGGACAATTGATTGGGATTCAGTTTATTGAGATCACCATTGCACTTTTTTATTACTTGATTTATTCATTCACAGATATATGGACATTTGCTTTTGTATCACATATTATTGTTTTATACTTTATATCATATTGTGAGGAACTGCACAGATCACTATTTATTTCAATTGGTACATCGCTGCTTGTTTCTGGGTTTAGGGCATGCACATCCCCGCCTACATCCACTGTGATTGTACACAGCAGGAGTCTGCCAGCAGGCCCCGGCCAATCACAGCCACTCTGTACAGAGAGAACGGTCTCTCAGTTTCTTATCCCTGCAAAGCAGGGATAAGAAACAAAGAGATCTTTAGTAAAAAGCAGCACGCACTACACACATTAAACATTGTTAGGCACACATTTAACTCCTTGATCACCCTAGATGTTAACCTATTCCCAGCCAGTGTTATTAGTACAGTAAGGTTAGGTTCACACGTATGCTAATTGGATGCGCTTTAAACCGCATCCAATTCGAATGACATGTGAAAGAAGATTTTTATGAGCTCGAAAGAGCTTTTTATTGTGCCTGTTCACCTATGTCCGGTGAAGCTGGAGTGTAGATTCAGTGTGAATTGAAAAAGAGTCCTGACCTGATCCCGATCAAAAAACGACCTGAAACACTGAACAACTACTTTGTCAATTAGCTGTGAAAATGGAGAATCAGTTTGCACCGCACATGTGTGAACCCAGCCTGACAGTGTATAGTATTAGAGCTGATCACTGTATTAGTGTCACTGGTAATGTCAGTGGCAGTTAGTCAGTTCCCCCCTAGCGTCAGTTAGTGTCAGATTTCCTGCCGCACTCAGTCCCAAGCACACTCATTATAAGTCAAAGACATAATCTTTGATAATAATATATTATAACCAAAGACAAGTAGCAGAATACAATTTGGCCAACTTGCAGATGGCACATGAGATGTGCAACATGCATACCCTATAGTCGAAGGGGAACAGGACTGGAGAGAGAGGACTGAGCAGCAAAGAATAAGCAAAGCTAAGGAACTGGAGCTGGAGAAACTAGCAGAAGTCACACATGGTGCACAGCATTAGAGCAATATAGCAGGAGGTGAGCGAGGCCCGAAGAGAGAGGAGGATCAGAAAACCAGAGGATCAGCAGAGCTGGGGCTACTACTGAGTGGGGGATCAGCAGAGCTGGGGATACTACTGAGTGGGGGATCAGCAGAGCTGGGGATACCACTGAGTGGGGGATCAGCAGAGCTGGGGCTACTACTGAGTGGGGGATCAGCAGAGCTGGGGATACTACTGAGTGGGGGATCAGCAGAGCTGGGGATACTACTGAGTGGGGGATCAGCAGAGCTGGGGATACTACTGAGTGGGGGATCAGCAGAGCTGGGGCTACTACTGAGTGGGGGATCAGCAGAGCTGGGGATACTACTGAGTGGGGGATCAGCAGAGCTGAGGATACTACTGAGTGAGGGATCAGCAGAGCTGAGGATACTACTGAGTGGGGGATCAGCAGAGCTGGGGATACTACTGAGTGGGGGATCAGCAGAGCTGGGGCTACTACTGAGTGGGGGATCAGCAGAGCTGGGGCTACTACTGAGTGGGGGATCAGCAGAGCTGGGGCTGCTACTGAGTGGGGGATCAGCAGAGCTGGGGATACTACTGAGTGGGGGATCAGCAGAACTGAGGATACTACTGAGTGAGGGATCAGCAGAGCTGGGGCTACTACTGAGTGGGGGATCAGCAGAGCTGGGGATAATACTGAGTGGGGGATCAGCAGAGCTGGGGATACTACTGAGTGGGGGATCAGCAGAACTGAGGATACTACTGAGTGGGGGATCAGCAGAACTGGGGATACTACTGAGTGGGGGATCAGCAGAGCTGGGGATACTACTGAGTGAGGGATCAGCAGAGCTGGGGATACTACTGAGTGGGGGATCAGCAGAGCTGGGGCTACTACTGAGTGGGGGATCAGCAGAGCTGGGGCTACTACTGAGTGGGGGATCAGCAGAGCTGGGGCTACTACTGAGTGGGGGATCAGCAGAGCTGGGGATACTACTGAGTGGGGGATCAGCAGAGCTGAGGATACTATTGAGTGAGGGATCAGCAGAGCTGGGGATACTACTGAGTGGGGAATCAGCAGAGCTGGGGATACTACTGAGTGGGGGATCAGCAGAGCTAGGGATACTACTGAGTGGGGGATCAGCAGAGCTGGGGCTACTACTGAGTGGGGGATCAGCAGAGCTGGAGCTACTACTGAGTGGGGGATCAGCAGAGCTGGGGCTGCTACTGAGTGGGGGATCAGCAGAGCTGGGGATACTACTGAGTGGGGGATCAGCAGAACTGAGGATACTACTGAGTGAGGGATCAGCAGATCTGGGGCTACTACTGAGTGGGGGATCAACAGAGCTGGGGATAATACTGAGTGGGGGATCAGCAGAGCTGGGGATACTACTGAGTGGGGGATCAGCAGAACTGAGGATACTACTGAGTGGGGGATCAGCAGAACTGGGGATACTACTGAGTGGGGGATCAGCAGAGCTGGGGATACTACTGAGTGAGGGATCAGCAGAGCTGGGGATACTACTGAGTGAGGTATCAGCAGAACTGGGGATACTACTGAGTGAGGGATCAGCAGAACTGGGGAAACTACTGAGTGAGGGATCAGCAGAGCTGGAGCTACTACTGAGTGAGGGATCAGCAGAGCTGGGGCTACTACTGAGTGGGGGATCAGCAGAGCTGGGGATACTACTGAGTGGGGGATCAGCAGAGCTGGGGATACTACTGAGTGGGGGATCAGCAGAGCTGGGGATACTACTGAGTGGGGGATCAGCAGAGCTGGGGATACTACTGAGTGGGGGATCAGCAGAACTGAGGATACTACTGAGTGGGGGATCAGCAGAACTGGGGATACTACTGAGTGGAGGATCAGCAGAGCTGGGGATACTACTGAGTGAGGGATCAGCAGAGCTGGGGATACTACTGAGTGAGGGATCAGCAGAACTGGGGATACTACTGAGTGAGGGATCAGCAGAACTGGGGAAACTACTGAGTGAGGGATCAGCAGAGCTGGAGCTACTACTGAGTGAGGGATCAGCAGAGCTGGGGCTACTACTGAGTGGGGGATCAGCAGAGCTGGGGATACTACTGAGTGGGGGATCAGCAGAGCTGGGGATACTACTGAGTGGGGGATCAGCAGAACTGAGGATACTACTGAGTGGGGGATCAGCAGAACTGGGGATACTACTGAGTGGGGGATCAGCAGAGCTGGGGCTACTACTGAGTGGGGGATCAGCAGAGCTGGGGATACTACTGAGTGGGGGATCAGCAGAGCTGGGGATACTACTGAGTGGGGGATCAGCAGAGCTGGGGATACTACTGAGTGGGGGATCAGCAGAGCTGGGGATACTACTGAGTGGGGGATCAGCAGAACTGAGGATACTACTGAGTGGGGGATCAGCAGAACTGGGGATACTACTGAGTGGAGGATCAGCAGAGCTGGGGATACTACTGAGTGAGGGATCAGCAGAGCTGGGGATACTACTGAGTGAGGGATCAGCAGAACTGGGGATACTACTGAGTGAGGGATCAGCAGAACTGGGGAAACTACTGAGTGAGGGATCAGCAGAGCTGGAGCTACTACTGAGTGAGGGATCAGCAGAGCTGGGGCTACTACTGAGTGGGGGATCAGCAGAGCTGGGGATACTACTGAGTGGGGGATCAGCAGAGCTGGGGATACTACTGAGTGGGGGATCAGCAGAACTGAGGATACTACTGAGTGGGGGATCAGCAGAACTGGGGATACTACTGAGTGGGGGATCAGCAGAGCTGGGGATACTACTGAGTGGGGGATCAGCAGAGCAGGGGATACTACTGATTGGGGGATCAGCAGAACTGGGGATACTACTGAGTGGGGGATCAGCAGAACTGGGGATACTACTGAGTGAGGGATCAGCAGAACTGGGGATACTACTGAGTGGGGGATCAGCAGAACTGGGGATATTACTGAGTAGAAAAAGCATCACAAAAGCATCAAAAACACATCAAAAAAGCATGCTGAAGTGGTAGGCACTTTAATGTATGCTAAAATCAAAGTAACTGTAAACAAGCACTGAAAATCCTCCTCTTCAGAGAAGCCTACCCGTTCCACACCTAACAACTGTATTTTTATTTTCTTTATCAGCACATCCCCCACGGATATTACCTTTTGTATCACTTGATCCTCATTGTAAGTTCTAATGAGCAGGGCCCTCTGATTCCTCTTGTATTGAAGTGTATTGTAACTGTACTGTCTGCCCTAATGTTGTAAAGCGCTGCGCAAACTGTTGGCGCTATATAAATCCTGTATAATAATAATAATGATAATAATAATAATAATAATGGTACTTCAGTACCATGCGATTTGGTGTTGTGTGTTTTTAAAACGTAGTGCATGCACCACTTTTACTACATTCTGGGGCACCGCACAGGAACACAGTGTGCATTCCTGTGCAATTTAGGTGTGAACCGGCCCTCACATATTATTTAGTTAACATGCGTTCACAGATACTACAGTTCAATACTAACAGACTCATAGCACTGTTTTTTTTAACCCTGTAATCACAGAATTCCCAAATAAAAATACATCTGCCATGATTGTAATGTTTGCATAGTTTATTGATTTGTTACAATGAAAAAAAAAGTATTTTTTTTAAGGAAAATACTAAAAAGACATTGTAAAAAATGGACGATAATGACATAAAGCATGTTTGTAATTCGATGTATAATTAACGACATTAGGTGCCTGATCCAACTCGTAAGATTACATATATCAGCTTATTTTGTAAGACAAAGTACAATCTGCAAAGTGCTGTAACCTTTTGCAACCCAGCAGAATTGATCTTTCACTGGTAAGCTGAGATCTGATTGGTTGCTGTGGGTTGCTGCATTTTGTACGTTATTGCTACTCTTTGCTTTGTTTAAAGAGACTCTACCACCAGTCCATACATCTCAACATGCATATTTAATGCATGGTATTTACCTTGTGTAGACATCTAAAAGCCATGAGATTGCTGCTGGGTGATGCCATCTTGGATGAGAAGTCAGCAGCCCCAGCAGACTCATAGCTATCACTCAAGTGACACTCTCTAAAAGCAGCTACTTATGCTTACTATTAGATCACCGCTTCTGGGTCTGAGTGGCAGCCGGGTTCTTCATAGAGGCAAAAGCACTGATTGGTTGTTTCTGTTGGAACAGCCAGTCGGTGCTTCTGTCTGCACTTAAGGCAGGGTTCACACTATTGCGAATTGTATGTGGGTTTCCCCGCATCCAATTTGCATGTCAAGAACCCCGGATTGGCTCTCAATGGAACCAGTTCACACAGCTCCGGGAAGGCTGCGGAGCAAATTGCACTGGAGTTCTGTGCACCTTCTGTTCCGTTTCAGGTCCGAATTCAGCCAAAAATTCAGCCCAAGATCGGACATGAAATGGTAAACAGGGACGCACCGGATCCCTGCTGTGAACCACTTAGCACGGAGATGTGAACCCAGCCGAAATCCATCAGTCAAAAGAATCCAAAAAATAGTGACCCACCAGTACTCAAAAGACGTTGGAAGCACCTAATAGATAAAAATTCATGAACATCCAGGTGAGACTAGTGTTAGCTTTGGTTAGGGGCCAACAGAAGGTAAGGGCATACCTATAGAGTAAGGAAATAATGTGCAGCACAAGGTGCATGGGAGGACCTTCAGTTTAATGGAAACCCAATAAATGGACAGCACAGCATGAATCTTGTGATACAACCCAAATGGGTATGGGGGGAAAGTCATGGCTTCTTTCCCTTATAACAATACATCAGCAAACTACTGGCAAGACTAAATATGGTTGGGGCGCCGATGTGCAAATGTTGACTTTCAGAAAAAGTGTGCACCATAAGATGTACAAGAGGACCTTCAGTTTACTGAAAACTACAGTATGAGCCTTGCGATACAACCTGGATGGGTATTTGGAGCAAAGTCATGCCTTCTTACCCATCTAATGATGCCTCAGCAACCTATTGACAGAATACAATTTGGTTTGGTTGGTATTGACTTTCAGAAAGTCAATATTTGCATAGGGTATTTGAGGTGTTCTGCCTGTGCGTTGAAGAGGCTTCCAGTAGAATGCTCACACACTTTGCATAATAAACAGGTTCAGTTTTCTGAGGCTTCCATCTTGTTCTGCTTGGGCCTGATCCATGGCTGTATGTTGGAATTTGCGTGCAGGCACTAACTGGCTGTTTTGATAGAGGCAGTTAGGATATTCCTCCACTAGAACACATATTTCAGCAGCAGCTCAGACCCTGAAATAGTGTTCTTTCTGTAAGATAAAAATTCCAGAAAGGTATTTTTGCAGCTTCCAGTGAACTTATCACTAGGTTGGATAGCAGGGGAAGGGAAATCAATATAACTGTAGGGACCGACTTTACATGCATACTACATAACAGTTCAGTTTTGAATCTCAAGTACAGGTTTACTTTGAAGCAGTCCGAATACTAATTAAAATGTTGAGTTGTTTGGTTTATAGCCACACACAGAATTTAATTAGTCAGGTCAACCTATGTTACCAACAGCCATGTAATAAGAATGCAATGCCTGTTACATCTAAAAAACAAAGTTGCGCACAAAATACTAAACTAATAACACTTTTCAGGCAACAATGCAACTGTGCTTAAAGTGTATCTAAAATCAAAACTTTTTGGGAGGATAAAGAAGGATGATCATGCTCTTTGAGTTCATCCTAGTAATCATTGTCATCAGAAAAGTATAATGTGATGGGAAATCCAAAATTTTGAGTTGCTATCAGATCAGGAGAAGATGGGAGATCTTCATATAGGAAAGTCTCTTCTCAGAGGGCATTTTCCTCAATTTGAATACATTTCCTCTAGCTTCATGTTGCACCCATAGGCCAGGAGGTGAAGGGAAGTCTTTCCAAAGTGATTAAATACAAAACACTTTTTTATTTGTTTATTTTTATACTCTTTAGGTCCGAAGGTCCAAATAATTCACCTTTCTTTAACAGTTTATAATCCATATGCAACCAGATTTTCTGACCCGTTCACAGAGTCCCTAGATGGCAAGTGGTGAGGTGGGGCATAACTGGCCTATGTATTCACCTTACTCAGATTACTAGCAATAAAAAGATGTCAAAAGCAGAGAGGCCTTGTTCTTCATGGTGATGGTTTAAATCATGGGTGCTCAACCTGTGGCCCTCCAGCTGTTGCTGAACTACAAGTCCCATCATGCCTCTGCCTTTGGGAGGTCATGCTTGTAACTAGCAGCTTTGCATTGCCTCATGGGACTTGTAGGTTGTGTATATGGGGGAGCATAGTCTGTTTGTGGGGGCTTTTGACTTTCAATTTTGATCAGATCCTATCTTTAAAGGTTCCGAGTTTTCTAAGTCAAACAGAATGTCTGCTTTTTTGCAAGCCTCCTGTCCCCTTCAACAGAAATGGCTTTAAAAAAATCTGTAGACAATGTATATGTATATTGGACCCTGTCTCTGATACTTCATGGCAGAGCTAGGAGCTTTAGATCCCCTGGGATGGCATTCTTGCAATGGCCTGGAGTTGATTGGCATGGGATTTTGAGCTCCCAGCGCTTGCAGAAGGCATGATAAAATCACCCAGAGGTTGGGTCAAGGTAAGCATATATTTTTTTCCTGGTGAATGATTTGATAAAAATGGCTTTTTAAAGCTATTTGTGTCGAGGGACAGGGGCCTGGCCAAAAAATGGACCCTAAGTTTAACATGAAAGGTCCTCTCTAAACCAGCAACTGCGAGTAAACTGGTGAAACGTATCCATCAAAAATTATAGAGCATGCCAAGTCTCTCAAAGCCTTCTTCCTGACTAAACACTAGATTGTACCGCTAACTTATACGTATGTGTGTATTGTGAGAACAGAGCAAATTTTAAGGATATGTCAGGAGCATATGCGCTCCTGCTCCATCATTTCTGCTGGTTCCAGCATCCTGGTTTTGGCTATGGCATTCTCCTTGTCTGTTTGTCCACCAGCAAGGTGGTTAATTGTGGCCAGACACTGGGTGGAGACCAGATCTGATATAACTCAGCCACACTGTCTCATGCTTATGATATTGCATTTGTAACACGTTGTCCAAACGCCATGTCTGTCTGCTTTGCTAGATTGGATTTCCCTGTGTATTACCTTGGACTGGATAATGACAATTCTCTGAACTCTGCCTGCCTTTTACCTGGATTGTTGTTGAACCACTCTGCCTGTCTGCCAACAGCAAGTACCTGTTTGCTTTGCTCAGTTTGTGGCTGCCCTGGCTTGGTGGCCAGGCACTATAGGATTGTGTATAAGTCCTGGGGGTAACTGGGTACCTGTAGGCCTGCTTGCCTTATAGGAAAGGGGGCCGCTATGGGTGAAGAACACAGAAGCTAGCTATAGGGTCTGACCATCTGCGTTTAGGGTAAGGGTACAAAAACATTTCCATTTATTGTTTACAAAGTATGCTCTGTGAACATGATGGACTTCAGTATGTCGAAGTTGTACCGCTAACCTATACGTATGTGTGTATTGTGAGAACAAAGCAAATTTTAAGGGTATGTCAGGAGCATATGCGCTCCTGCTCCATCATAGCTGCTGGGTCTAGAATCCTGGTTTTGGCTATGGCATTCCCCTTGTCTGTCCTATAAGTCCTGGGGGCAACCGAGTACCGGTAGACCTGCTTGCCTTATGGGAAAGGGGGCTGCAGGAACACAGTAGCCAGCTATAGTGTCTGACCACCTGCGTTTGGGGCAAGCGTAGCAGGGTAAAAAAAAAATTCTATTGTTTAAAATGTATGCTCTGTGAACAAGATAGAATATAGTATGTTGGTTTTTAAAAGGGACAATCTTGAAATGACATAACAGACCTCTCTAGAACTATAGCCTCTGACACTCAAACACCGCCCCATCCACGAGGGCACTAGTCATGAAAAGGCTTCTCAAATACTGTAGAAATCCTATTCATTCCTATGTGACTAGTTCACATCTCTGCAGTGCAGTTAGGCACGTTTTTAAATGTTTTTATATTTTTGTGCATTTACTTGTGTTAAGCGGGTCTAGCGGAATGAATGGTGAATACATTAAATGCATGCTTACAAAATAGAGACAGGGAAAAGCACAGGCTTTTTGTAGAGTGACCAATTAAATTGCAGCTGTCATTTTCTAGTGTAGGTTACAAAATGAAAGCTGAAATTTGACTAGTCGCTGTGAGTAGAACGTTACTGTTTTGCTAATCCAAACCCATAGTGGCCCATCACATGTTAAATTTTCCAACCCATATTACAAAAAAAGACATAGGAAACAAGAAGTTTATAGTTTATAGTTATGATGGAGATACTTTGGCTCAAGATCAGGTGAAACAAGTTAGTTTCCAACAATTCTTTGGGACACAGACTCTGGAGTTAAATTTGGTTATCATGTAATACAATTTGCAAATCTAGGGTTTAGGTTTTTGTCCACGCTGTCTGCTGGCTGTCTTTTTTTAGTTACAGTACAGGCAGTACCTCCTGTTGCTGCATAGAACGGTTGAGAGCTGTCCAAAAAGATTAGAGGATGACCATAGTCTGTATACCTATCACCAAAGTTTTGTCTACAGTGATCTTCAGTCAAGCTGTTATGTTCCCTCTCACCCTTCCGGTGTCAAGGCAGTCCTACTTGGGGGTATTGTCATCTATTTTTGTGGGTAGACTGTGTCTGAGTCAGTAATCAGGTGGACTAGTACAACTTTATTTTTTTGATTGTCTCTTTCAAAGGTTAAAATTGAATTTTAACGCATTCCCAATAAGGGGCCAGAGCCATGTTTTGCCACATCTATGGTGGCATGTGTCTTATTATTGTCTATTATGGTTTATATTTAATAGTGTTGGGTCGGTGTATCATGGGGTTCTACATTCCTATGTGTAAGAAGAAAGCAACATTGGTCAGCGTCCCATTTATCATTGCGTCTGACTGTTTTGCCTTGTTAACTGTAACCAATCAGATTTCGACTATCCATCCTAATTTTGATATGTGAAAGATTAGACAGTACACATTTTCTTTTTACTAAAACATCTTTTTCAACACACTACAATAAACAGGACATAGGTGATATAATAAGGGTATCATGGAATTGTGGTCATTTTTGTGACATCACGGTCAAAGTACCAAAGGACAAGGAAAAGTACAGATCTAGCCATGGGCCCAGTCTAACACTGCCTCAAGATCAGGGTGAATGGCATAAAAGGACATATATACAAGGCACGTTATGTATCTACATATATACAGCGCGTACCAAAAAAGGACACAGGGGGGGCCTAGACAATAGAAATGGTGAGGAGGGCATACAAGGAATGATAGGACAACATGGAGCAAATGATTGATTATTGGTGTGAAATTCTAGCTATGAAATATCTACAGTCACAAACAAATGTTTTTGTACGGATCGAGAGTCCTGTCCAAGATGTTTGGACCTTGGCTGTTGCCCAACTCACACGTATCTTTTCATGCAATATGGCTTATTGGCGGTGGGGAGGCCATATTGCGGCCGCATGATCTGGAGACTGGACCCCGATCTGATTGTCGGATACATCACAGCGTCTTCTTGCAGTATCAGGAGCTTTAAAATGGAACCACAGTCTTAACAATTTTTTTTGTTGCTGGTGGCCATAGGCTCAACTGTGGCGTGTCCAGCACACCCCTCGCCTCGTGGCTTGGAAATAGTCTCCCATCTATCCTGCCAGGCTTCAGTTAACAGTGGAAACCTGGCTGTGGTGCAGACTGAACTCCTTGGCTTTAAGGCGAAGGCTGGCGATGCTGTCGGCCATGTTGACTCCCTGGGTGGGCAGTGTGGTTGGTGCAGAGGTGGTGTTTGGATTGTAAGGCGGCAAAGCGGCACTGTAGGAATGAACAAAGAGGACACAGTTTAGTCAGGAATGTGAAATACAAAATCCCTTTTAAAATAAATTTTCTGGGAAAAATATAGAGGATGCCATTGCTGATCTCTTCTAGTTACTTGGCAGTTACACTGAACCAGCGGCTTTAGTACTTTCTGAGCTGCTGACCAAGTATGCAGATCAGGAGTTCTGGCTACAATTGCTCCATGCTTGCTCCAGGTCATTGACTCAGAAAGTAATCAATCCAGGGACAGAAGCCAATAAATTAGAATTTCCAATAGGATAGCACCAATGACACCCAATATAGATATGCCTGTAAAAAAGGCTGTAAATATTTGATGCCAATCATAGGTGTGCGCAGCCTATTGCATTAGGTGTGCACCTCAAAGCTCCATGTGACATATTTACCGGCCTCTTCCCAGCTCTCCATCCTGAAACAATGGGGGGGGGGGGAGCAAGGGAGCTCACAGGGGGACCCGGGCAGCAGAAGGGACAGGAGGGGTGGCATATATTGGTACCAATCCCCTGTATTTTCCCCCTGTGGCAGCTGAATGTCGGAGAGAGAGGAGGAGAAGCCTACGTTCAGCTGCTGCAGGAGGGAAATGCAGATCAGTTCCACAAAATTCCACCCCTGCCGCCCCTCCTGTCCAGGTTCTGGGGGTCAGCAAGGAAGGATTGCAGTTTACCTGTCACCTGCCCACGATCACTGGGGAGATCGCGATTGAAGGGTTGCCAACCCCAGGATTAGGGTGTGCCCAGGCACACTTGGCACACCTCTTGCACACGCCTATGATGCCAATCTCCCTGCAATGCTCGGTGGTTCCTCGTTTCGACCTCCACGTCACAACTGTATTGTGTACTGCATCCTGTAGTGATGTAGGGGTCAGCAGAAAGAGTCCTGCTGGGGAAACAGGAGATCTCCTTCAAATATACCAACAACTAGGTTTCTGACCAATTTAAAGGAGTGTACATAAGGTATACAATTGTAATGTGTGTGGCCAGCTGTGTTTCAAATTAGAAGTGTCTAGTCAAGTCCACCAACTGTATTAAAAACTGCTCTGGTACATGAAATTTGGAGAAAACGCTTGAATCTGGTTAATTGCTGGTTGGCAATAAATTGCGTTAACCTATTTTAGTTCATATTTTAAATGTAACCCATTGCATTTCTTTACAGATATACTTTTTTTAACCATAATCCATACTGGATTGTTCAATAGACAGTGAAAACCGAAAAATGCACAGCAACTGATTGAAACCTAGATCATAGATAAGTACAGTGGCATCTGGGTATTTCACTACTCTGTGATTTTTTTCTTTTTTTTTTTTCTTTTACATGAACCAGAAAGTGCAATCTTATGTCACCTGTAGCTGTTAGAATTCCAGGACAGAAATTCCGGGGCCAGACTGGTTGGTCGAGGGGTGATCTGCTGCTCTACAAGGGGGTCTTGGCTGTACGATTTTAGCAGAGAAGACGATCGGCTGGCCAGCATGGCCCGCTCATTCCTTCTGAACTTGGCTCGCCTGTTCTGAAACCAGACCTAAAAAAGGACAAACTGTTAGAGGGTGTTTTTTAGATCTTCTACTATGCAACATGTAAATAAGCACTGAACTCAAGACTACACTTTGAGCAACATTATCCACGTAATGGCTCAAGAGCCACATGCTACCTCTAATATGCATCCCAGTAACTCAGATGAGTTAAAGGCTGAGAATCTCTGAACTAGAGACTAATGTCCATAACATATAACACTAGGAAAAGTCAACCTAACATCATCCAAGCTGTTCTTTTGGAACTGCGGAGAGGTTGCTGCAGATATATTAGTGGATGACATAGGTTTCTGTATATTCAAGTAAGAGGGCTGGTGGTAGACCTCGGATGGCTTCAAGGGCAATGAAGACCCCTTATGCAATATATAAGACATGGTTCTAGGTGTCAATCCGAACACACGATTAGTACTCATCTTTCTCAGCCCCAATAACTCCTCTTGCAGCTAACCTGTCCACCCCATTATCTCCTGTGCATAAAACTCACAACTCCTATATCCCCGTTTAGCCTTCTTCACTTTGCATGGTAGGTTTCTTCTCCTTCAGGCAAAGTAATTTAGGTGCACACTTGCTCTAGGGCAGTGGTTCTCAAACTGCGGCCCTTTGCTTGCCTTTTAACTGGCCCTTGGGGTACTTTTCCTTTCACTGATACAAGATACTATTCCTCCCACTGAAACCAACAATGGGGCAATATTATTGCTACTAACATAAACAATGGGGCACTAGTCCTACCATTGATGCCAACAATGGGCCACTCTTCCTCCCACTGACACCAGCGACGGGGCACTCTTCATCCTCCTAATGCCAATGATCCATTGTTTATTACATGGACGCCGGGACAATTTCTGCTCCCAATGGACACAGTCTGGCCTGCCTAAAGTCTGGAGGACAGCAAACTGGCCCTTTGGTTAGAAAGTTTGGAGACCCCTGATCTAGGGTAATAGGAACATTGAGGGTGTTTGGATATGACTAGGTAGGCACAACAAGCTTACATAGGTTAGCCTAGTTGCAGCAGCAATCGCCACTATCCCCATTCCAAATCCACTGAAGCAAAATATATAGGGGCTATCTGTATTGTCCTTCAATTGGCGTCATTAATCAAGACGTCAGCTGTGCTTACAACTTCTCCTCAAACATAGAAAAACTTTTCACAGCTATATTGGATCCTTGTACTAAATCATTTATAGATAGATAGATAGATAGATAGATAGATAGATAGATAGATAGATAGATAGATAGATAGATAGATAGATAGATAGATAGATAGATAGATAGATATGAGAGAAGGGCAACAAAACTGATAAGGGGCATGGAGGAGCTCTGCTATGAGGCAAGATTGGAGGAACTGAATTATCTTGAGGAGATTAAGGGGAATATGATCAACATGTATAAATACATAAGTGGTCCATATAGTGAACTTGATGTTGAGTTATTCACTTTAAGGTTATCACAGAGGACAAGGGGGCACACTTTGTCTAGAGGAAAGGAGATTTAGTCACCAAATACGAAAATGTTTCTTCACAGTAAGAGCTGTGAAAATGTGGAATAGACTCCCTCCCAGATGTGGTTCTGGCCAGCTCAGTAGATTGCTTTAACCACTTTAGCCCCGAAAGATTTGACTGCTCAATGACCAGGCCATTTTTTACGATACGGCACTGTTGCTTTAACTGACAATCGCGCGGTCGTGCAACGCTTTACTCAAACAAAATTGATTTCCTTTTTTTCCCACAAATAAAGCTTTCTTTGGTGGTATTTGATCACCTGTGTGATTTTTATTTTTTGCACTATAAACAGAAGAGCGACAATTTTGAAAAAAAAAACACTATCTTTTACTTTTTGCTATAATAAATATCCCAAATTTTTTCAAAAAAACCAAATTTTTTCCTCAGTTTAGGCCGATATGTATTCTTCTACATATTTTTGGTAAAATACATCGCAATAAGCGTATATTGATTGGTTTGCGCTAAAGTCATAACATCTACAAAATACGGGATAGATTTATGGCTTTTTTATTTTTTATTTTTTATCAGTAATGGCGGCGATCAGCGTTTTTTATTGGGACTGCGATATTGCTGCGGACAAATCGGACACTTGACACATTTTTGGGAACAGTGATATTTATACAGCGATCAGTGCTATAAAAATGCACTGATTACTGTATAAATGACACTGGCAGGAAAGGGGTTAACACTAGGGGGCGATCAACGGTTTAACTGTGTTCCCTCATTGTGTTCTAACTGTAGGGGGGATAGGACTGACTAGGGGAAGAGAGAGATCGGTGTTCATACTTAGTATGAACACATGATCTGTGTCCTCTCCCCTGAGAGAACCGGGATTTGTGTGTTTACACACGCACACACATTCTCGTTCTGTAATGAGCAATCGCGGGTGCCCGGCGGTTATCGTGCCCGCCGGGCACTCGCATCAGCTCTGGGGGACACACGCCGCCGGAGGCGTGTTAAAGAGCCGACGTACAGCTACGACGGCTCGAGCAGGGGAGCCAACCTGTCGCAGTATAACTACTGCCGCAGTAGGATCGGTTAAGAAAGGTCTGGATTCTTTCCTAAACGTACAGAATATAACTGGGTACTAACATTTATAGGTAAAGTTGATCCAGGGAAAATCCGATTGCCTCTCGATGGGATCAGGAAGGAATTTTTTCCCCTGCTGTAGCAAAATGGATCATGCTTTGCTGGGGTTTTTTGCCTTCCGCTGGATCAACTTTGGGTATAGGATTTTGTATATGGGATTGTATGATTTCTCTTTTTTTTTTGGTTTAACTAGATGGACTGGTCTTTTTTCAACCTAGCTATGCAACTATGGGATGAGAGATGCTCACATCATTTTATGTTACTCTTTAAAGATGTGAAATTCTTACCTGTACTCTGGCCTCACTCAGATTAACCCGTCTTGCCAAATCTTCCCTTACGAAAGCATCTGGGTAGTGGGTTCTCTCGAACACTCTCTCCAAGGCTTGAAGCTGGCTGCTGTTAAAGGTAGTCCTGTTCCTCCTCTGCTTCTTCTTAATCCGCGCACTTTTTGCACAACCAGAAATGGAGCTCTCACCTAGAACAAAAAATATAAACTGCATTAGAAGAGTACAGAGGCTGACCACAGAGCCATTCTTCCCACCACAATAGTACATTGTAGAGTTCGCCACAGCACCACCATCAATTAAGGTCAAAATCTTGGAGACTTTGTATTAGGACCACACAAGTACCAACTTTTTTTCTCTTTATTTTTTTTAGTGCTGATAAATTTAATGTATAAGGAAGCTGACTATATCGAGGATGCACTCAGCGTAAAGCACCAAAGAAAGTTAGTGTGTGTAAACCCAATCAACTTCTCTTATTTTGTACTATTTGGTCTGTTTAATATAGAGTTAAAAGGTTTGTTATATCTGATAAGAAATAAAAAAATACCTATATTTTGCCAGAAAACCTTTGTGCCAACACCTCATTCACCCTTGTGCGACTTGTCATACGACTTTGGACATCAAAGTCGTATGACCAGTCGTACCCCATGTTTTCCAATGATAACCATTCATAATATTGTAAGTGCGACTTAAAGTGTTACTAAACCCAGGACCCTGCATTCACTATATCTGGTCTCACACAGTACACAGAACATGGAAATGTAATTATATTAGTAAATATAAACTGCTGAATAGTTAATGAATTACTTTTGGTCTGACTTTCATGCAACTTGAGAGCCATAGACCCCAATGTTAACCCTCAAAGGTTGCATGAAAGTCATACCTGAATGTTTTACAAGCAACAGTGGGTCCAACTTTGCAAAGGGACAACAAGTCGCACCCATCCAAAGTTGCGTCAAAGTTGCACTCCAAAGTCGGTAGATCATTGGTGCTTTCCAACCATGAGTATAAAGAAAAGTGGAGATTAAGGGGCATATAGTTACATAGTAGGTTGAAAAAAGACACAAGTCCATCAAGTCCAACCTATGTGTGTGATTATATGTCAGTATTACATTGTATTTCCCAGTATGTTGTGGTTGTTCAGGTGCTTATCTAATCATTTTTTTAAACGATCGATGCTCCCCGCTGAGACCACCGCCTCTGGAAGGGAATTCCACATCCTTGCTGCTCTTACAGTAAAGAACCCTCTACGTAGTTTAGGGTTAAACCTCTTTTCTTCTTACATCTACATCAAAATCGAAAGTCTTTAATTTTTTTTTTCTTTATATAAAAAAAATGTGATATTTACCAGATTCAACCTCTAATAGTATATACAGAATATCCCTTCTGTCTGTTATTCTCAGAGTGAATTAGAAATTTAGCTCCCTTACCATATATATTTTTTTTACCACTGCATATAGATATTGAATACATTTTTTTTAACTTTACATATTAACTAAATTATAAACCATAATTTTTTTTTTTTTTATTATCCGATTAATCAAAACAATAATAGGCCAACTAATTGATTATGAAAATGTTAGTCGCAGCTCTAAATTGCTTCATACAGCTAATTCACTGAGTTCACCTTTTGTTTGCTGCAAAAGACCTGATGGAACTCTTTTGTGTTTGGAGGAACTTCACTTTAACCTATGCATGCAGAAAGGGTTCTTTACTGTAGAAGCCATGAAAATGTGGCATTGACTTCCGCAGAAGTTTAGGTTGCTTAAAAGTACTGGATGTGATTCTAAATGCACAAAATGTAAATGGCTACTGATATTTGTAAGAAATAGTATTGTGGAATGTTGATCATTAGCCGTTTTTTTATTTTTTTTTTCCTTTTTTTTTTTTTTAATAGGGGGCCAGGAAGGATTTTTACTACTAATACAAATACTTTAAAATAATTTTCTGCCTTTCTCTGAGTCAACAGTGTTCGGAGGATGTAACTCGATGGATCTGCATCTTCTTTTTAACCTGGGTAAGTAACTTTATGCCATTACTCATAGAAATCAGTCCAATGTTTGGCAAAGGTAATCACTCTATACATAATAAGCTATGCCCTATCTATACAGTTTGTTTTTTTGTAAAATGATTTTTTTTTGCTAATCGTGACAACTGTGTGTTTCGCCTGGCACTAAGTGTCCTACTTTATTATTTAAAAAATGTCAAGGGACCTTTACATAACTAGATCATAAAGTCTTGTTTACTGAAATCAGTACAGAAGTATACTTTATTTTTACCAGTAGAGGGCAGTAGACCTGGCTCACGGAATACCACATTTTTCTATCACAATAAGGTTTGGTTTTCTTTGTTTCTCAAAAAGACAAGAAAATTAAGATGAAATTTGAGCTGTAGCCAGAGCGCATTCATTTCCTGTACCACGTTATATCCTGGCTTGAAACATAAATGCATTTAAAGGCACTGTAAAAACACAAACTGCAATCATTTTGTACTCTACGTGTCTTTCAAGGGCCAATAAACCTGAAACAAGAGTTGGCGTATATAAAAGAACTATTAATAACATGTAGACCTAGCTAATAAACACATCATGATGACGATTCAATCTGGGCAATAAAGGCTGAAGAGACAAGTATTCTCGAACCAAGGTCAGAATGCGGTCCCCAGGGGCCATGAACCAAGTTGAGATATCTGTAGTTAGCAAAGCCCCAACAAAACTTTCAGCAATTTTAAAGTGAATCCTCCAGCCCTTTTAAACATCAAAGTCCTCTTTGGAGCAGCCACTTTAAGCAGCCAGATAAGCTGCCTTTATTGGCCAGAAAACCTTCCGATTATTTTTTTTATGAAGATCCCAAATTCTCCTACTTCAAGGCAAAGCTCTGCCACCTGACTTGACTGGCCATGGAGGCACTCTCAGGGGAAATGGCAGTTCTGGAGTCAGGTTCTTGACTATGGTATAGCCTATGCAAACCCCTCTTTACCTCTTAAATGCATGACCCCCCAACTTAACCTATTAAGTAACCAAACCACACCTGTTTTTGGAGTAAATTGGCCGCATCGGCCATTTTATTAAACATTTCAAACATAACCTTTTATTACAGAACACAATAATCCTTCAGATACATTTTAAACTAGTGTTGAGGATCCTTGGATAAAAGAGCCTTCAAACCACACATACACTATATTATCAAAAGTATTGGGACACCTGCCTTTACACGCACATGAACTTTATCCCAATCTTAGTCGATAAGGTTCAATATTGAGCTAGCCCACTCATAAATAAATGGACACTAAATTCTAAAACATTCCAGTAACCCCACATATGGCAAAATAGCACAAGCACATTGTGAAGCACAAAAACCGTGGACAAAAACTTTTTTTTTTCACTTTTTTTGGGTTTGTTTTCTTTGCACAAGAACAGGGCCAGGATAGTTGAGGAGATTTCCAATGCACTGCTAAAACCACCAAAAAATTTTTTTTCCCCATTGGGGAAAATTTTGTCAATCTTTCAAAAGTGTTATGTATTGTATGAGGACTTTTAACTTGGTCTCCTAATCCTAAATCTGATCTTCATCATTATGACTTGTACTTCCGTCGTATTATTCACTATCAATTCATGTGAAATAATGCTATTCTTCACACAACCACAGAAAAATTGATAATTTCAGACATTTTTGCAGCTATTCAACCTCCATCAACCATATACTGTATGTCCTAATGAAAAGTGTTGAATAATAGGGACAAATGGACTTTAACGGCACATATAGAAAAATAGCAAATTTTTAATGGTTCACATAAATTACAATACAGTACACATTTAATAAAACACATAGTTTATACAAAGAAAAGGACCCATTGATTGGCCCAAGGGGAATACCACTTGTATACTTCCTGTGGGGCTATACTATTTGTATATATAAAAAAAAAAGCCCGAACTGAGATACGGCATTGACTGTTGGGTATTCAAAAGTCCTTGAAGAGTTAAAAATTGCTCTACATGTTTCGCGACTGTAGTTGTCGCTTCTTCAGGAGCTTCTGTATTTCACGAATGGTGCTAAAGTGGATTTCAATGCTCACTCATACTGGTAAGACACAGCAGCTGAACAACCACCTCCTCAGGAGGGGAGGGAGACCACGGGACCAGGCACCGAAACAGCAGGAGACCAGCACATAAATTGGGATATGGGGGTGCACTAGATAAATAACTAGCCTTAGAACTGTCCATAAGCACTTATATAGGGAACAGGCCTGTCTTTAATTTATCGCAAAGTTCTAGGGCTATCTGCCTGGGGGAAAAACAGCTTAAACGGCCATGTGCTGGATCGGCAATGTTGGTAACGTATCCTGAGAAGAAAAGTGTTGCTGCTGGTAATGCCACATAAGGGGTAACCGGTCGGTTTGTATGCGAGGTAAAGCTGGATGCCGCCGTCCCTCAGAGCCTAATGAAAAGTGTGATAAAATGAGGAACTGTTGAACAGATTAAATATAACCATCTGCCATTTTGACCTTCATCACATGTCATATGGCATTTAAAAAAAAAAAAAGAAAAATTGCTCTCTGTTGCTCACCATCTCAAACCTTGTCTGTACCCACCTACCTCCAATACATTATGTAACTGAGAACACTGCTCAGGCAGCTTTGGACAAGGAAAACCTTCTATATTGCACCATAGGAACTGAATTTCTTTGCAGGTTCAGGCTGGCTCCACTATCATATACTGAAGAGGAGGTATGTACACGCATGTGGGATAAAGCTCTAATTTGTTCTCTTCACATCATGGGTTGCGAGTGTCTGTACTGACAAGAATGGGTTTTTTATGGAGCCATTTTAGATACAATTAATGCTGGCGGGCCATACGCTGGTAGAATTTCTTTAGAAAATAGTTAATTTTTAGAAAAATCGTTCAACTTTCGAATGGTTAACAGGGTCAAATTGCCACTTGTTTTTGACCACAGTGACAAGAAAATTCGCAGGATAGAAAAGTATTTAAGAAAGAACAACTTTCTAACAGTGTATGTGGTTTACATCCAGGAAAGTCCATCTACTCAAAAATCGATTGTTAAAAGCAAGCTTTTTCTGATGTTTTTTTGAACGTCATTCATCAAGTCATCAAATATACTGAATGAATGAATGTTCGGGCAAAAATCTACTAGTGTATGACCAGCTTTAGTCATTACTTAGGAACTGATGTTATATTATTGAGGGTGCTAAAACGCTTGTACGCTGTGTAGGGGATGCTTAGAGAGTGGTTTATTATTACAACAAATTGGACTGTGTAGTCTTTATTTTGCTTTTTTTAAACTTTATTAAGTGTCAGAAAATATCACTTCCTTTAACTATATGCAGTGACGTGGTATGGTGAGGTGCACTGCATAAAAATGCATACATGCTGCATTTCACAAATGCACATGTATGGTGTTAAAAGTGAATAGAAAAACCATAGTTTTCTATGTGCTATTGTGTTAAAATAGTTCTAAAGTAAATTTTTTGTTACCTTAATGCGTTTATGCATTAAGGTAAAAAATCTTCCAGTTCCTGTGTCCCCCCCCCCCCCCTAAATACTTGCCCGAGTCCTACATCGATCCAGTACTGTGCCCACCTGCAGGCCTTCTCTCTCCATTCTTACAAGCTTGGCTAAGAGCAGTGGGAGCCATTGGTTCCTGCCACTGTCAGTCAAATCCAGTGAGGGGGGAGCGTGGGGGGGGGGCGGTGTGGCTGAGCTGCTGTGTTTGTCTACGGAGGCACACAGCCATTCGGAAGTGCGTGTGACCCTATAGTAAGCGGGGTCCTATGGCGGCGCACAAAGAGGTGAAGCGGACAGCACCGGTGGGGGAACCCCAGAAGTGGAGGTTTAGGGCCGCTCTGCAAGTGCAATGCTCTTGCACAGAGCAGGCAAGTAGAAGATCTTTATTTTAGTTTTGAAAAATGTACTTTACTGCCTCTTTACGCTTTGCCTTGATCTATGCAGGTCAATGCAGCTTAACAGACATGGTGAGGATGAGTCCTGAATCTCTCCCTTTCCAGCAACATATACTGCTCTTCTCTCACTCTTCTCCTGCTCTGTTTAGTTTGAGAAGAAAATATCAGGTACTTCCAGGTATGGAGGAGCATGTTCATCATTCCACGTGACAGCTTTGGACCAATCAACATGAGCTCTGTGCATACTACAACATAAACTACTTTAAGGGCGCATCGGCGCCTGCCATATGCGATCATAGAACCGGCCCCCATTCTTGAGCTGCCTCTCATTTATCCCAGGGTAAGTCCAGCCATTTATTGGATCTCAAACACGTTTCCTGATCCACCTGCAGACAAATGCTATGTTTGCAGTCTATGGTGACTGCAATACTCTACAATCTGTTTGTGACTGTGTTCCCCCTTTTCTTATATATCAGCACTACAGCTAAAAGCCGTGTTCCCTACCCATGGACACCTGACGTTATTTACCCCTGAGAGGTCTTTGATTTTTGGCCGCTACTGTTTCTGACCCAAGTCTACCTTCGATCGAAGTGCGATCACATGTATATAAGGTTTCATTGTTAGTTTTTACTTTCACCATACCTAATTGGTAAGTGAACTACCTTTTTTATGTATACCTTTTGTACGTCGGCACTTGAATCGTACTGTGTTTTAGATTCCCCCTTCTTTTCTCCCCCTCTTCCCCCCTTCTTTTCTCCCCCTCTTCCCCCCTTCCCCTTCCCCCCCCCTTTTTTCTGCTGCCTTTTTTTCCTTTCCCCCCCTTTCTTTTCACCTTTCCTCTACTCCTTCCCGCTTTTCTTTCCCCCCCCTTCCCCTCTCCTTTCGCCTCTTCGCTCTTTGTTCTCAGCTTTATCACTTATATAATTTCTACACGCTTATATACTTTTTACTTGAATTCAATTCATCCCTGTTCCACCTGTCCTCCTTACTTCGCGTATTGGTGCTCCCTTTGTCCCTTGAACTGGGTGACCCTAACCACCGGGCTTCGCCTCATTTCTTTTGGAGACCATAATCTTTCATAGGGCCTATCTCACAAGTCATTATATTTGGGGGCGTTTTTATTCTCGATATTGAAATCTATGCATTTGTACATTCTTTACCTTTTGATATTCTGTCATTGTGATAGTCTTTTTTTGTTGTCTCTTTTATGCATCTTGAATAGAATCTCTAGCTCCTGAGGAAGCGTTCTGTGCAACGTGAAACATGTAGAGCAACTAGAGAGCATCTCACCTCGGATCACCAGACCTGCAGCATCTTGCTTATTAGAGCCTTATGATTGTTTACTATTCAATGTTTGGGGAAGTATATTCTCAATAACGTGCTCTGTTTATAGATCTACATCTACTTTAAACTTCATATAAGCTTGCAGGGCAGGATCCCTATGGTGTACCAATACCAGGTTCTATGTCTAACCTGACTTGTTTTTAAATGTCCATTTGTCCTTTTATACTTTATCAATAAAAATCCCAAACATATCTATCCTTTTGTAGTTTAATACTGTTGTGCCTCCAAAGTCCCATTTCAAGATTTTATGTGTTTTCAAGTACAATGTTGGACGCTGGCACAAATTGCTATTGAGTACCTACAGAGTCACCCTGTATTTTGAGGTACTTGAGCACTAGGTCTTTCTGTTTGATAAACTACTCATAGCTCACACAGGGTGGATCCATCTGCTCCCAGGAGCCAAACCATGGGATAGAATGGTGAGTATGTGTGGCTAGAATTTAGGTAAAGCTATCTTTACCCTGCACAGGCACAACATAGTACTTTTTTATCCCTAGCAATGCCTGAACTGCCACACAGTTATATGAATCCTTGTGAATTGTCTCCTTGCACTGTGCCTCAGGGATCTGGGGATATAAAACAGGGCTGCACAGACTCCCCTCTCATCTTCTTATCTCGCTACACAGGAGGTTTGTGCAAAGCTGTGTCAGATGTCTGCACTTAACATGTGCTATGTATTATTCACAGCCAGGATGCAGAGAGGAATGACAAGGGGCCTCCCTTAAAAGTGTCTGAAATGTATGAATTACCTATAGCAACCAGCCACATCCCAATTGTCTTGCAAGTTAGATAAGGAAAAAAAACAGAACCATAGTTTTTGCTAATGCACTGGTCTGGATCTGAAAGAGCAGGAGTGGGAACTGGTGCCTGCCACCACTACAAATTTTCTCTAGTTGCTATTGCCAATATCTCCTATTCCCATCCAGTTTTCATAAATGAGGCCCAGCATGTCACCCAGAGCTTTCTCACCTGGAGTAATAAACAGAATAGAGAGATTCCTACTGAAGGCCTAAAAACCTTTCCATGGAGCCCAAAGCTGCCCCTGTAAGGCCAACCGTGAGATCCCATGAGGAAAGCCTGTTGCTTTATGACGATTCTGTAAAACAATTATGGCATAAATACACACATATCTGATGTGTGTGTGTCATAGTGCTGGACAGATAAAAGTGAGCATTGATTCTGATGGATACACAGCGGAGCACATTTTCTTTCGAGGAAACAGATCTGTGATGGAAGTATAATGTATGCTGACATTGTTCTAGTCTTAGGCTGCTACCTCTTTGATCACAATAAAGGGTCGTGATTATAAGCATTTGTGTGTGTACTGAGTGCCTACTACAAAGGCTCAATATCACTCAAGTTCTTATTTTAAATGTTCATTGGTTAAGAGTCAAATACAGCCAGGAAAAAAAAGCCTACCCCTTGAGCAGTGGATGTTGAAATCACGATGGCACGAACTAGAGCAGTGATTCTCAACCTTACTGAGACCAGGTAAATTCTTACAAAACCTTTCTTGCCCCAATAGTAGAAAAAATGTATTCAAACAATAAACTTATAGGAATGCAAAATATGTGTTGAAATACTGGGAGGCTTTAGATGGGGTGGGTGTTACTGTGGAAGGGATGAGGTTTCTGGAGGGGGTTAGGGAACTCTACAGTATCCTTGGTGACCCTGTAGATGATAAGGTTTCTGAAGGGGTTGGGTGGCTTTGCAAGGACACTGTAGGAGACTGAAGGGGCTAGGAGGCACACTAATTGGGAAGCACTGTGGGACACCATTCGAGGTTGGGGGCAATATAGGGTCTGAAGGCTCTGCAGCAGTTTGGGGGGCAGTGTGGGGTCGAGGGGGAGGGGGGGGCATAGGACAATGAGGGAAAGGAAGGATGCATTATGGGAGCTGTGAGGCACTGTAGTAGGTTAGGGGAACTGAGAATGGCAAGATGGCAGGAAATAGGGGGGCCAAAGTTTGGGAGTGGGCCATGGCCTGGTGGTTGAGAACCACTGTATTAGGAGATCTTTGGTAAGGCTTGATAAAGACTAGTGTCTCCAAACCACACTAAGAACAGCCAACAGTTTTTGGTGCTGTTAAGGGACTCTGTTCTTTATCAAGTCTTAACATAGGTACTCTAGTGTAGTCCATAGTCATTCCAATAATGTCCACTACTCAAACCCTAAAGAAGGGGAAGGCATTGACTGTATAACCTTTTTAACCACTTCCGGACCGACTCATGACGATATACGTCGGTACTTTGAAGAGGAATATCGATGATATGGCAGCAGCTAACTGCCATAGCCCCTGTATCATCCTCTTCAACGAGCGGTCCGGTTTCGGATAAAAGTAGTCTCTGTGGCGGATTCTCCACAAGATCACTTTTATCGGGCGTGGGGGAGGGCAACCCCCCCACCGCACTCCGGTCATCTCCGCCACTTACCGGTAGCGTCGGGGACGATCGGGTCCTCTTCCCTGCTTGGCTGGCTGCCAAGTGAGGAAAAGATGGCCCAATGCTTGTATAGGAGAAATTTTTACTTTTTTTTTTCAAATTTACTTTTTTTAATTTTTTTTATTACATTTTAGTGTAAATATGAGATCTGAGGTCTTTTTGACCCCAGATCTCATATTTAAGAGGACCTGTCATGCTTTTTTTTTCTATTCCAAGGGATGTTTACATTCCTTGTAATAGAAATAAAAGTAACCCAAATGTTTTTTTTATAAAAGGACAGTGTCAAAATAAAAAATAAAATAAATAAGAAAAAAACCCACATATGAAAACTGTGTTCAAACCACACATGTGAGATATCGCCACTATAGTTAGAGCGAGAGCAATAATTCTAGCCCTAGACCTCCTCTGTAACTCTAAACTGGTAACCTGTAGAAATTTTTAAATGTCGCCTATTCATATTTTCTAAGGGTAAAAGTTTGTCGCCATTTTACGAGCCGGTGCAATTTTGAAACGTGACATGTTGGGTATCAGTTTACTCGGTGTAACATTATCTTGCACAATATAAAAACATTGGGCTGTCTTATTTTTTAAGGTCACAAAAGTGTATTTCTTCCAAAAAATTTGCGCTTGTAAGAGCACTGCACAAATACAGTGTGATAGAAAGTATTGCATTGTATTCTCTAGGGTGTTAGAAAAAAAAAAACAATATATAATGTTTGGGGGTTCTAAGTAATTTTCTAGCAAAAAAATATGGTTTTAACTTGTAAGCAACAAATCTAAAAAAGAGGCTCGGGGCTAAAGTGGTTAACCAATAAACATCTCAAACACCTCTGAGTAATATGAATATTTGTACTGGGCATTCCTCACTACACATACATACAATGTACAGTCATTTTGGACAAGCATGCATATTTAAGCACCAAACATACACCCATGGACTTATTTTGGAGGAATAATGTTTTAGTAATCTTTCCTTTTCTCCGCAAGGTCAGCTCAACACCGGGGAGATGTATTTACTAAAACTGGAGCACTCAGAATCTGGTGAAGTGGTACTTGTTAGCCAATTAGCTGGTAACTTCAGGTTGTTCAATTGAGCTTTGACAATAAAACCTGGAAGCTGATTGGTTTCTACGCACAGCTGCACCAGATTTTGCACTCTCCACTTTTAGTAATTCTCCCCCGAAATGTCTGTCTGCAAAGGTTTCAGAGTGGCAGTAGACAGGACTGTTTTCCAATTTGACTGTAGTTGGCAAGATGAAGTAAGTCATCTCATGTCTATGGCTGGCCTAATCGAGAGCAACCATCTATTCCTGCACTGAGCTGGAATATGGGGTTTTGAGTGCTTAGGTCAAGCAACTAGCCATTAGACCCGAGCACTGGTACAGCAGAGGATGTCTCGTACTCCTTCAAATCTAGAAGTACTGGATAGTGTCTCCAGCTGTGAGAAAGAAACCAGGTGTGTAGAAGGGCAGTTAAGGTTAGTATAAGGAGGTCAAGGGATGAACAGATGCCTTACACCAGAGGCCTCCACATTTTCTAAACAAAGGGACAGTTTACTAATCATTTAGCCTTTCTATGGGCTGGACTGTGGCCAGTGGAAGTAGAAGATACCCTATTGTGGGTGAAAACAATGCCTCAGGCTTGGTGGTCAGCAGGAGTAAAAGAAAAAAAATACCACTTCTGGTCAGTAGGAGGAGGAATAATGGCCCATTGGTGGAAGAAATAGTACCTCATCATTGGTGTCAGTGGGAAAAATAGTACCCGAGAGGCCAGATAAAGTCAAACAAAGAGCCACACCTGGCCTGAGGGCCATAGTTTGGAGACCACTGCCATAAACCATCACTTTTTCCTCTGTGGGCAAAGTAACAGTGTCTACTTAAAGTGATTTTTACAGTTTAAGGCATTTTGTGAGATATCAGCCAATTGGAGTGCATTGTTTTCATAAATTTAGCTGATGCAAAGTCACACTATGAGAAAAATAAGTATATGTCAATCTTGTAGCACTGCAAAGCAACCATCAGCCTACAGAATGTGAAATGTACTTTATAACAGGTAAGTTCTATGGTTACAGTTAAAATTTAGCTTTAAAGTGTTACTAAACCCACAACAGTATAATCAGTCTGTATTCGCAGTAAAGCATGCTTGTTATACTCACTGTGAAACCTAAGGGATTAATCCTGTGCATAGTGTAAAAAGGCTGTTGGATCCTGTCTTCTCTGATCCTCCCCTTCTTCCTCTGTCCCAAATCTATCTACTGATAGTACAGAGCCTTGGGGATACTCTGCACATGCTCAGTTTGGAGTGTATTGCTAGGTTTTTTTGGGAGGGTGCATGTGATCAGCACAGGGCCAGGCAAAGTCAGGAGTCATGCAGCCTCATAGGACTGTAAGAGGAGAATGAAAACTCCTCCTACAAGCTTTAACCAGTGCTCGGCCGGAAACTGATAGAAGTCACAAGACTGCTAAATATTGCTGATGAGAAAAGGTATTTGACAGTTTATTTACTAAAATAATTGCATTTCTGTGTACTGTGGGAGACCAGATATAGTGAATGCAGGGTCCTGGGTTTAGTAACACTTTAAGCGACACTAAATTAAAGATGATTTTCACTGTCAAACATCAAAGTGGAAGATCTGTCGCCACCAGTCCTCCATGGCTGACAAGCAGAGGTTCTACTTCTATCTGGAAGAACAGTTGTTTGGACAGAACCATCAGCTAGGTCAAAGGCCACCAGTGCTTGAATGCCAATAGGATTCCAAGGTAGGGCAGAATCATTCTGAAGGAAGACCACCATCTATAGATAGCAAGAAGTAGAACCCCCGCTAATCATTCTTTTTGCTAGCAGTGTCACCTTACCTTTTAATTTGTTGTCTGTTACAGTGGTAAACCTTGCATGATTAATTTGCAATTGGAAAGTGCTATGCTGATACCATACACATTAAAAGTAATAATGCTAATGTAATTTAAAATATAAGGTCAAATTACAATAGTATGCCAAAAAATGTTTTCTATTTTTGGATAGATAGGGAAGGGTTAAAACCTGTCAGTTTATTTTTGGTAGCTGTGTCTAGGGTTGCCACCTGTCCGGGACTCACCCGGACAGTCCGGGTTTTGAATCATGTGTCCAGGTTTCAGGCCGACTGAAACCCGGACACGTTATTCAGACCGGACTGTGGCTCCCCAAGTATTATTTATTTATTATTTATTTCAGGTACTTATATAGCGCTGTCAATTTACGCAGCGCTTTACATATACAGTACATTCACATCAGTCCCTACCCTCAAGGAGCTTACAATCTGAGGTCCCTAACTCACATTCATACATACTAGGGACAATTTCACTGGGGTTCAACATCACTGGGGGGGGGCGATGATGTCAGCAAGAGAAATTTGGCCACGCCCGCTTTTCACTGCAGCATGCTATGCCCAGCGCATTACTACTTTCCATGGGCAACCAAAGGTTTCCCAGGCCGCTAAAGTGTTCGGGTTTGGCTTGAAGAGAAGGTGGCAACCCTAGCTGTGCCCTGTTGTGGGAATTTCCCTTCAATTTGTTTTTTTTTCTATTTCCTGGTACAAAGTTTTTATTGATATGCAAATTCTCTTCACTTTTTGTTCTAAAGATGCAACAGAAAGTGAGAAAATCAGCCAAAGGTAGGGGAATCGCCCTCTAAAGACGACTTTAGAATTTTGGATTTCATATCAATTTCTGTCTCACCAAGACAAATAGAGTGGGTGACTCCCCCCAGTGGGGACACAGCTGTACAGCAACACAAATCTGAAATGGGTTCGATCCTTTATAGTTTATCCAAAACCTGGAAAAAAAAGTTCTGGCGATATACAGTATACACTTTAAGAAGACTGGTGCTGATTTACAGTATAATAAAGAAAAGGTACCCACAGACAAGGGATCATCACATATTTTGTTCAGAATAGATATATATATTTTGGGATCCTTTTGATGCTATTGGCTAACATTTCATAGGGTATTACATGATTGGACAGGTTAAAAATGCTCTTCTACTGTTTACTCTGGGATAAGCCAGCTCCAGGGGTATCCACATGTATGCCTCTCCATATGCACCTTAGTGTATGTGGCCAAGTGATTTCCCTATGGTTGGTTGGATCATGTTTGCTCGTATGACTTCATTCTTAAGTTTCTCTCAGAGCCCTTTCACACTGTGGGGGGAGGCAGCGTCGGCGGTAAAACGCCGCTATTATTAACGGCGTTTTACCGTCGGTATGCGGCCGCTAGCGGGGCGGTTTTACCCCCCGCTAGCAGCCGAGAAAGGGTTATTTACCACCGCAAAGGCGCTTTGCCGGCGGTATAGCCGCGCCGTCCCATTGATTTCAATGGGCAGGAGCGGTAAAGGAGCGGTATACACACCGCTCCTTCACCGCTCCGAAGATGCTGCTGGCAGGACTTTTTTTACCGTCCTGCCAGCGCATCGCTCCAGTGTGAAAGTCCTCGGAGCTCTCACACTGGAATGAAAGTAGCGGCACTTTCGGGTCGGTTTGCAGGCGCTATTATTAGTGCAATAGCGCCTGCAAACTGCCCCAGTGTGAAAGGGCTCTAAAGCTTAGCCTTTAGCAGCCTGTAAGATTTCACCTTAAATTGGAATATACAGGATAATGAGAGAAGGTTGCAGACTGGTTTCCATGGTTTGCTTCAGTTTGGAATACAGCAATGTCTGGAGCCCATTTTGGGAGACTCATTTGACTGTATGCAGTGCTATATTCTTTCGTCGTTACTCTAAAGCCTCGTACACACGATCAGATTGTTGGTCAACAAAACCGTGGACTTTTGTCCGAAGGGCGTTGGCCCAAACTTGTCTTGCATACACACGGCCACACAATTGTTGTGTTGTACTAGATAATTGTTGACGTACTAGATGTACTACGTTGTTTTTCAGCTCTTTTTCGCCACCCTTTGGGCTCCTTCTGCTAATTTCGTGTTAGTAGAAGTTTGGTGAGTGATTCGCACTTTTCAGTTCGTTTCTGAATGGCAGTTCGTTAACCAGACATGTTGCGGAATCGGAGGAGATAACATGTTATTTATTATTGGCCTTGGAGTTATTGCTTTGACATTTTTTTGGTTGAATGATTTGATTTGGTATATTTTCTATATTATTATTATTCAGGATTTATATAGCGCCAACAGTTTACGTAGCGCTTTACAACCTGAGGGTAGACAGTACAAATACAATTTAATACAGTAGGAATCAGAGGGCCCTGCTCCTTTTAGAGCTTACAATCTAAGAGATTTTTGGATGCATACAATGCACTTTTTGGTTAAGTTCTATTGGCAGATAGCGTGTCTAATTTTATCTGTTTTCTTTTTTTAATGCACAATAAAAAAAATTGTGGAGAATAATACTTGGCTATGTGTTTTACTTCAAATGACAGTTTGGGAGTAGGCAGTTACAGTAAAAAAAATACAATGTAAAATTGACAAGGGACACCAACATAGTTGTATCTTTGATCTTAAAAACTACTGGATAATGGTGCTGTGGTAACTTACCCAAATAATAAAAAAAAAAAAAAAAAAGCATAATAAATATTATTCTTGATATCATTAGAAATAAAAAAAGCCTTTGAAACTCAGTTTGCAACAACTCCATCAGTATCACCAGCAAAGCATCTTCATTATTATCCTATTAAAGAAGAAGAGAATGTGCGCTGCATTTGCAGATTTTATAATTTGCCACGTCACGAATGTTAATTCTTCATTACGAATGCTAGTTTACAAGACCGACCGCTTCTGGCTCATCCCTGCTTCCGAGCATGCGTGTTTGTACTTCGGACTTTTGTTCGACGGACTTGTGTACACACGCTCAGAAAATCCGACAACAGACATTTGTCGGCGGAAAATTAGAAAACCTGCTATCCAACATTTGTCCGTGGAAAATCAGACAACAATTGTCCGATGAAGCATACACACGGTCAGAATTACTGCCAACAGCCTGTCATCACACATTTCCCGTCGGAAAGTTCCATCGTGTGTATGAGCCTTTAATGCTGTTAGTTGCAAGCTTCACATTTCTGTTCCTTTCTATACTTATTGGTCACATCCTCCTTGTGTTAGCAGCTCTGTCCCCCACTGTAGAATACTTCCCCCATGATAACGCATTGACTGACCGATTAAGCAAAAGTTTGAGACACCCTTGAAGTTCTGGGTCCTGGCTTCCAATCCCACCTTGGACACTAACTACATGGATTTTTTTTCTCTTTTGTCTGAGTGGGTTTCTTACCGTAGTCCAAAAACTTACTGGACATGTTGCATAAGTTACTTTTCTTTCTCCAATATTGGTTGTAGTTTGTGTGGGACAATGGTAGGGACATTGTAAGCTCCTTTAAGGGACAGGGGCATGTTTGAAAGGATTTATGTACTCTCTCTATTTTGGTGCTATATAAATACTGGTAATAAATCAATAAAATAAATAGACGGAGAAGAAAAATGGTGTCCGCCCAAGAGAGACACCTTGGCTCAGTCTTTGAATGGTAGTAGTATTGACAGCTTGGCATTGACTTAGGAAGATGGCAATATTATATTCGAGTTTCCTGGAAGCCCTTCGCAAGGACCATGCTGCAATTAGTAAAAGCAACAAAACCCACAAGTATCAATTTTAAAAATGTATACAGAAGATGAATACCAACTTGTTGGTTGTAGTTCTACCTTGGCAGCATTTACTATGGGAATAAGAGTCTCTAGTATTTGCCTGTATGCGGTTCACGGAGATGGAATGGCTAGAAAGTCATAAAAAAAAGAAACCTGTAGGAGTGTGATTGGAATGACTACTATGTAGAATAACAGACTACCTGATTAGATACAAATTGAAAAGATTGTTTAGGTAGGTCTCTGTATTATATTCTATGGTCAACTTTTAAACCTAAGTAGCCAATTACAGTTCTCAGTTGAATTAAAGCAGGCCTGCTATATAACTAAGATACATCCCCATGCTGAGATTTACACAGTTCTTCAACCAACAAAGAAAACAAAAAATGTAAAACCATCATATATACAACCCTTATTCAGGGTTGTATATATGAAAGTATTGGGACGCCTGCCTTTACACGCACATGAACTTTAATGGCATCCCAGTCTTAGTCCGTAGGGTTCAATATTGGGTTGGCCCACCCTTTGCAGCTATAACAGCTTCAACTCTTCTGGGAAGGCTGTCCACAAGGTTTAGGAGTGTGTCTATGGGAATGTTTGACCATTCTTCCAAAAGCACATTTGTGAGGTCAGGCACTGATGTGGACGAGAAGGCCTGGCTCGCAGTCTCTGCTCCAATTGATCGCAAAGGTGTTCTGTAGGGATGAGGTCAGGACTCTGGGGTGGAGGAACTTGACTGGCCTACACAAACTCGTTCATGTCTTTATAGACCTTGCTTTGTGCACTGGTTTGCAGTCATGTTGGAACAGGGGCCATCCCCAAACTGTTCCCACAAAGTTGGGAGCATGAAATTGTCCAGAATGTCTTGGCATGCGGTAGCCTTAGGAGTTCCCATCACTGGAACTTATGGGCCAAGCCCAACCCCTGAAAAACAACCCCACACCATAATCCCCCTCCACCAAATGATTTGGACCAGTGTACAAAGCAAGGTCCATAAAGACATGGATGAGGGAGTTTGGGGTGGAGGAACTTGATTGGCCTGCACAGAGCCCTGACCTCAACCCGATAGAACACCTTTGGGATGAATTCGAGCGGAGACTTCGAGTCAGGTCTTCTTGTCCATATCAATGCCTGACCTCTGAAATGCGCTTTTGGAAGAATGAAAGAAAAACATTCCCATAGACGCACTTTTAAACCTTGTGGACAGACTTCCCAGAAGAGTTGAAGCTGTTATAGCTGCAAAGGGTGGGCCAAGTCAATATTGAACCCTACGGACTAAGACTTGGATGCCATTACAGTTCATGTGCGTGTAAAGACAATTTTCCCAATATGTTTGCTTACTGATGGAGAGCATATATAATTTTTCCCAAATAGGCTGACAAATTTAGAATTAATGCAAAAAGCCCTAACCACATGAGCCAAGAAACGTGATATTAATTAATCCATATTAACAAATCTTCCATGTGATAAACTTTTCTTTAGGGCCAAATCCAATGTCCTCAATGTATGTCTAAATAGCAAGAATGTTCACATTAAGGATCTATCCTGCGCATTAATTTGTATCATATACATTTACCTGGAGTTCAGCTTTAAATGTTTGTACGTTTTTTCTGTCATATATTTCGCCTGGTAGTAGGTTACAGTGGACACAGCGAATAGTAAGAGAGGAAGGTGGTCTAGAGACCCAGAGAGTAACAGATGTAACATGTTACAATGTAAACTCCAAGGTCCTGTCACACGGGTTGGAAAAGCACCTATTAATCAGAATGTCAGGAGCATGTTGAAAGTTTTCAAAGGCCTGTTGTTTTAATTGGTATCCTCAGCCCTGAAATGACCCATATGACACCAGCCTACTATGCACGTGGTTGTCGGAACCTCCAGCACATCTACTTCATGCTCTTGTGAAGGACATGCATGTACATTCTCTTTCACAAAATCCAACGTTGTTGAGCTGAAATCAGTCTACTGGGCTGCAAGTCAACAAGACTTATCACAACTCACAGATCCTTTGACCGAAAGATTAGCAAAATATATGAACCTTAATAAGATTAAAGCCCCGTACACACAATCAGACTTTGACAGGAAGTGTTCGATGATAGGCTGTTGGCGGTAAATCGGACCGTGTATACACTCCATCGGACAATTGTTGTCGGACTTTCCACGAACAAATGTTAGATAGCAGGTTTTCAAATTTTCTGCCAACAAATGTGTGTTGTCGGATTTTCCAAGAGTGTGTACACAAGTCCGTCGGACAAAAGTCCAACGTACAAACACGCATGCGCAGAAGCGGTCGGTCTTGTAAACTAGTGTTTGTAATGGCATTTGTGACATTTGTGACATAACATTTGTGACACGGCAAATTATGAAATCTCCAAATGCAGCGCACAATTCTCTTCTTCTTTAATGGGATAATAATGAAGCTGCTTTGCTGGTGATACTGATGGAGTTGTTGCAAACTAATTTTCAAAGACTTTTTTTTTCTAGTGATATCAAGAATAATATTATGCTTTTTTTTTTATTTGTGCAAGTTACCACAACACCATTATCCGTAGTTATTAAGGTCAAAGATACAACTATGTTGGTGTCCCTTGTTAATTTTACATTGTATTTTTTTAAATGTACCTGCCAAATCCCAAACTGTAATTTGAAGTAAAACACAAAGCCAAGTATTCTACACATTTTTTTATTGTGCATTAAAAAAAATAAAACAAAGAAAATTAGACACGCTATCTGCCAATAGAACTTAAGCAAAAGTTGCATTCTATGCATCCAAAAATACAGAAAATATATCAAATCATTATTATTCAACCGAAAAATAATGTCAAAGCAATAACTTCAAGGTCAATCATAAATAACAACAATATCAACAATAGCTATCTCCTCCGATTCCGCAACAAGTCTGGTTGACGAACGACCGTTCAGAAACAAACTGAAAAGCGCAAATCAACACTCACCAAACTTCTACTAACACGAAATTAGTAGAAGGAGCCCAAAGATTAGCGCTAAAGTGTTGGAAAAAAAAACGTAGTATGTCACTACGTTCGTAATTGTTGGCCAACAACTGTGTGGCCGTGTGTATGCAAGACAAGTTTGGGCCAACGCCCTTCGGACAAAATTCCACGGTTTTGTTGGCGGAAAGTCCGATCGCGTGTACGAGGCATAATGCCATGTACACACGGTCGGACTTTTCAGCTACAAAAGTGCGACAGCCGTCCGACAGACTTTCAACGGACTTTTGGCGGACTTTCAACAGACTTTCTAACGACCGGACTTGCCTACACACGATCACACAAAAGTCCGACGGATTCGTACGTGATGACACCTGACTAAAATAAGGAAGTTGATAGCCAGTAGCCAATAGCTGCCCTAGCGTGGGTTTTTGTCCGTCGAACTAGCATACAGACGAGCGGATTTCTGGGTCCGGCGGAGTTACGACGTAAAGATTTGAAGCTTGTTTCAAATCTAAACTCCGTCAGATTTGCGGCTGGAAAAGTCCGCTGAAAGTCCAGGGAAGCCCACACACGATCGGATTGTCCGCCGGACTTGGTCCGTCAGCATCCGTCGGACTTTTGTAGCCGAAAAGTCCGACTGTGTGTACGTGACATAAGAGTTTCAGAATCTTTATCCGTGTATTTGAAGGAAGCTAATTACAGACCATAATAAACAAAAGATTAAATGACATGGCCTTTGAAAGTTAAGAACAAACTAATAGATCTTTGGAAACACCATGCTAATAGATAAGTAAATTATAAAGGTTTACATTTTAATAAAATTTAGGAAAAAATGCCAAATTACCAAATGAAAACGGTAAAATAGGTTGAATTTTGACATGAGAAAAACCACCAAACCAACCATCTCAGACCTTTAAAATGGACTCCAGTTATTTGCTTTGGTTTCTTACTAACCCCTCACTTCAAATGTGAGTTTCGGCGAATTCAAAAAAAGCAGCAAGATACAATATCCAATTTGTTCACCATAAAACTCCAAAAGGAAATATCCAGATGACTTCCTCCACTGAGATGCAGAAATGCAAAATCCACGGTATGTTACATGGCGGGTATAAAAGGATTGTTTGGCAATATTGGCATAAGAAAAAACAAAAAGTTCAGTGTGTGTGTGGCCTCGGAGCTTTGGGTTAACAAATAATATTGGTTTAAAGCAAGAGCCGACGGGGCTGTCCTTAAAAAAACATCTCATTAAAGCGATACGTTTCCTAACTATACCCACTAGCCTATGTGCGGAAGTATAACATGTATACACACCACACAATAAAATCAAACCCACAAAGCGATAATATGCACTTTCCCGGCTAGGGTCAGATAAACATAGATCTGATCTATACAAATTGACGAAATGGGAAGTTGAGTTCAACTTTAAATGGTCATTTTTCTAGTACAGGTTAGAGTAAATTAAAGCTCATTTTGGATTGGTTAATTTGGTAATCTCCTTACTATTTCCTTTGCTTTAGCATTTTGCAACAGATTTAGGAATACATATGTAAAATTAAAAAAAAACAAAAACTAGATGGTAGAAAAAGAGGTGCCTAAGAGTTAAATCAACGATTAGAGATAATTATGTAATCTGCTAATGACCGATAGATCCTAAATGGTTGCTACAGGCATCCAGGAGCTACAGTGCCTTGAAAAGGTATTCATACCCCTTGACATTTTCCACATTTTCTCATGTTACAACAAAAAACATGTATTTTAACAGGGATTTTATGTGATAGACCAACAAAGTGGCACATAATTGTGAAGAGGAAGGAAAATCATAAATGGTTTTCCAAATTTTTTACAAATATGTGAAAAGTGTGGGGTACATTTGTATTCAGCCCCCCTGAGTCAATACTTTGTAGAACCTCCTTTTACTGCAATTACAGCTGCAAGTCTTTTTGGGGATGTCTCTACCAGCTTTGCACATCTAGAGAGGGACATTTTTGCCCATTCTTCTTTGCAACATAGCTCCAGCTCTGTCAGATCGATGGAGAACTTCTGTGAACAGCGATTTTCAATTCTTGCCACAGATTCTCAATTGGATTTAGATCTGGACTAACACATGAATATGCTTTGATCTAAACCAGGGGTGGTGAATTAAAATTCGAGGAGGTCCAGTAACTAAATTTTTTGGGCCGAGGTCCAAATCACAAGTCTGTGCCATTAAAGACTGTACGTGTCTTCTTTAATTTTTTGGCACAAGCCACACTCTGGCGATTTCTTACTGTTTCCTCCACACATTCTGGTAATACTCTGTAAATGTAAATCTTACCCCTTACAGGTTCCCCTACCAGCATAATTCATTACATTGGGTGCCCCCATCAGACTACCCCCATAAATCAGTTGCCCCATCAGAGTGCCCCCTTGTGTCAGGTGCCCCCATCACATCAGGTGCCTCCACTAACATATGTGCCCATCAGTATGCCCCCTTAACATAAAATGTGCCCATCAGCGGGCCCCTTAACAAATTATGCCCACATATGCGGGGTGAGCACGTGACGTCACGGCCGGCCGGGAATGAGAGCCGCGGTCAGGAGCAGGAGGTGAGGTGCACACACGCAATGTCACGGGTTGCTGGGCAACCCGTGGTCCCAGCAAACCAATGACTTCTACTACACTGGCAGTCTGGGAAGGCCACCATTTAGTGATGGCTGATCTACACCATTCCATTGTAGCTCTGGCTGTATGTTTAGGGTCATTGTCCTGCTGGAAGGTGAAACTTTTGTTTCAACAGTGGTTTACTTCTTGCCACACTTCCATAAAGGCCAGATTTGTGGAGTGCACAACTAATAGTTGTCCTGTGTACAGATTCTCCCACCTGAGCTGTGGATCTCTGCAGCTCCTCCAGAGTTACCATGGGCCTCTTCACTGCTTCTCTGATTAATGCTCTTCTTGCCCGGCCTGTCAGTTTAGGTGGACGGGCATGTCTTGGTAGGTTTCCGGTTGTGCCATACTCTTTCCATTTTCGGATTATAGATTGAACAGTGCTCCGTGAGAAGTTTAAAGCTTGGGATATTTTTTTATACCCTAACAATGCTTTAAATTTCTCCAACTGTATCCCTGACCTGTCTGGTGTGTTCCTTGGCCTTCATGATGCTGTTTGTTCACTAAGGTCCTCTAGCAAACCTCCTGAGGGCTTCACAGAACAGCAGTATTTATACTGCGATTAAATTACACACAGGTGGACTCTATCCACAAATTAGGTGACTTCTGAAGGCAATTGGTTCCACTAGATTTTAGTTAGGGGTGTCAGAGTAAAGGGCTGAATGCAAATGCACACCCCACTTTTCAGATTCTTATTTGTAAAAAATTTGAAAAACATTTATCATTTTCCTTCCACTTCCCAATTATGTGCCACTTTGTGTTGGTCTATCACATAAAATCCCAATAAAAATACATTTATAAACACAAAGGAGGAAAACAACCCTATAACCCAAACACACTCCCCCAATCTCAGCGCTATGTGTAAACAGGTCTTCCAATACTACAGTCAATAATTGTTGATATTGTAAAGCGATATGTGCAGTAAACACCATCATGGAAATGAGTACATTAGAGAGGAGGTTTCCCTCAGCAGCCACTAAAATCAATAAAATAGTAGAAAAAACAGAGATAAAAATAAAAACATCAAAGCGACGCTTCTATCAGGCAGCAAGAGTAAATCTGATAGATTGGTTTGTATAAAAAATACAAAAGTATAATAAATAAAGAGTCTCTGATGAGTATAGATGGTATATAAGGGCAGTATATTGATGGGTGAACCGTTCACCAAACACTTCACCGCCGTGTGTTCCACACACCCGCAAGGGGTTTGTACTCACCAGAACCTAGAGCTAAATAGGCACAGACCAGCATCCCATGGACTATATATCTGGATATCCCAATGGGGAAGTTCAGCCTTATCTCCGAAATCCTCATATATAAAAGAGACTCCACATAGTCTAGTTCCGTTTTGAAAATGTATTCACACACACAGTAAAAATCCAATAGCACATTGAAATGGCAGTCCGACTGTGGTAATGTAGCTCAAGATCTTTAAGGTAGAGAGTTAAAATCATCCACTAGCCCTGTGTTTATCCCGGGAGGAGTGGGATGTACATCAGTGAGGACAGTGAAGCTCTACATCCACCACATCTTCCTTCCTCCTACCTGGTTGTAATACTAGGGCTTTGGAGCGCACAACGTAGTGACGTCGTTTCCGGACGCCGTAAGGTCACGCCCTTACGGCGGAAGGAAGAAGTGGTGGATGTAGAACTTCACTGTTCAATGTTTATATGAATTTGATAAACCCTAAGCGCAGCAAACTGTTGTTTACAATATAGTAATATCTGATTATTACCCACTCGTATATTGTTCAACAGTATTTGCACGGGCTCTCTTGTTTTTATACATTAACTTTGAAATCAAATCTAATAAACATTGGAAATGAAATGAAAAAAATTAGGCCCACTTTTGCATTACTTCAAGTACCACCCTCTTATATTTAAAGCGGTTGTAAACCCTACTTTATTTTTACCTACATATAAGCCTATAATAAGGCTTACCTGTGGGTAAAATGAATATCTTCTAAACCTGCACCCTGCATGCTGACGTGAGTGGCGCATGCGCTCTGAAGGTCCAATGTACCGTGCCAGTGTTCTGACAGAATAGTGAACCCGTCAGATTAGGTAACAGAAGTGACATTCCATCAGCTGCGCATGCGTTCCACTGCTACCAGGTTGGCTTATATGACAGAACACCTGCCTGTAGTCAGAAGAAGGCAGCGGACATCTTACTACACCAAGCTATGTATTGAATTTCAGAGTCATTTTAGCAATAAAGTGAGTGTATATAAATAAATATAGTATATTGACATTTGTGATGCTGTTTGGATGTTTAATTTTGAAAGCCTAAGGTTGCTGGCGTCCAGCTTCTTTCGAAAAAAAAAAAAATCTAAAGTAGAGCTGGAACTAGTGAATGACTCACTAGATTATTATATATTATATAGGCTTCAATGGCTAGATGTCCGCATATCCACATAAGTTGTCACCCTTGTCACAGCCACACTTTGCAGTTATTTGCTTATTTATTAAATGAAGGTGTGACGATATTATTTGGCTGGTTTGACTTGTCTGCATACAAATAATAAAAAAAAATTTGAGTTGGACGAAGTTTTGATTTTTTTTTTTTTTTAAAGGTTACAGCTATTACACCAACAAATACTGTACATTGTACTTCTGCCCTTGGGCAAAAATATATATGGTTATATATATATATAACATGTCAAATAAAAAAATGAACAGTAAACAAAACATTTTACATTCTACCACCAGGGAATACTATACATTTTAAATTGTTTACATGTAAAAATATATTTGATGTACCAAAATACATTTTACAGAACTTAATAAAATGGAATGGAAAATAAAATGTGAAAAAAAATAAATATATATATATATATATATATATATATATATATATATATATATATAAAAAGAAAAGTAATTGTAGCTTTCTAACACCCGAGAATATTGTACATTGTGCTATTAAAATATTTAGCAAATTTATAGATTAACCAAGCTACCTTTCACATTGCTCCACTTCCTGACCACACCTGTATTAAACAAGTCCCCCACTATACAGCAATGCAGCTGTAAGGAAAACAGAAATACCACAGCCTAATTTTACCTCCGCAGGCTATTTGTCAAATTTTTAAAAAGGGAGAAAATGGCCTGAAAATAAAGGCTAATGTACTTTAAATCAATACATTTGTTAGCAATTTCTCTAGCATGACGTAATGATATAATTGCAAGAGCTTTTAAAATGAGCAATTTTATTTTGTAACTTTACGTTTTTTTTTTTTTGAATGACAGCTGCTCTTTATAACCAGATAATTGGGTCTCACACCAAATAAAAAAAATTTCCTTGTACTTAAAAAAGTCTTTAAGTGTTGGTGGCCATTCTTTTACTATTTATTTTTTTATTTAAAGCAAGATGCTAGATAATTGGGTCTTACATCATTTTTTTTTTTCCATGTAGAAAAAATAAAGTTGCATTTGGATAATGGGTATTCATTTTGCTATTCTTTACCTGGTTCATTAAAAAAAAAAAAAAGTAAATGTTGGTGGCCTCTTTTACTATTTGTATTTTATTTTAAGCAAGATGCTAGATAATTGGGTCTTACACCGATTCTTTTTTTTTTTTTTCATGCTAAAATAAAGAATTAAACGTAACCTTTGGAAAAGAAGTATTAATTTGCTACCGTTCTTTAGCTGGCTCTTTAAATGTAAAAAGTTTAATGTAGTTTATAAATGTAAAAAAAAATAGGAAACATTTTGAAAGTCAGAGGTCGAAAGGGTTTAAATAAAGGTGTAAAACTTTCTGTACCTATAGAATGTTATGGGGAAACAGCGTATGAGAGATTTTGGTGTATAAACCGGTAATACCTTGAAAGTGTAGCTATTCGAGGCGGCTATGTTAACACTTGAACTCAATAAATAATAGCTAATCCTTAGGAATTATCACTTCAGTACAACACTCTAGCGAGGCGGCCTGTGGAATAACTGTGACATGGAGTCCCCGTACAGGGGCTTAGGGCAATACAATATGGAAGAAGGGGTTACACATACCATTTACAGCTCTTTAAGGCATACTTTTTGTCCTGGGAGAGAGAGCAAAAAGGAAAAAAAAGAAAAAAAAAAAAAGATAAATCTTCTCCAAATATATAAATAAACATAGGCCTCGCTGAGCCATGGGAGTGTATTTCATTGTTTATTATTCTGTCAGAGGTGATGAGGGTATAATGCGTCCTTTCGGTAGCCCCCCCACCTCTTTCCCCGTCACCAGATCAGCCATTTAATTAATTAACAGCTCTGCTGGAAAATAAACTGGAAATTCGATCGGGACGATGACAGGTGAGGAAAAATAAGCTAATTCAAATCCTTCCCTCCGTGGATTTTACAAATTAACGCTGCAGAGCTCGGAGGTGAGGAAAGAATAAGAGCAGGGAGGTGACCACGTCACCGAATGTCGGTGACCAGCAGCAACAAGGCGAGGGGCGATCTGTCTCACGGCAGTGTGTAAATAATTAAAGCTGAGAAATGGATGTGGGTGCTCCTTCTGGAAAAAAAAAATCCTATTAGACTGTCTGCCACCCAAGGGTGCCCCAATATGCCAATCCACAGCAGCTGGAAGATATGGAAAAACAATAAATGAAAAGGATCATGTGATCTCGCTCAACATCTGTCAAACATAGCTGGGTCATGTGTCTTCTAATCAACTGTCACTAAGTCCTGGTTTACACAAAAGGCTAAACGGGATGATTGATGGATGTCTGTAGGGGTGTAGTGAGGACATGTGTGTGCAGAGTTGACAACTTGTGGCGTCCCAGCTTGAATGCTTAATGCAGCATTTGGACGGTGGTGGCCCATTCCCTAAACTGGATGGTGGTGACCCGTTCCCTAAACTGGACGGTGGTAACCCATTCCCTAAACTGGACAGTGGTGGCCCGTTCCCTAAATTGGACGGTGGTGACCCGTTCCCTAAATTGGACAGTGGTAACCCGTCAGGGCCGGACTGGGAATGAAAACCAGCCCTGGAAAAAATGTCATACCAGCCCCATAGCATTATTATACCAGCCCAACAGCATAACGTCATTATTTTCTTGTTCATAAAATGGAAAACCATGCATTTTAAAGCGTGCATTATATATAGATAAGACACATATAAAAGCACATAGGGCTCTGTGATTGGCCCTCCTGATCACATGACGGCTGTGTGGAATCACAGCCATCATGTGATGTAAATAGAGAGCCGTTTTCTAGGCAATTGGCTCTCCTCTCCTCACACGGAAGTTGTCGGAGAGGAGAGCGGATCTCTGCAGCCGGCCAGTGATCAGTGAGAATGAGCTGTTTTTTACAGCTTTTTACACATTGATCACCAGCCTACTGTCCCCACACATGTCCCAACACAATGTAAACACACAAAGTCCCCAAAACACTGTCCCCACACACGTCCCCACACAGTAAAAACACCTGTCCCCCACATATGTAACAGTAAAATCATATGTCCCAATGATCATCTGCGTACATATGTCCGTGATCACACAAACCAATTATTATACACTTAACATGATTTTTTTACCAAAGACATGTAGAAGAATACATTGTGGCTTACATTTATGACAAAATTTGATTTTATTGGATTTCTTTTAAAATAGAAAGAAGAAAATATTGTTTTTTTTCTCCAAATTTCCGCTCTTTTTTCCGCTTATATCGCAAAAAATAAAAAACTGAGTCGTGAATAAATACCACCAAAAGAAAGCTCTATTTGTGTGAACAGCGTTGCATGACCGCGCAATTGTCATTGAAAGTGTCACAGCGCTGAAAGCTGAAAATTGGCCTGGGAAGGAAGGGGGTGAAAGTGCCCGGTAATGCACACAAAAAATAAAACAAATTACCTGCACACCACTCTTTCCCTTAATGCCCACCTCCTTGTTATAGGGCACACAGTGTATAGGAATGTATAATATAAAACATGGTGGGATTTCCCCACCCAGGGGAAATACAACTGGGCAGTGACGGTGCGTCCATTGCACCTGTCAATCTTCAATAGACAGATTCATGCATTGCATGAATCTATCTATTGTCACTGCTGCCGCCCCCTATTCAGGTGTCCGGCACCCTTGTTGGGCATCGGCATGTGAATTACAGCGGCAGGGGTGTTTTTAGAAGTGCCTGATTAGAGCCGTCAGCTCTAATAGGCTTCCAAATTGGTAAACAGCGGGCACACTGCTGTGCGTTCGCTGCTTACACAGTGCTGTGTTAGGAAATCAAATAAATCGCTTCCCTAACACTGACCCGCCTCTCAGCCAATCAGGTGCACTGGGTCTGGTTACCTGTCACCTGATTGGCTAAAGCGACAGGCGCTGTGATTGGATGCCTATCGGAGGGAGCGTGGAGCAACGCGCTGACCTGAGACAGGTAAGTGCCGGGCGGGGGGGACACTGGCAGGATTTAATGGGCAAACTGGTGGCAATTGATGGGGCAATTGATGGGGCAAACTGGCGGCAATTGATGGGCACAGTGGCTGCGTTTGATGGGCACAGTGGCGGCAATTTATGGGTACAGTGGCTGCGTTTGATGGTACAGTGGCTGCATTTGATGGTACAGTGGCTGCATTTGATGGGCACAGTGGCTGTGTTTAATGGGCACAGTGGTGGCAATTTATGGGTACAGTGGCTGCGTTTGATGGGCACAGTGGCTGCGTTTGATGGGCACAGTGGCAGCGTTTAATGGGCACAGTGGTGGCAATTTATGGGTGCAGTGGCTGCGTTTGATGGTACAGTGGCAGCGTTTAATGGGCACAGTGGCTGCAATTAATGGGTACAGTGGCTGCGTTTGATGGGGCACAGTGGCAGCAATTTATGGGTACACTGGCAGCGTTTGGGCACCGTGACTGTGTTTAATGGGCACAGTGGTGGCAATTGATGGGTACAGTGGCTGTGTTTGATGGGCACAGTGGTGGCAATTTATGGGTACAGTGGCTGCGTTTGCCCATCAAACGCAGCCACTGTACCATCAAACGCAGTCACTGTACCCATAAATTGCCACCACTGTGCCCATTAAACACAGCCACTGTACCATCAAACGCTGCCACTGTACCCATCAATTGCAGCCACTGTACCCATCAATTGCAGCCACTGTACCCATCAATTGCAGCCACTGTGCCCATCAAACGCCGCCACTGTACCCATAAATTGCCACCACTGTGCCCATTAAACGCTGCCACTGTACCATCAAACGCAGCCACTGTACCATCAAACGCAGCCACTGTACCCAACAATTGCAGCCACTGTGCCCATCAAACGCTGCCACTGTACCATCAAACGCAGCCACTGTACCATCAAACGCAGCCACTGTACCCATAAATTGCTACCAATGTGCCCATCAAACGCAGCCACTGTACCATCAAACGCAGCCACTGTACCCATCAATTGCAGCCACTGTGCCCATCAAACGCTGCCACTGTACCATCAAACGCAGCCACTGTACCATCAAACGCAGCCACTGTACCCATAAATTGCCACCAATGTGCCCATCAAACGCTGCCACTGTACCATCAAACGCAGCCACTGTACCCATCAATTGCAGCCACTGTGCCCATTAAACGCTGCCACTGTACCATCAAACGCAGCCACTGTACCATCAAACGCAGCCACTGTACCCATAAATTGCCACCACTGTGCCCATTAAACACAGCCACTGTGCCCATCAAACGCAGCCACTGTACCATCAAACGCAGCCACTGTACCCATAAATTGCCACCACTGTGCCCATTAAACACAGCCACTGTGCCCATCAAATGCAGCCACTGTACCATCAAACGCAGCCACTGTACCATCAAACGCAGCCACTGTACCCATAAATTGCCACCACTGTGCCAATTAAACACAGCCACTGTGCCCATCAAACGCAGCCACTGTACCATCAAATGCAGCCACTGTACCCATACATTGCCACCACTGTGCCCATCAAACGCAGCCACTGTACCATCAAACGCTGCCACTGTACCATCAAACGCAGCCACTATACCCATAAATTGCCACCACTGTGCCCATTAAACGCTGCCACTGTACCATCAAACGCAGCCACTGTACCATCAAACGCAGCCACTGTACCCATCAATTGCAGCCACTGTGCCCATCAAACGCATCCACTGTACCATCAAACGCAGCGACTGTACCCATAAATTGCCACCACTGTGCCCATTAAACGCTGCCACTGTACCATCAAACGCAGCCACTGTACCCATCAATTGCAGCCACTGTGCCCATCAAACGCATCCACTGTGCCATCAAACACAGCCACTGTACCCATACATTGCCACCACTGTGCCCATTAAATGCTGCCACTGTACCATCAAACGCAGCCACTGTACCCATACATTGCCACCACTGTGCCCATCAAACGCAGCCACTGTACCATCAAACGTAGCCACTGTACCATCAAACGCAGCCACAATACCCATAAATTGCCACCACTGTGCCCATTAAACGCTGCCACTGTACCCATCAAACGCAGCCACTGTACCCATCAATTGCAGCCACTGTGCCCATCAAACGCATCCACTGTACCATCAAACGCAGCGACTGTACCCATAAATTGCCACCACTGTGCCCATTAAACGCTGCCACTGTACCATCAAACGCAGCCACTGTACCCATCAATTGCAGCCACTGTGCCCATCAAACGCATCCACTGTGCCATCAAACACAGCCACTGTACCCATACATTGCCACCACTGTGCCCATTAAATGCTGCCACTGTACCATCAAACGCAGCCACTGTACCCATACATTGCCACCACTGTGCCCATCAAACGCAGCCACTGTACCATCAAACGTAGCCACTGTACCATCAAACGCAGCCACAATACCCATAAATTGCCACCACTGTGCCCATTAAACGCTGCCACTGTACCCATCAAACGCAGCCACTGTACCCATCAATTGCAGCCACTGTGCCCATCAAACGCAGCCACTGTACCATCACAGTGGCGGCAATTGATGGGTACAGTGGCTGCGTTTGATGGTACAGTGGCTGCGTTTGATGGGTACAGTGGCAGCGTTTAATGGGCACAGTGGTGGCAATTTATGGGTATTGTGGCTGCGTTTGATGGTACAGTGGCTACGTTTGATGGGCACAGTGGCAGCGTTTGATGGTACAGTGGCTGCAATTGTTGGGTACAGTGGCTGCGTTTGATGGTACAGTGGCTGCAATTGTTGGGTACAGTGGCAGCGTTTGATGGGCACAGTGTTGGCAATCTATGGGCACAGTGGCAGCGTTTGATGGTACAGTGGCTGCAATTGATGGGCAGGGCACAGGAGAAGAGAGAGAGAGAGAGAGAGAGAGAGAGAGAGAGAGAGAGAGAGAGAGGGGGGGGGGAGAGGGGGAGAGAGAGAGAGAGAGAGAGAGAGAGAGGGGGGGGAGAGAGGGGGAGAGAGAGAGAGAGAGAGAGAGGGGGGGGGGGGAGAGGGGAGAGAGAGGAGAGAGGGGGAGAGAGAGAGAGAGAGAGAGGGGGAGAGAGAGAGAGAGAGAGAGAGGGGGGGAGAGGGGAGAGAGAGGGGGGGGGAGAGAGAGAGAGAGAGAGATTTTTTTTTAGTACCTTGTGCTGTAGCACCGCGCGGGACGAGGCAAAATGGAGCAGCACGGCGTTCTCCTGCTCCTCCCCCACAGGCACACAGACAGACCGAGGCATGATGAGTGTGGTGGGCGGGCACCCGAACGGAGGAGACAGGGAGTGACACAGGCAGGGCCGCCGCTGATCTTTAGGTCAGGACACAGGCAGTGAGCGCCCCCCCCCCCAGACACACACAGGCAGTGAGCGGCCCCCTCGAGACACACACAGGCAGTGAGCGGCCCCCCCGGAGACACACACAGGCAGTGAGCGGCCCCCCGAGACAGACAGTGAGCGGCCCCCCCCGGAGACACACACAGACAGTGAGCGCCCCCCCCCCCCCCGAGACACACACAGACAGTGAGCGGCCCCCCCCCCCGGAGACACACACAGTGAGCGGCCCCCCCCCCAGCCACACACAGGCAGTGAGTCAGTGACACACAGCCATGGCATAGTGCAGCAGCGGCGGCCGCCGCTGCTGCTCTTTAGATTGCTTTTGCTGACACAGGCACTGTGAGCAGCCCCAGCGGTACTGTGTGCAGCCAGCCTACCGGGATATTTCCCGGTATCCCGGTAGGCCAGTCCGGCCCTGTAACCCGTTCCCTAAACTGTACGGTGGTGGCCTGTTCCCTAAATTGGACGGCGGTGGCCTGTTTCCTAAATTGGGCGGCGCTGGCCCATTTCCTAAATTGGGTGGCGGTGGCCCGTTTCCTAAATTGGGCGGCGGTGGCCCGTTTCCTAAACTGGACGGTGGTAACCTATTCCCTAAACTGGACAGTGGTGGCCCGTTCCCTAAATTGGACGGTGGTGACCCGTTCCCTAAACTGGACAGTGGTAACCCGTTCCCTAAACTGGACGGTGGTAACCCGTTCCCTAAACTGGACGGTGGTGGCCTGTTCCCTAAATTGGACGGCAGTGGCCTGTTTCCTAAATTGGGCGGCGCTGGCCCATTTCCTAAATTGGGTGGCGGTGGCCTGTTTCCTAAATTGGGCGGCGGTGGCCCGTTTCCTAAATTGGACGGCGGTGTCCCATTTACAAAATTGGACAGCGGTGGCCCATTCCCTAAACTGGATGGTGGTGGCCCATTTCCTAAATTGGATGGTGGTAGCCCATTTCCTAAATTGGACGGTGGTGGCCCATTCATTAGACTTTTTCTATACAGAGCAGTTTGACCATGTACAGAATGCCGTGAAATGCAACACAGAGTTGGAAGCTCCTCTGTACTTACTGCCTATGTGAACCTATCCCATCCTCAAAAAATGGGGTTGGCTTACCAAAGGAGTAGCAACTGTTCACTACTGCAAAGTGAGCGTTTACTGAGCTCAGTAAATAAGGTGAAGCTTTGTCCACTGTAGCACTGAGATCACCAGTTTGAATCCCAATCATGATACTACCTGCATGGAGTTTGTATGTTCTTGTGCATGTGTGGGTTTCCTCCAGGTACTCCGGTTTCCTCCCACACTCCAAAGACATGGCCCTAGTATGAGTATATATAAATGTGGGTTGGGGACCTTAGATTGTAAGCTCCTTGAAGGCAGGGGCTCATGTGAATGTACAATATATATATAATTTGTGTGTGTGTAAAGCACTGGGTAAATTGTCAGCGCTATACAAAATACCAAAAATAAATAAAAGTAAATGGTGGAAGGGAAATAAAAAACAGGATTTTTGCTTGCATATGATTGAAGTGAATACACTGCATGTGACAATGCCTAGATAAGGCCCTAATGTGCTGGCTTTGGTTTGTGGGATGTGGTGCTGGACACCCCTAATTTCTTCTACCTTCAGAAGTTGCAAGAGAACCCCAGGGGGCAACACCGAGTTGCAGGTTTTGAACCATCTGCTTCTGCTAGCAATAAGACCGCTTTCAAGTTAAACTCCAAACAAACAACTAAATACATAAATGTCAACTGTTTTATCTACAAAAAAAGTGAAACTTTATTGAGCCAGTCAAGTTATTTTGATCCCCCCTATCATAATGCACAGCCAGATCTTGCTCCCTCTGCAGAATACACTCCAGTTTATCAATACAGCCTGGTCCAGGACCTTCTCTAACCTGTTATTGGGCCATGAAGGAGCAAAAGCAAACTGATGAGGTCATCCCTCCTTCATACCTCCCAACTTTTTGAGAAGAGAACGAGGGACACCTATTAGCAAAAGTATGTATGCATAGGACACACCCCCTGTCACGCCCCCTTAAAGGAGAATTGTAAAAAAAAAATGATTAATTAAACCCACAAGTGCTCTTTTTAAACATTACTATAACTTTATATTGGCTTTTGAAATGTGCAAATGCAGCAATTTAGAAATTGGATGAAAGGTTTAACACTGGGAAACACTTTTTGAAAAGGTAAAAAAAGTGCATTTTATATACAGCTATATAGATCAAACTACAATGAGGAGGAAAGAGGTACAGAGGGACATTGCTCCAAATCAGGGACAGTCCCTCAAAATCAGGGACAGTTGGGAGCTGTGCTCCTTTCATCTGGTAAACATTTTCACAAATATGACTGATAGCACAAAGCAAAGCAATTACATCCAGATTGGTTGTGACCCTCCTTTTCCTAGTCTGAGCCCTGCTGTGCTGGCGATTGAAGAAGACTAATAATAAAACAGATCCAGGTCTATATAAAGTAAATGTAACAGGGATTTAAAAGAATAGCCATATAGTTCACATCCCAAATGTACACAGCCTATAAAAACTCACCATGCATAATCAACAAACTCGGTTCCAGTTTGTTCCCAGAAGCCCGGCTATTCCCCAAATGGTTTACCGCCATCTTGCCTAGCACATAGCATAGAGAAGTCATGACGTTTATCAAAGCCCCACATTACAGACACCCCCATACCTTCCAGTGACAGTCTGTGTCACTGCTTTTTGCCTGAATCAGCTGCCAGGAGTGTGGTTAGAGAAAAAGATGAGGTCTTACCCAAAGACAAACATTTATTATATTACAGCTTACCAATCATTAGATGTGGTGGCTGCATTCATTTACATTTTAAGGCTTTCTTTCCATGATTTTTTACCTGGTGATCTGGCCAGTAAGTCTGTTGCTTTTCAAAAGAACAAGCTATCCTGCAGATGTAGCAGTTAAATGGCTGAAACCATTTCGTACTTACAGGGGTGCTTACAATGAATTTATTTATAAATAACCTTTTTCTTAAAAGGAGAGAAAAAACAGTTGCTGTAATTGATTATGAAGTGTGAGCTGGAGTTTGGCTTAAGTTTGTTAGTGTATCTAAAATCTGTTAGTGCATCTAACACTCCCCTCCCCTGAGATGAAGAATGGTAGTGTCCAAAGGTGCCCCTGTGATCCTTCATCCAGATTGGGGACACTTTAATACAAGCGATGTTACTGACAGGATCTCCAGGTGAAAAAAGCAGTTAAGAAGCCTGAAAAAGAAAACGAATGCTGCCACCACGTTAGTGCTGGTAAGCGGCAATAAATTAAATTTTTTTCTTCGGTACAGATAGACATAGATTTAGCGGCTGTTGAATTTGTCTAACATATAGGATTTTACTTTGTATTTCCCTATATATAAAAATAATGGAAAAAAAAAAACCTATTCAGAATATTATTTTAAAAATGTTTGCTTTCTTTAGACACAAAAAAAAAATCTAAAGTCTTAATAATATTCAACGCTCTGTTTCAATATGCTGTCAGTCATTGGAATACATTTTGTGAGCTTACAAGCTTGCTGGCAGATTTGGGATTTTTTTATGCATTCCATTAAGAGATGTATGTCACTCATTGCTTTCGTTCTACGGCATCCATATATGTTTAGTGTCGCTTTTTTTCATACATATGTATTCTCTTAGATATTTAACCCCCCAAATAAAGTATCTTCCAGCTTAAAGTGGATGTAAACCCCATTCATGAAATTTGACCTGGGCACATAAATCTGTAGTGTTTACTCATCTCTCGTCAAAGCTCTGAGTGTTGGGATTTTTTTTTTTTTGAAAAGCCGTGTCTTGTGAAACGCACCCAAAAACTCCACCCGGTGCCAAAAAAAGTGCACACACATTAAGAGTGAAACAGAAAACGTGCAACGGGTGTTACACTGGTCCTCCCTAGGAAGGACCTTTCCCTGATCCCCCAGGGCGTTAGGCTCCAGACAGGGACTGAGGTACTTCACTAGGTCCATCTGGCCGAAACCAGACGGACCCCTTTCTCTGGAGGGTCTGCCGAAACAGACCCACCCAAGTACTCGGTGGGACTCCCCCGAAGGGAGACCCCATGAGAGAGGGCGAACCAAGCCAAAAGGCCTATGTCCCCCCCCTCCCAAGACTTTCAGGGTAGGCCCGAGGACCCACACCCTACTCATCACACAGTGACAAAAAGTGTACACACCAAACAAAAGAATACAAAAGTGACAAACACAGGGTTCAAAATAAATAGGAAAGTGGGGAGAAGGAAGTAGGAGAAGTGAAAGAGTGACCATTGTGCAATACAATGGCCAGGCCCTTCGGCCAGGAATAAAAATTTCTCCTGGTCCTAGCCAAAAGGCTCGGCCCTAGAGGCAGGTGTGAAAAACGTGTATGGTGAAGTGACCATGGTGCCATAAATCAATGTGACCGTCACTCACAGTGATTGTACGGCACCCCTGAACTGCCACTTCAGGGGCACACTCACCACAGGCTTTTCGTCCCAACCCTGACCAACAACCCAGACCAGTGCAGCTCCCACCCCAGGCAGAAAGGCATGAAGTTCTGAGAGCTTAGGGAGAGCCCTTGCCATCAGGCTCAACCGTCGCTCCCATCACTCCTACCTAATTACATTTGGGAAATACTAACCGCTCCCCCCAGTGGGAAAGGGGAGCCAGTGTTACCTCCCAAAAAACTGATCAGAGCTAGAACTACCCCAATCTAGGCCAGAAGGCCAGGGACCAGACTCTCTGGCCAGACCCAATGCAGCACCCATCCTCACCAGGAGCACCCTTCCGGACGGCTCAGACTCGATCCTGACTGACGTCTCTTAGGGCACCCAGTCACGAGTCCCTACCAAAACTGCCCTTCCAGGTGCAATAACACCATTGGATTTGCATCCGCCCTCCCCACACTTGGGAGTAGCATAGCGCCTCCTCTGGCAACTGATAAGAACAGATGCTACACTTGATCTTAGCCAAAAGGCAGAGAAGCTCTGAGTGTCGTGTCTTTCTGCTGCTCCGTTCCTCTGTTATCAGCAGAGACACTTCTGACACGTTCACTGACACAGGAGATAACCATAGCTGGAAATTTTGTCAGGGAGAGAGCTTAGGGAGAGATGAGCAGAGAGCTTGTCTATTCACAGTACAGGTCTGCATGTTCCTTCCTTTCTCTGCCTATTTGAAGTGGGGGTGTGTCCCTTTCCTCCAATCAGCTCTCACACAGTGTAATCCCATTCTCCCCTCCCACTGCTGGAACAGGAAAAAAGATGTGTTACACGACCTTCACTTTCTAAAGAGTGTAGAAAGGGAAAGACCACAGATATACAAGTAAAACTTGTGTAGGGATATTTGTTTTACCTGTGTATAATCTGAGGCTATTCACTTCACTGGGTATAGGAGAGGGTTTACATCCACTTTAATTAAGAAGACCTCTTAGTAAACCTTTAAAAGACTCTCCGAGGTGCACATATTCCTGGAGCAGCTTACAGCAGACTTTAAAGTGATTGTAAAGGCTCGTTTTTTATTTTTTTAAATAACAAGGGCACGCTCGAGTCCAGCATTTGCGTCCATAAACACGAATGCCGGACTTGGCCCCGCCTCCCCCGATGCACGCGAAATTGGATTTGATTGACAGCAGTGGAAGCCAGTGGCTGTGCTGCTATCAATCTATCCAATCAAGAGATGGGACCCGTGGAGAGAGGGGCAGCGCACCCACGCCAAGGGAAATACGAGGCTCAGGTAAGTAAAAAGAGGGGGCTGGGGGGCCGGTCACTGGCAGGTGTTTTTTCGCCTTAAAGCATAGGATGTATTAAGGTGAAAAAACGCGAGGGTTTACAACACCTTTAACTTTGTAACTTTTTAGCACGCCACAAGGTGCAAGTCTGCAGCTTGAACAACTATGGAGCCGTCTTACTGATGAGAAAAGCAAAACTATCGAGCTGTCCTACTCATGGGGGAAAAGCAGAACAAATATGGAGCCGTCCTACTGAGGGGGGGGAAAGCAGAACAAATATGGAGCCGTCCTACTGAGGGGGGGGGAAGCAGAACAAATATGGAGCCGTCCTACTGAGGGGGGGGAAAGCAGAACAAATATGGAGCCGTCCTACTGAGGGGGGGGAAAGCAGAAGAAATATGGAGCCGTCCTACTGAGGGGGGGGAAAGCAGAACAAATATGGAGCCGTCCTACTGAGGGGGGGGGAAGCAGAAGAAATATGGAGCCGTCCTACTCATGGGGAAAAGCAGAACAAGTATGGAGTCATCCTACTGATGGGGAAAAGCAGATTCAGGAGCATTGTCTGGGGGGAACATTGTGATCTTTGAGAGTCTATCAATGTTTGAAAGTATTGCACATATCACACAGCATGTGTGCACGCTCCTCTCTAACAGTCCAGGTCCCTCACCCCCAAAATAATCTTCTCCCCGGGTGCCAATCTTCAGACATCTACATTGGCTTTCACAGGATGACGTCACTTAGGAATTAGTCATCCTAGTGCGCAGGGATTTTGCTTACAATCTAAGCTGAGCTGTACACGCACAGCTCAGTTTACATGCTACAGAAAACTGTGGGCAGGTAGGTGTATTTTATTACAGAACAGACATTGCAGTCTATGCTGCGATAATGGTCTGCCTGCTCACAGTCTGTTCTAAAAAGCCTTCAGTTCTACTTTTAACATGAGAAATTATTTTTGACACTAGGTCTACTTTAATGGGTCAGTCCTTCCAGTCCACTTTCAGTTGGAGGCGCAGACCCCTTCCAGTAGATGGCTATAATAGGTTCTCCCAGCCACATACACCAGTTCTGTTGCCACCAGTGTTGCAGTTTCCTCCATTTCTTACATCAAGGGCGTTTGCCTACTGACAAAGAAATGATCAGGCTATAATTTTAATGATAGGCTTATTTTAACAGTGAGCGACAGAATAACAAAAATATCCAGAAAAACGCATTTCAAAAAAATTATAAATTGATTTGCATTTTAATGAGTGAAATAAGCATTTGACCCCTTTGCAAAACATGACTTAGTACTTGGTGGCAAAACCCTTGTTGGCAATCAGAGGTCAGATGTTTCTTGTAGTTGGCCACCAGGTTTGCACACATCTCAGGAGGGATTTTGTCCCACTCCTCTTTGTAGATCCTCTCCAAGTCATTAAGGTTTCGAAGATGACGTTTGGTAACTCAAAACTTCAGCTCCCTCCACATTTTGTATGGGATTAAGGTCTGGAGACTGGCTAGTCCACTCCAGGACCTTAATGTGCTTCTTGAGCCACTCCTTTGCTGCCTTGGACGTGTGTTTTGGGTCAGTCATACCGGAAGACCCATCCACGACCCATTTTCAATGCCCTGGCTGAGGGAAGGAGGTTCTCACCCAAGATTTAATGGTACATGGCCCTGTCCATCGCCCCTTTAATGCGGTGAAGTTGTCCTGTCCCTTTAGTAGAAAAACATCCCAAAGCATATTGTTTCCACCTCCATGTTTGCGGTGGGGATGGTGTTCTTGGGGTCATAGGCAGCGTTCCTCCTCCTTCAAACATGGCTAGTTGAATTGATGCCAAAACTTGATTTTGGTCTTATCTGACCAACATTTTCACCCAGTTCTCCCCTGAAACATTCAGATATTTATTAGCAAACTTCAGATGTCCCTGTACATGTGCTTTCTTGAGCAGGGGGACCTTGCGGGCCCTGCAGGATTTCAGTCCTTCACGGCATAGTGTTACCAATTGTTTTCTTGGTGACTATGGTCCCAGCTAACATGAGATCATTGACAAGATTGTCCCGTGTAGTTCTGGGCTGTTTTCTCAACATTCTCATGATCGTTGAAACTCCACGAGGTGAGATCTTGCATGGAGCCCCAGACCGAGGAGATTGACATTTATTTTATTTTCATTTGCGAATAATCACACCAACTGTTGTCACCCTCTCACCAAGCTGCTTGGCGATGGTCTTGTAGCCCATTCCAGCCTTGTGCAGGTCTACAATCTTGTCCCTGACATCCTTGGACAGCTATTTGGTCTTGGCCATGGTGGAGAGATTGGAATCGGTTTGCTTCTGTGTCTTTTATACAGGTAACAAACTGAGCACTCCCTTTAAGACTGTTTCCAATCTCAGCTCATTACCTGTATAGAAGACACCTGGGAGCCAGAAATCTTGTTGATTGATAGGGGTTAAATACTAATTTCACTCATTAAAATGCAAATCAATTTATAACTTTTTTAAATGTGTTTTTCTGGGTTTTCTTTGTTGTTATTCTGTCTCTCATTGTTAAAGTTAACCTACCATTAAAATTATAGACTGATCATTTCTTTGCCAGTGGGCAAATGTACAAAATCAGCAGGGGATCAAATACTTTTTTCCCTTACTGTAACTGCAAAACTGGGTTTTGTCAGCGTTTAAAGGATTTTATCTTACAATGTAAATAAAAAGCAGGACATCCTACAAAGCTCGGCCCTTAATAGGGGGCCCGCATGAAGTCGGTCTTACTGCATACCAAGCTTGGGCGCTACTGCTGATGTCATTGTTTGCCCCTAATGCTGATCTCACATGCACACAGCAATTTTCAGGCCATTTCCACTACATTCAATAAATCTTCCACTGCAAAAACCATAAAACCGAGGAATGCAATCTTACTGCTACACAGTTTCTACTGAAGCCATACAATAAAATTGTTGCTAGGTTTCTTTAATCTATTTAGTCATTTTTGTGATTGAAATTAGAGTATTTCAAAAAAGACGGAGGTGGGTTGACATTTTTTGAATATTTTAATATGTTATTAATACACTTATAACTTTATAATACAGTAATATCTGCCCTGTGCTAAAATGTCAGTTCTTTGTCCCCTACAAGTGTTTGGTTAAAAACACATTAAAATAGCTTGAAAGCTGTCGTGGGCATACAACAAAATAAAAAGTGCAAAAAAGCCTGCCCCCAGGCAAAAATAAAAAATTATATATATATATATATATATATATATATATATATATATATAGATATAGATATAGATATAGATATAGATATATATTTCTGCAATACATAATTTCACTGGTTTTTGCTTTTTAAAAATGATGCAAGTACAAAAAAAATACACATTGATCCTGCCAGAAATTAAGTGAGTTCCTAACTTTCTCTGGTAAGCTGAAAATGCTGCTGCTGCTGCTCTGAAATGGCAGGCAGGATTATACACCCAGGTTCTCCTTTGCAGGACTACAGGCCACCTCCCTTATGTTAATGAAATGTGGTGAGAGAGAGGGAGCAGCGTTCTGTAGATCAGCTGATAACACTGCTTAGGATTTCAGTGCACAAAATTCAAAAATTTTGGGTTGTCCCTAAGAAAGTAATAGAGGGGAAATCTTCTTGGGGTCTCCAAGGAATTCCTTCAATTTCCCTCTCACTTCCTGTTTGGCTATGAGACAGGACGTGAAGGGAAATCTCCCCAATGCAAAATAGATGGTGACGAAAAACCTTTCAGGGGCTATAACCCTCCCTTACTCTATCCAAAATAAAAATAAGTTTTGCCTATAGTTCTACTTTAAACGTATTTAAATTGAATTACATTTTAAGCTAGTTTGCTAGTTATTATGCTGACCTTTTGACATCACATCTTTTTTTAGGCAGGCCAGGAAATTCAAAGGATAGTCCCAAATTCTTATCAGCATATTTGCTCTGGGTCACAGACTCTGGGTATGAAAATGTGAGGACCAGAATGGCAGCAGGAGAGCCCGGCACCCTCTGTGCTTCTCCTATGACATAGCTCCCAACTGTCCCTGATTTGGAGGGACTGTCCCTGATTTGGAGCAATGTTCCTCTGTCCCTCTTTCCTCCTCATTTCTCCTCATTTCTCCCTCATTTTGGTCTGATCTATATAGGATGTATACAAAATGTACTTTTTATCTATTAAAAAGTGTTTCCCAGTGCGAAACCTTTCATCTGATTTCTAAATTGCAACATTTGTAAACTCCAAAAGCCAATATAAAGGAATAGTAGTGGTAAAAAAAGCACTTGTGGGTTTAATTAATCTTGTTATTTATTTTTTTTTTGTACAATTCTCCTTTAAGTGGGCGTGACAGGGGGAGTGTTCTATGCCTGCATACTTTTGCTGACAGGTGTCCCTCATTCCCATCTCAAAAAGTTGGGAGGTATGCTATGAGACGTTTGCTTTAAACATACTTATAAAATCCTTTGATGGCATACCCCAATTTTTACATTGCATGTATACTTATGTGTATAAAATGATGCTAATGATTAAAAATTCCACACCAGGGAAAGTAATTGATTCTTCTATTTGACATCTTGAAGAAACAATCCATCATTTTTGTGATGTAGATATTAAAGAAATTAAAGTGGAGTTCCACCCAAAAATGGAACTTCCGCTTTAAGTTTTGGTGACCCCCTGACAAGCCACATTTAGAATGACATTTTTTTTGGGGGGGGCGGGTACCCTGTTTTTATGGGCACCAAGCTCCCACTTCCTCCCCCGGCTCAGTGGCGCCGGAAGGAAGTTCACCTCTCCCCCCTCCCTCTCTGCAATCTTCTAGTACACGTCACAGGTCCCACAAGATTGCCCGGCCAATCACAGCGTGGCTCGCCCACAGTTTGAATGCCGGCGTCTCGGAGAGGAGGGGGAGAGGGGCGGGGCTTCGTACGCCCACATCGCTGGACCGTGGGACAGGTGAGTGTCCAATTATTAAAAGTTTGCTGAACTGCAGAAATGCTCGCAAATGTATTATTTCCTATGGGATCTGTTATCTATGCCGTTTCCTGCAGTGTGTTCCATGGAGAGTTGTGGGGACTTTTTACACACAGAATGGTGCTTTTTGGGTCCATAGACTTCAATGGAAAAATAGATGTACATGCATTTTTGGTGAGGTTTTGTGTTTAACAACCAGTCTCCTACAAAAAAAACAAAAAAACACATGAAGCAAGAAAACACATAAAAAACAAGCTTCAGAACCCCCCCAAAAAACGCACCAATAAATGCATCAACTGCACACGCACAGATGTGAACCTAACCTTATGCCCCGTACACACGGTCGGATTTTCCAAAGGAAAATGTTCGATGGGAGCTTGTTGTCGGAAATTCCGACCGTTTGTAGGACAGCGCACATTTTCCATCAGAATTTCCGTCACACAAAATTTGAGATCTGGATCTGAAATTTTCCGACAACAAAATCCGTTGTCGTAAATTCCGATCATGTGTACACGATTCCGACGCACAAAGTTCCACGCATGCTCGGAATCAAGCAGAAGAGTCGCACTGGCTATTGAACTTCATTTTTCTCGGCTCATCGTACGTGTTGTACGTCACTGCGTTCTTGGCGATCGGAATTTCCGACAAGATTTGTGCGACCGTGTGTATACAAGACAAGTCTGACCCAACATCCGTCGGAAAAAATCCATAGATTTTGTTGTCGGAATGTCCGATCGTGTTTACGCGGCATTAGAGTGCATAGGAATGTGCTACACAAAAATGCAACATTTGGTTTTTTTTTAGCACACACCAACATGTTGGTGTGAATTGAAGCCATAGGATAGAAGGGAAACTGCCTTGTTCTTGTGTTGTGACTGTATCCACTTCAGCTCTGGAAGGTTTTACCCCCTTCATGACCAGGCCATTTTTTGCTACTTAACACTGTGCTACTAACTGGCATTTGCGCAGTCATGCAACGCCGTGCGCAAATTAAATTTATGTAACTTTTTTCACACAAATTGAGCTTTTCTTTTGGCAGTATCCCACTGAATCACCACTGAGTTTTTCATTTTTTTATTCTATAAATAATAAGAGACAAAATTTTGAAAAAAATATTTATTACTTTCTGCTAGAAAACCTATCCAATAAAGAAATCTTACAATTTCAAATTTCTTCAGAAATTTGCTGTCTTTGATAAAAAAAAAAAAAAAAATAAAGAATCCCAATATTTGTATATTGGTTTGGTGAAATATAGTGTCTACAAATGATGGTGTGTATATATACTGGAATTTTTTATTTTTATTTTTTTTACTAGTGATATATGGCGGAGATCAGTGATTTTATAGTGGGACTGTGATAGTGTCAGATTGCCCGCTGCGCTAACTGACACTTTGTGCGAACTGACTGATACTGACATCACCAGTGACATTAATATAGTGATCAGTGATAATATACACTGTCCCTGTACTAATGGCACTGGCTGGGAAGGGGTTAGCATTTAGGGGGCAATCAAATGGTTAATTCTGTACTCTCTTTACTAAGCAATGTGCCGGCTTTTACTCCCTGCTTTGCAGGGAAGAAAAAAATGTCACATTGCTGCTGTCTGTAGAGAGCTCTGTGTTGATTACTAACACAGAGCTCACTTTTGTTATTTATTTATTTATTTCAGGTACTTATATAGCGCCGTCAATTTATGCAGCGCTTTACATATACATTGTACATTCACATCAGTCCCTACCCTCAAGGAGCTTACAATCTAAGGTCCCTAACTCACATTCATACATACTAGGGACAATTTAGACAGCAGCCAATTAACCTACCAGCATGTCTTTGGAGTGTGGGAGGAAACCGGAGTACCCGGAGGAAACCCATGCAGGCACAGGGAGAACATGCAAACTCCAGGCAGGTAGTGTCGTGGTTATGCGCTCAGCCGATCAGTGGGTTTTCGGCCAAAAATTATTGGCTGGGACCTGCTGGTCGGCTTGTGCTGTAGCGCATGGACCTAATGGATCACATACATGTACATGATCCAGCGCAGGCGGGCTGCCCTGTAGCCGTACATCTACAGTGAGTGGTCCGGAAGTGGGTATTGGGCAATGCTGCCCAAGGCTGATGGTATAAATGAGCCCAGACTCGTGTACTGCATGCTAAACATGAGTCAGTCAAGCTACGCCTATTTATTCACTATCCCAGAATAATTTATTGTGGCAGATAATACTGCAAGACAGAGTAGCTGACTTTATCAAATACCTTCAAGCAGCTGCTTGAATATATTTATAATCCTCAGAACTGCTTAGGAAATTTTTCTCTGAGGCCAAAACTCCACAGGAAAAATAAAGTTTTGCTAATTGAAAGTGAAATTCTACCCAAAACTTTTTTTTTTTTTAGTTTAACATTTTTGTTGCAGTGATGAACGGTTTGATCACCTGCCCAGTCTTTATTGCCGTCTGTTACCCTGGCAGGAAGATCTTCCCCCATGCCAGGGCTGGACATAACAGCCAGGGCTCTTTGATGTGAGCTGAATTTCCAGATCCTTCACTCTGGAGTAAATTTTATGTATAATGTACACAGCTATGCACAATCCACCAGGGACACCATAATGCTAGCATGCTGCTGGCTTCTGCATTGTAGTATGCAATGAAGGCTTGAGTACTACGGAGATTTGGGTTACAACTGATCAGGTGAGGCCGGGAGAAGGTCTGATCACCCTACACAGGAGTTTCTAGGCTTGAAGATTGGTTACAGAAGTCATACCTCCCAACTTTTTGACATGGGAATGAGGGACACCTATCAGCAAAAGTATGCAGGCATAGGGCACACCCCCTGCCACGCCCCCTTAAAGGAGAACTGTACAAAAAAACAAGATTGGTTAAACCCACATGTGCTTTTTTTACCACTACTCTTCCTTTATATTGGCTTTTGGAATTTACAAGTGTAGGAGTTTAGAAATTGGATGAGGGGTTTAGCTCTGGGAAAACACTTTTTGTTAGATACAAAGTGCATTTTATATACATCTATATAGATCAGTCCACAATGAGGGACAAATGAGGAGGAATGAGGGACAGAGGGACATTGCTCCAAACCAGGGACAGTTGGGAGCTATGCAGAAGGGTCTTCTCACACTCCCTGCAAGTTTGTTTTTTTTTCATCTGAAAGCATGACATTTTAATGGCAAGTGAGACTTGGTAGTGGTGGATACTTTGAGAGAGACACCTCACAGAAGCATATGATGGAGGTAAGTTATCTTCTACAGTGAACATTATTAGCTTTGAGTGAGTTGGCCCTTGAAACCAATTGCGTGCTATAGAATAAATGAACTGACCATATCAGCCTGCCCAAGCTTCAAATAAATGTTGGTGCTTTTTGAAATAGCAAGGTTCAGTGTGTTACAGAGCCATTCAGACATCAGGAGTCATAACCCGAATTAAATTACTTTAGCCTTATCTGGCCATTTTGGACATCCACGGAATATGAAAATTATGAGCAGGAATATCCAGCCGCCTTCAAATTTGGCTGCACTTTGTGGGTTTTCCTAAGACTAGGTTTCACAAACTCATAATAGATTAAAAATGTTATCCGATTGATTCTTGGTTGGGAACCTACCTGCTTATGGTTCCATTACAAAGTTAGTCACTGAACAACAACCTATTATGATCTTGCTTAGATGTCCATGGAACAACCATAAACCAAATGGACAGTCTTTTTCAACCTCAGCATGATTGTTAAACTATACTATTTTTTTAACACCACAACCAACCTACTCTGCTCTCGTTTGAACTTTCTAGGACAGCTGTTATTTTACTTAGACATTTAAGAACCCTCTGGAGAAGGCATTGCCTTCAATTTGACAGTTTAGACCACTAAGGAATGCTAAGCATAATGAACTGAATGGATGAGCCAACTTTAGCCTCATTGGGTTGTGTGGGTCTCCACAATATGCTTATTCTCCAAATATAATACATACACGTCCACTACTTAAAGTGGAACTAAAGGGAAGCATTGCGGCCTCCTTCCGCTCCAACGTCTGGACTTTTTTTGGGGGGGGACCTGGTTTTGATAGGTTTCTGCTCCCCCCTTTGCTCACAGCCTTCTGTGACATGTCACAGGGCCCAGGAGGCTGCAGGATCATTAAAGTGGAGTTCCACTCAAAAATGGCATTTCCGCTTTAAGAGTTGGTGACCCCCTGACATGCCACATTTGACATGTAATTTTTTTTGGGGGGGGGGGGGGCGGTTGCCCTGTTTTTACAGGCACCCAGCTCCCACTTCCTCCCCTGGCACCGTGCCGCCGGAAGGAAGATCACCTCACACCCCTCCCTCCCTGCAATCTTCTGGGACACGTCACAGGTCCCAGAAGATTGACCGGCCATTCACAGCGCAGTGCGTGCCCACAGTTAGAATATCGGCGCCACGGAGAGAAGGGGGAGAGGAGTGGGGCTTCATGCCCCTACAACGCTGGACCGTGGGACAGGTGAGTGTCTGATTATTAAAAGTCAGCAGCTACACTTTTTGTAGCTGCTGACTTTTAAATAGGTGGAACTCCGCTTTAACAGGGCGCAGCGTGAAGCCGCAAGGAGTCACAGCCGACTTCCTACATTTACGATGACACTAGATGTAAGATCACATTAGCAAAAAAAAAAAATGGAATTTGGAGCTTTGGAGGATGCTGAGAGCAATGGAAGAGTTTACTGAAACTGTCCATACCAACCAATCACGTTCTCCGTTTCATTCTTCCAGTGCAAGTATAGAAATCAAAATGAACCTGAATTGATCTCTAGGTGAGAACAGTGGAGCCGTAATTGTTAAATGAAAGTATCAACATGTGCTGATGTCAGCTGGGCAGTGTGGACCTCTCTTGGGTGGAAGACGTCATAAACCAACTGAAATAGTTTCCTAAAACTCCAATTCTTACTGGGAGAGAAGGAGTTATGTTGGGGCTTTCAGACTAGTGAATCAGAGAGGAAGGGGATGTGGGTTAGTGATCATGTTGCATAAAAATGTTCTCATGGATTTTTCACCTCCTTAGCTGTGAGGGGAATGGAGCCGCTGACAGGAATGACTGCCCTCCCCACTAAAACCTTTGCTGCCACCACAGCTGCTCTAAGGGAAACACAGCTTTTATTATACCTGGACCACAACTGATGCCTGTAATACACTTGATGATAATTGCTTTTGCTGGAACTAGTCTCCAATTAGCAAAAGCAACATTTACAGACCTCTTTTTTTTTCTTTTTAAATAAAAAGTTGCCAGCCATGAACCGTGGCGGAAGTGGCAGCCGCCAAGGCTGTAGTAACACTAAGTTTCTGTACTAGGCCGTGCATATGTGCAAAGCTCAGAGAGGTAGCGGCTATTTTTAAGCCAAAACCATACTATGGTCTCAAAAGGGCTTTCTCCAAAATGTATGTGCTTCTATTGATTGGTTTAGAGGTCAGCTTAAATCTCATTAGGCATGTACGTAGGCCAGATTTAGCTGACAGCAACAAAATCGATCGTGGCTAGAGGGGAAACTTTCCAATTTTCCAGGCCCATTTTGTTCTACCACCTAGGACCATCCACTTTCACCTACCAAATCTGGAACACTTGGTAACTATTGGTCAACACAGAGTTTAAATGTAAACAAATGGCCTAAGGCTAGGTTCACACCACTGCATGTCAGAAATGGGCGCAAAATTGTGCGCATTCCTGACATACAGAGAAACGCGCCGCCATAGCAGACCTGCAGCAGTGCCATTAATTGCCACATTTTCACACGGGCCCAACCTCGGTGCAGCATGTTTTTGAAAGAGTCTGGGACCTTTTTTCTTGCATGTAGGGTAGTCTATTGAGATGAATGCGCCCGCTCTTGGTCACACCTGTAGGTGTGCACCATGCCTTACAAATAGAAATGTATGTAACCGCTGATGGTCTCAGACTCACAGCAACAACCCGTCAGATCAAAGACTGGGGTATGATGGTATTAAATTATTTTATGTAAGGTAAACCGCTCTATCTTGGTCATATGCCTAATTACATGTGGAATTCAGCAGTTGGTATTGCTGCTGAGGGCTCTTCACACTAGTGGCTGGGGGGGGCAGTAAATCCCCATCACTGAACTGCACCTTTAGGCCTCATGCACCCTTAACCACTTCAATACCGGCCACTTATACCCCTTCCTGCCCAGACCAATTTTCAGCTTTCAGCCCTGTCGCACTTTGAATGACAATTGCGCGGTCATGCTACACTGTACCCAAACTACATTTTTATCATTTTGTTCCCACAAATAGAGCTTTCTTTTGGTGGTATTTGATCACCTCTGCGGTTTTTATTTTCTGCTGAACAAATAAAAAAAAGGACAGAAAATATAAAAAAAAAATGTTTTGTTTTTTTTGTTTCTGTTACAAAACTTTGTAAATCAGTAAGTTTTTTCCTTCACTGATGGGCACTGATGGGGCTGCACTGTTGGGCACTGATAAGGCGGCACTGATGGGCACCAACGAGGTGGCATCAATGAGGTGGCACTGATGATGGGCACTAATATGCGGCACTGATGGGGCACTGATGACATCCGGTTAGGATATTGAAACCACTTTGCCGCCGTCATTTTGCTATGTGGTGGGCGGCAAGTGGTTAAAGTGATACTAAAGTCTTGTTTTTTTATTTTGTTTAAAAATAACAAATATGTTATACTTACCTGCTCTGTGCAGTGGTTTTGCACAGAGCACCCCCAATCCTCCTCTTTTTGGATCCCTTGCTGGAAATCCTGGTCCCTTCTGAGTGCCCCCATAGCAAGCAACTTGCTACGGGGGGCAGCTGAGCCACTCCATGTGTCCATTCAGACACAGAACCGCAGCTCGGCCCCAGCCCTTCTCTCTCCTCATTGGCTCCCTGACTTTGATTGCACCACCGGGAGCCTATGGGGCCACACTGCTGTCTCTGCCAATGAGGAGGTAGCGTCCCGGACAGCTAAGACTCTTCTGCAACATCGCTGGATCGAGATGGAGCTCAGGTAAGTATAAGGCCCCTTTTACACTGGGGCGGTAGGGGGCGTCGGCGGTAGCGCTGTTTTACCGTGGTATTCGGCCACTAGCGGTGCGGTTTTAACCCCCCGCTGGCGGCCGAAAAAGGGTTAAAATCACTCGTATAGCGCGGCTATAGCCGCGGTATTACCGCGGTATAGCCGCGCTGTCCCATTGATTTCAATGGGCAGGAGCGGTTTAGGAGCGGTGAATACATCGCTCCTTCACCGCTCCAAAGATGCGGCTTGCAGGAGATTTTTTCTTCTCCTGCCAGCGCACCGCTTCAGTGTGAAAGCCCTCGGGCTTTCACACTGAACAAACAACGGAGGCTGTTTAGGGGCGGTTTGCAGGCGCTATTTTTAGCGCAATAACGCCTGCAAACTGCCCCAGTGTGAAAGGGGCCTAAGGGGAGGCTGCTGCACACAGGTTTTTTATCTTAAGGCATAGAATGCCTTAAGATAAAAACCTTCTGAGGCGAGAAAAGACAGACGATCTGTCTTTTCTCGCCTCTTAGAACTGGAAACTCTGTGATTATACACACAGATCCCGTTTGTCGGTGTGCCCCGAGCGATCGCGGGAGCCCAGCAGTGATCGCGACTGCCGGGCACTCGCATCAGCCCCTAGTGGCCAAATAAGATTCGCGCAGCTGAGCCATGCTGCGGCGGCTGGTCGGCAAGTGGTTAATGTGTGCAAACGTCCCTAAGTGCTAGGCGTGTTTATTCATTTCAATGGACAGAATAAATTAAAATTTTGACCAATGAAATGAATGAACACCCAAGAGCTTGACAAGCCTAAATGCATTGACAAAGCACCAGGAGAAAAGTTTAGACAAGTCCCAGTCTGCATTGGGCCTTACTGCCCCCATCCACTACTGCTTTTAGCTACAGTGGCAGCGGCTGAGGGTGTACACATGCAACAGTTGCAATGCTTTTGCAGCTGCAGCAAAAATTGTAACCCCTGTCATTTTTGGCGGACATAGTGCCCACCAAATGCAACCCAATCAAATGAATGCAATTGCGGCATGCTGGTGCAGGGGTTCAGGGGTTCAAGCTTTTCAGAGAGCACCATTAGTGTGAACAAAGTCTAACAGAGCCCCGTTTTGCAGTGCAACCCAAAAGAGGTTCTAATTATTCTTAATTCCTCCATTCATGTTATAGCATGGATGAGGGGAACAAAGAGATATCTGTTAGTCCACGGGCTGAACAAGAGAACTGCAAGAACCGTGATGTCTAAAACACATTCTGGAGATAAACCTATAGCTCCTATAGCTGCTGGTCTTATGTTACTGACAACTGACACATCCCCATACCTCCCAACATTTTGTGATGGGAATGAGGGACACCTACTTGCAAATGTATGTAGGCATAGGACACACCACCTTAGAGGTGAGTTAACCAAAAAAAGGTTAATTAAATCCACAAGGACTTTTTTTACCACTCATATTCCTTTATATTGGCTTTTAAATTTACAAATGCAGCAATTTAGAAATTGGATGAAAGGTTTAGCACTGGGAAACAATTTTGAAAGATAAAAAGTGCATTTTAGAAGCAACTATATATTAGATATGTGCATTTAGTTTCGTTCCGAATCGAAATTTGTACAAATTTTTAATTATTCGGAAATTCAGGTGCATCCGAATTTCTGAATTACAAAAGTGGTGAATTGAAACGAATCCGAAAAAAGCGAACGAATTCGAATCGAATTCGAAAACAATAGGAATCAATTTTCTAAAAAATACAATAAAATAGAATATAAAATCATAAAGCAATAGAATACATATATATATAATATTTTTTATTCAGTTTTATTGTTTTTCTATGCTTTTCTTTTCTTTTCTATTATTTTCTATTCTTTTTTTTTTTTTTTACAAGAATTATTTTCTATTCTTTAATAGTCTTTTCTTTTCAAATTCGAATTTCGGAACATGGCTTCTGAAGATCGAATTCCGTATAGAATGAATTTGAATAGAAAAGATTAGAATAGAAAAGAAAATAATAGAAAAGAGTAAACTAGAAAAACATATATTGTATTTTATTCTATTGTTTTTCTATTCTATTCTTTTTTATTATTTTCTATTCTATTCTAATCTTTTCTATTCAAATTGAAAATCATTCTATACGAAATTTGAATTTCGGAAAATGGTTTTATATATACCATATATATATATATATATATATATATATATATATATATATATATATATATATATATATATATATATAAAACCATTTTCAGAAATTCTAATTATAGATCAGACCAAAATGAGGGACAAATGAGGGGCAAAGAGGGACAGAGGGACATTGCTCCAAATCAGGGACAATCCCTCCAAATCAGGGACAGTTGGGAGCTTTGCATCTCTTTTTCTTTTTATTGGTGCTGACAGGCGTGCGCCCAAAGACCGAACTATTCCAAATTCTTTTTCAGCTTGAGAGGGCTCATAAAAAGATCCTTTCAGCAGATACTCCGAGAACATTCTAAAGGTAAAACATAATTCAACTCTTTATTAAATTGATGCTGTTTACCGATTTAAAAAAAGAGACAGACATCGGGTCTATCTAGAGGTAAGTGATTCAGGGAAATTCCCAGTGGAGTCAAGAACCAGAGGGTTATGGCTACATTGAACAAAATGAAAGACCCCGAGGGCTCCATCAAATATGAAATACTGGACATTCTAAAAGGATTCTCTATATTCAGCAGCAGGCTGTAGAACCCGGTTTTTAATAAAAAAAATCAATTGCATATTCAGAACTTTCTGAACCAGATTCAAATTCCAGTTGTAGATTCCACCATTCGGCCAGTTATAAAAGTTGCTTACGCAAGAAAAGTTAAGTCTATCTGAAGCCAAAACCTTTTCCAACGAGGTAGTCAGTAATGGCAGCCCCCGTATTTCACTCTTGACAGGTCCTGTTCCAGCCAATCCTTTTTTTTTTTGGTTTAGATGGAGAAGAGAAGAAGAGACCTCTTTTGGGTTTTTATTTTTGGACTTTATCTGCATTGAGGAAATTTCCCTTTACTTCCTGTCAGGACAGGAAGTGATGAGAACTCTCTCCAGTGGGGACACAAACTGTAATAAAACTATTTTGTTCAGTTTATTATTACTGTCCTTGTCTTCTTGGTTAAAGGACAACCACTCCCCTCATTTCTTCTTCTGCTTTCACAAGTACAAGAAGTGAGGTGAAATCACTGTGGTGAGGGGACAAATCGCAATAGAAACTTGACCAAGATATTCAGGGCCGTCTTTAATATTGATTGGACCCTGGGCAAACATTTTCTTGGACCCTCCCGAATCCTCTTATCAACTATTTGAGGGCTATGCGGGCTCAAGGGGCAGCTGTTTTGGGCCCCACAACAATGACTGGGCCGGGGGAAGCTGCCCCTTTTGCCCTGTGTTCAAAACGGCCCTGGAGATATTTCATAGTTACATAAGGTTATCATAGATTTCAAGGTTGAAAAAAGACACAGGTCCATCCACCTAAGTGTCTTTATGTGTGATTTTTATTCTGTTTCCTGAGGAAAAGTTTTTTTGAAGCTGTTGACACCATAGGCGTGCGCAGGGGGTGTGCCAGGTGTGCATCACTATGTGTAATCACTACATGTGATGACAATTTCCCCCCCTCCCCCCCAGTGTTGCTGGCTTCCCTCCCCCCCCCCCCCCCGGCTGCTGCGGGGGATGTTTTAGGATGGAGAGCAGGGGAAAGGGCTAGACAATAAGTCATTTACCAGCCCCTTCCTTTTCTAAATGAACATAGTGAACACACTTACTGCATTAATTCATAGCTAAAGCATAGTAAACTTTGTTTACTATGCTTCGATTTGTGAATGAACAGAAAGCTGCTCAGCACAGAGCACTTCCCATTCGTTCACTGTCCAGTGAGGCTGCAATGAAAAGTGTGTGTTTGACCTTTGGGGTGCACACCCTAACGCAATAGTCTGGACACACTTATGGTCGACACAATCAGCTAGCACCACTTCCTGGGGGGGGGAGTTCTACATTTTTACTGCTCTAACATTAAAGAGCCCTTTCTTCAATCTAAAGTTAAACCTTTCTGCTAACCTTAAATTGTGTCCTCTTCAGGGACCTCGGAGTAAACAGTTCATTACACTTAGTGGAGTTACCTTTGATATAGTTGTATACTGTAATGATCTCCTCCTAAAGTGGTTGTAAACCCTAGCAAAAAAAAAACCTGCAAGACAAAGGCATAATGAGCTAGTATTCATAGCATACTAGCTCATTATGTATTACTTACCTGAGATCGAAGCCCCCTCAGCGGTCCTCGTTCACTGCCCCGGCCGGCGACATCGCTCCCGGAGTTACTTCCGGGTATTGGGGGCTCCGGCGCTGTAATTGGCCGGAGCCGCAATGATGTTGCCGGTAACGGCACGGCCTTATTGAAGCGACGGCACGTATGTGCTTAAGTGCGCATGTGCCGATGATGTCGGCACATGCAAATACCGGGATATCTCCTAAGGTGCAGGTTTAGGAGATATCCAGGGTAGCTTTGGGCTTATTATAGGCTTACCTGTAGCAAAATGTGTGTTGTAAGGGTTTACAACCACTTTAAGCACCTCTTTTGCATAGCAAATAACTGTAATCGATCCTCATAACTGAGATCCTCCATCCCCATTCATTCAATTTGTTATTCTTTGTTGAACTCTTTCTAATTCAACAACATCCTTCTTGAGGATTGGTGACCAAATCTGAACAGAATACTCAAGATAAGGCCGGACCAGTGTTTTGTAAAGGAGTAGAATTCTTTACCTTGGAATGTATGTTTTAGGCTCGGTCCACACTGGTACGATGCGGGGGAAACCCTGCGATTCCAGTCCGGGTTCCTGCATCACACCTGACTCAGCCAATGACAGCTGATCACGTGATGTAAACAGAGCCGGTAATCGGTTATTTTTCCTTCTCACGCCGATAGCGTGAGGAGGAAAAAGAAAGCCGATCACCGGCGGCTGCGAGAGGGACATCGGTCCAGATCGTGGAGGTACCATACCAGTGCCACAGTACCACCCATCAGTGCCCACAGTGTCACCTCACAGTGCTTACTATCAGTGCCCACAGTGTCACCCTCACAGTACCACCCATCAGTGCCCACAGTGTCACCTCCCAGTGCTACCTATCAGTGCCCACAGTGCCACCTATCAGTGCCCACAGTGCTGCCTATAAATTAATCAGTGCGTCATTACCAGTGTTGCCTATCAATACCGCCTACCAGTGCCCATCAGTGTCACCTATCAGTACCCATTAGTGGCATCTGTCAGTGCCACCCATCTGTGTCATCTTATCTGTGCCTATCAGTGTCGCCTTATCTGTGCCCATCAGTGCAGCCTCATCAGCGAATATCAATGAAGAAGAAAAATTACCCGTTTGCAAAATTTTATAACAAACGATGAAACCTTTTTTTTTTTTTAATTTCTGTCTTTTTTTGTTTGTTTAGCAAAAAATAAAAACCCAAGTGGTGATTAAATACCACCAAAAGAAAGCTCCATTTGTGTGAAAAAAATGATAAAAACTTATTTTGAGTACAGTGCAGCATGACCGCGCAATTGTCATTCAAAGTGCGACAGCGCTGAAAGCTGAAAATTGGTCTGGGCAGGAGGGGGGTTTAAGTGCCCGGTAAGCAAGTGGTTAAACGAACCTATGTAACATGTACTGATAGGATAACATTGGATGGGTTCAGGAGCAGCTGAAAAAATCATCCAACTGCCTCTAAACGTCCGTTTACCAGCAGCTGGGTACATGAGGCCTTATCAAGGTAAATTTCCCACATTTGTGGCTTTTTAAAATCACAATTAGTGCCTGTGTAAGTCGTGGCTGAAATCTTTCTTGATCTACCTGACCATGGCTTGGTATCAAGAGATCCCCAAATTTTCCACTTCTTATTAAATGACTGAAGAGTACTGACTGGCATATTCAAGGCTTTGGATATCTTTTTATATCCTTTTCCATCTTTGGTCTTTTGCCTGTTCTTTTTTACCTTCTTCTGGCTCAGTGTCTAGCCTGCTCAGTACTTCCATGTGAGAGCTAAAAAGATTGACTATTTATACACAGACACTAATTGTGATTTTAAAAAGCCACAAATGTGGGAAATGAACCTTTAATTGCCATTTTAACCTGTGTGTGCCACCTTCTGTGTCTGTATCAAGGCCAAACATTCCAGGGTATGTAAACTTTTTATCAGAGCCATTTGGGTGATTTCTGTTAGTTTTTTGGAACCTTTCTAAATCAAAATGATATGTGATAATAAATGGCTTCATGTGATTGCTATCCTTAAATAAAAGACAGTTTTTTGGCATGATCGGTCATATTTTCAATATTAATGCCAACATTTCTCAATTTTTTGCCAGGGTATGCAAAATTTTGAGCACAACTGTAAGTACTTGTAATAAAAGTTAAGTTCCACTTTGTCATCTTCCTGCCCTCCTCTAATGCCACGTACACACGGTCGGATTTTCCGATGGGAAATGTTCGATGGGAGCTTGTCAGAAATTCCAACCGTGTGTAGGCTCCATCGGACATTTTTTCAGACATTTTTCGTCGGAATTTTCGACAAACAAAATTTGAGATCTGGATCTCAAATTTTCCGACAACAAAATCCTTTGTTGGAAATTCCGATCGTGTGTACACAATTCCGATGCACAAAGTTCCACGCATGCTCGTGTAGCGGTCACTAACTAAAGGTAGGTGATCTTTCTGTGTTAAATGACAGGGTACAGTTTCAGGTAAATTTAGTTAGGCCTGTATTCTTATCTCAGGCCTGGTTGTTTATTCTGGGGACTGGGAGTGTCAGTGTAGTGCAGGGTGTGGCCACCTGTACTTGGACCCAGAGATGTCTCCTCATGCTTTCAGTGGAAATGGTTCTGGAAGAGAGATTGGACTTGGGATCTGAGTAGGCAGCTCATGTGTGGAGTTCTGTACAATCATTAATTTGTTTGGCAGGAGGAGGGACTCCCATATAAGCTGGGGTCACATGTTTTGGAGAGAGAAAAGGTGAGCGCCCCCCCTGCGGGGAGGGGGGACCATACCACGGGGAGTGGAGGAGTTGGAGACACCGCACAGCATATAGTCGATGGTGTAGCTGGACGCCCCTCTGCGGGGAGGGGGAGATGGAGATGGAGGAGCCATCAGGAGGAAGTAGGAGCTAAGCAGAAGAAGAAGAAGAAGAAGAAGACTGGGTGATCGACTGTTTGTGAGTGGCACATGGACTGTTGATCAAGTGTGTGAAAGCCCAGAGGAGCAGTACTACCAGAGGCTGAGGGATGTTGGTATGCAAGTCAGTGATGCAGGCACCGATGGCTTGTGTCTTTTGGTTAAACAAAGCCCCAGGAATCCAATCAGTCAGGCGGGAGGAATTATTCAGAGTAATGTCTTCTTTTGCCCAACTTGGAAGTAGTGGTCAAAAGGCGGAGGTAGAGCTTTGAGCATAAATGGAGATACAGATTGTTCTAAAAGGCCTCCAGGTGAAGAGTTATTCAGAGTGACTCTTTGCTACAACAGCCTATGTATTCTCAGAGACCATACTACTCCAGTTTTCCCATGAAAAGTTATTCAGAGTGACTTTTTATTATCCGCATTGCTCTAAGTAATTGCATAAGAAGTTAAGGGAAAGATTTCTAAGCAGCAAAAGAGCATCTCAGAAAATCCCTTTCCCTGTCCCAGTTCAAGGTATGCAAATAAAAGCAAGAGAAAAAGTACAATATGGACTGTTTCTATTTCTATGGGCTGTGATGTGCTTGGTGGTGAATGTGATTAACGGATAGAATAAACAAACAGCAGCTCCTTCAGGGGTATTGCGCTACACTCGTAATCAAGCAGAAGAGCCGCACTGGCTACTGAACTTCATTTTTCTCGGCTCGTCCTACGTGTTGTACGTCACCGCGTTCGCGACGTTCGGAATTTCCGACAACATTTGTGTGACCGTGTGTATGCAAGACAAGTTTAAGCCAACATCCTTCGGAAAAAAAAACATGGATTTTTGTTGTCGGAATGTACGATCATGTGTACGCGGCATTACAATTTTGTATTCTTTTTAGGGGGGGAGTTGATACCTACAACCCGATGTTCAGTCTCCCCCCCCCCCATCCAATGACGCGGCACCCGGGGGGGGGGTCATGACCGAGTCATACACTCCATGTCTATGGACGCAGCATGTATTACAGGGAGCACGCCCACAAGCTAACCCCCTCGGGATAGAGCTTCCCAGAGGGGGGTTAGCTATTGCGGGAAGGAGCCGAGACAGCCGCCGAGGGACCCCAGAACAGGAGGATCGGGGACACTCTGTGCAAAACGAACTGCACGGTGGAGGCAAGTATAACATGTTCGTTATTTAAAAAAAAAAAAACCCATGCAACCCCATTAAAAAAAAAAACGCTAGTGTGCATGGAGCCTAAGCTGGATACACACTATACAACTTTTGTTTGATTTCCTTTAGATTTACCTTGAACTATGTAGTGCAAGAGCCTGCCTGATTGCATACAAACTGAAAGTGCTTAGGTTTGACCTCGTATTATAGGGTTTTGGTAGATCCGAAAGAAAAAAAATCTAAAGAGAATTATAAAGTGTGTATCCAGCTTAAGTCAGGTTGAAAAAAAAAAAGTCATGCTGGCCATACACTATATGAAAATTCGGCCGACATTCGGTCATTGAGACCATTCGCTCGTTTTTCGGCCAGTTAATGGGCACAAAATCGATAATCGATTGGACTTTTTGAGCCGAAAAAACAAAGGACAAGTTTGGAAATTTTCTGCCGAATGAACGATGAATTGAAAGGTTAATGTGTTTCCCTTCCGAACTGTCTGCACTAGGTATATGTAAAAAAACGAACAAAAAATGTATTTATTTATGTCCACTGAACGATTTATCAGTCATTACATGATGGTACCATCATTTGAGCTCACGGTCGAACGTTCGTTTTTCGAAAATGGGTTCGGCCGATTTTTCGTATAGTGTATTGCCAGCATAAGTCCATCTAGTTCAATCAATAAAAAAAAAAAAATAGAAAAGTTGCAAGAAGTCACAGCCGCCTTCCCACAGTAAAACATGCCAGCGCCGGGAACCTGAAGACCAGTAAAGAACCGGCTCGGGTGAGGACGGCGCTGGATCCTTGGATAGGCAAATTTCCTTAGATACGATGCTTGTGTTTTTTTTTGTTTTTTGTGCTTTGTTTTTTTTTTTCAAAAAGGCTGAAGAACTTCTTTAGTTCTCCCCGAAACTAAAATAAAAAAGCAGATATAAAAACCTGGATGCGATGACTTTAATACAGAATTCTAGTTCATTTTTACTGTGAATTGGGCACTGTATAACTGTATATGGTAACATTTTTAGCACGATTTACAGAACTTTTTAAATGATATGAATGCGTCTTATTTTACTTTTATTTATTTTAGAAAACTACAGAAAGAAGACAGGGACTCTACTGAATGAAAGCCACATAATTCCCATGCCAATGAAACATCCTCTCAGCATTCCATTTCATGCATCATTGCAAAGAAAACAAAAAATTGACACAGGAGCAATTTTACTAGCTGCAGATCTTGAAAATCCTTTGACAGGCTGGTCTGGACTTTGTTTTAGCCATCTGCTTGTCAAATACAGCCTATGGGACCTTATCTGAAAAATGGATACTTTTTTTTTTTTTTTTTTTTTTTTGATAATCCTTGATACCGGTCTACCCTGCTTTTATATTTCGCACCTTGAAGTTTTAATAAATGCACTCCTACAGAAACTTCCAAAAAAGAAAACGAATTGGTTTTATCTTATGCAGACGTTTTATTGTTTACTTTGTTGTCTCCTAAGATAAACAACGCTAATGAATTCGGTAGATCCATTTGGTGCTGTTAAAGTGTATCCAAAAGCAAGAAAAAAAATTTATGGCAGCTTATCAGTTCTTAGATGTGTTTTAGCCTAGGTTCACATTGGAGCGATTTGTGGTGCAATTTGAGAGATCAAATCGCATGACAAGTTGCAGCCTATTGGAGACAATGGCACTGTTCCAATCAGTGCGACACCGATTTTGCGGTGCCGCACCGATTTGCAAATGTAGTTTCTGTACTACTTTTGACCCCCCTCCGTTTTTTGTTTTTTTTTGATTTGGGGGCATGGTCCATATATACATTCTTCTGATACTGAATCTGGGTTTGAGATTTAAGCCTTGTACACACGATTGGATTGTTGGTCAACAAAACCATGGACTTTTGTTCGAAGGGCGTTGGCCCAAACTTGTCTTGCGTGCACACGGCACACAATTGTTGGCCAACAATCACAAACGTAGTGACGTACTACATAGTTTTTCAGCTCTTTAGCGCCACCCTTTGGGCTCCTTCTGCTAATATCGTGTTAGTAGAAGTTTGGTGAGTGTTGATTCGCGCTTTTTCATTTCGCTCTTTTCATTTCATGCTCTTCAGTTTGTTTCTGAACGGCTGTTCATCAACCAGACATGGTGCATAATCGGAGGAGATAAAGTGTTATTTATTATTGGCCTAGAAGTTATTGCTTTGACGTTATTTTTCTGGTTGAATAATGATTTGATTTGGTATATTTTCTATATTTTTGGATGTATAGAATGCACTTTTTGGTTAAGTTCTATTGGCAGATAGCATGTCTAATTTTATTTTGTTTTCTTTTTTTAATGCACAATAAAAAAATTGTGTAGAATAATACTTGGCTATGTGCTTTACTTCAAATGACAGTTTGGGAGTTGGCAGTTACTTAAAAAAAAATACAATGTAAAATTAACGAGGGACACCAACATAGTTGTATCTTTGATCTTAAAAACTACCAGATAATGGTGTTGTGGTAACTTGCCCAAAAACAACTCATCTCAGAAACATGTTGGGTATAGGATCTCTGTATCATCAATTTGCATAATTTTGATGTCTCAATGTCCAAATTTTGTCTAACATTACATGTATTTTTCTATATAGTTATTAAATAAAATTATAATTTTTTTTCTATGCCTTGTGTTGGTAGTGCCTTAAAAATCCCACCCCTAGGGGTTCCTCTCTATTCCATTTGCCGATTTCAGGTGCAACTTCAATAGACATCTGTACATGAAGCCACACAGATGTCTATCAAGTAGCACCTGAAATCGCGATGACCTTACTACTTTGAAATAGCGTTACTTTAAGTGAAGTAGCGCAATTTCAAAGTAGCATCAATGTGAACCAGGGCTTACTGCATTCGTTTATTTCAGACTTTTTTGTTTTCTTTTATTTCAATCTGATGGCTTTGCCACTCTACTAAAACAAGTGGTTAACTTGTAGGATAAGTGGTTACTTTACATCAGGAGTAGCAACTCCTTTGTTTTGCCTACAGTGCAAAATCTGGTCCAGCTCTGCATAGAAACCAATCAGCTTCCAGGTTTTTTGTCAAAAGCTTAATTGAACAAGCTGAAAAAAGAAGCCGATTGGCTACAATGTACAGCTGCACCAGATTTTGCACTCTTCAGTTTAATCTATATTCACACTGAACACGGCTTTGAAACCACGCGAGTTCATCTAGACTGTTGTCTATTAAAATCGCCCCCCAAGTCGCCAAAAGTAGTGCAGGAACTACTTCTGGAAAAGGGTGATTGGGACGTTCCTATTGCCGGCAATAGGCTCCGATTTGACGTGCGATTTAATCAGTCAAATCCCGCCAATGAAAGTGGAGAGGAGATCAGGGAGCTGCAGCAGGCATACCGGTTCTTCACACATGGCAGGAGATCCGAGGTGCACTGGAGTGGGGGAGGACATGGGGCCACCTACTGACCCTAGTCAGTCAGCCCTGGCCGGGAAAACATCTTGCAGGCAGGGTGATTATGGGCTCCATTACATTGACAGGACCCTGGGCAGCTGCCGCTGGCCTGACCCCCCCAATGTGTGGCACATGGGGTGATTAGAACACCTGTCAGTTTACTAGTTCTGGTGACCTGGGAGTCCCCAAGAAATTCCCTTAAAGCGGAGTTCCAACCAAAAATGGAACTTCCTCTTTTCAGTTCCTCCCCCCCTCCGCTGTCTCATTTGGCCCCAGTCAGGGGGGAGGGCCATAGATACCCACAGATATCTACACCACTTCCAGCGCCTTCTCTGCCCCCCCCCCCCCGCTGTCTGGGGGAGACACAGGTCCCAGAAGACAGCAGAGACCAGTGGGATAGCGTGAGTCGTGCTTGCGCAGTAGGGAACCAGGAAGTGAAGCTGCAAGGCTTCACTTCCTGATTTCCTTACCGAAGATGCCGGCGGCAACAGCCAAGGGATAAATCTGCTTCGGGTGCCGACATCGCGTGAGACCTGGACAGGTAAGTGTCCATATTCTAAAAGTTTGTAGCTGCTGACTTAAAAAAAAAAAAAAATCGGCGGACCTCCGCTTTAATTTGCAGGGATTTTTGGGACAGGAAGTAAAGAGAAATCTCTGCAATGGGACACAGATGGAGGAAAAAAAATTGACAGGGGTTAACCCTCTCTGGCTCTAGCTAAAATGAAAAAAAAAAGTTTTGCCTATAGTTCTACTTTTAAGTAAATCAACCCCTAAGGCCGGCTATAGACGGTGCAAATTTTTTTCCCGCAACTATGTGTTGCAGTAAAGAAATTTGCAGGATTCCCCCATCAACACACAGTGCTGAGAGTTATTTGAAAGTGCAAAGCAATTGTCTGCTGGTGAGTGGCAGGCTGGGGAGGACGTCCCCACCTGGAGAAGACAGTGATTATTTCTAGCGGCTATAGCAGCTGCTAGCAATAATCCCAAGTGAATCCAGCAGGCTGGTTGTGACCAAGTTGATTGATCAACTTGGCACATTCAGCCTGCCCATACACGGTCTATGGCCAGCCTAAAGCTAGGGTTGCCACCTCATCCCTTTAAAACGGAACACATATCTAGATAGCAAGGATAACTTGCCACAAATTTGTGGCAGTGTTGAATTGTTAGGGCTCTTTCACACAGGGCAGATCAGTGATGATCCACCCCGTGAACACCTGCTTGCTCAGCGGGGATCGCTCTGCCGATCCCCGCTGAGCAGGAACATGACAGGTTTGTCGCTGCACACTGTGCAGCGACGGACCTGTCAGAGCGCCGCTCTCCCCTATGGGGGATCGGATGATGACGGACCGTAGAGTCCGTTGTCACCCGATCCAAAAACGGATGGAAAATTAGGGTTTTCCCCCGTTACATTTTTCAGATCGGAGCGGGTCGGATGTCAGCTGACGTACATCCGCTATTCCATAGGGATACACGTATGTCCGTTTTTCATCCGAAAACGGAAGGATGAAAAACGGACATACAGATCCTCCGTGTGAAAGAGTCCTAAGTCTTGTTAACTTGCTGCACATTTTCAGTGGCAAGTTGTACACTTGCAGAGCACTTGAAACACAAGTTCTAGTTGACACTTTTCCAATTTGTAGCAAATTTGTGTGGAAAGTCTCTAGCAAGAGTAAAGTTGAGTCTACAGCAAGAGCTCTGCAAATCAGTGACCCCTGTGGTGGGATGACTATTGCATAACATAACTGAACCAGAACTTACAGAATGTTTTCAAAGAAAGTTGATTGGGAGTCATGCAATTGTGCAACAAACTTGTGAGGCCTGGACAGTCTAGCAATAGTTTAGCAAGTCATTTTTACATATTAAACATCAGAATCGGTTTAATATGTGTTCAGTTTTAAAGGGGTGAGGAGCCAACCCTACCTAAAGCTTAGTAAACATGGTCCGCATGTTGGCCAGCTTAATAGAAACCGGCCGCTTTTCAGCCCGTGCATATGGCAGCCGATCCTTCGTTGAACCCGCTAGTGTGTACGAGGCTTCAGTGTACTATGACCATAGAACACCCCACCTACAGTTATGTAGGGCTGATAAGAATGCTTGAGATTATGCTGCACTTGGAGTCCCCAACTCACTAACTTTGTGGCAGGATTACCAGTTGGAATGACAATTGCGCGGTCATGCAATGCTGTACCCAAAGTAAATTTTTAATCATTTTCTTCATACAAATAGAGCTTTCTTTTGGTGGCGTTTTTTTATTTTTTACTAAAAAAAAAAGAAAAAAGGCCGAAAATTTTGAAAGAAAGAAAAAAGTTTTTCTTAGTTTGTCAGTTAATTTTGTAAATAAGTAATTTTTCTCCTTCCCTGATGTGCGCTGATGAGGAGGCATTAAAATGCCACACTGCTGATAGACGGCAGTGGTGGACGGGCACTGACTGGCATCACTTATGGGTACTGCTGGGGCTTTCCTGTAATCAGGGCACTGATGATCACTGCCCTGGTCTCCCCCTGCGAGGAGATACCACTGATCTGCACTCCCCGCCACATACTCTGTGAGGCGAGGAGAGACAATTCACGGCACTTCCGCATTTACATATGATTGGACACAGCCGATCACATGGTTAAAGAGCCGTGTCATCGGCTCTTTACAGAGTTTGGGGTAGGCGCTGCAGGCACAGGACAGCAGACGTTCTGGGGCGCCGTCAGATGACGCCCACCCAGAACGAGAGCCGCACCGCTCCTCCGTCATTTGACAGTGGGCGGGCGGCAAGTGGTTAATCAAAAGTTTTTAAAAGTATATGGGATGAAAGGTACGTTAACAAATCATGATTTGAAATTCCATGTACCATGACTTCTAGAAAACCATATTCAGTTTATAACCAAAAACAAGACCAAGGGTGGGGAGGTTACAGTTGGAAAAAAGTAGGGAGGAGGGAGGGAAAAGTAAAGGGAAGATAACCATTGAAAACAGAAGAGACTTCCAGAAAGGTTGATGTTCCTAATCAGGAAATATATAGAGAAACCAAACAAAACCTCCAAAGAGGGTATTGTATATGTGAACATACATTCGGGGGGGGGAATGAGCTCATATTAAAAAACAAAAAAACAAATAGCAGTTAAGATTGTTAATGAGTGAAGGAAGAGGAACTTATGCATAGGTAAAGTATGGAAGCTATCAGAATCTCTATGGGCTCACCAACACATCCATATAGTGCAGGTTTCATGATTGCTTCTTCCAATTTTTCATAGTACTACCTGATCAGCAATTAACTTGTCTCTAGTATAGAATTAGGGCATAGACATTATTATAATAAGAAAGAGAATATTATTTCCACAAAAAATGTAATGCCCAAATGGTACCAAAAAATTTATCAGCCCCTCTCACAGCTACAGCTATTTGTGGATCTATTGACTTACAGATGGTACCACCCACCCAACAGCAGTAATAAAGAATTCAGCAACACAAACCTTTTCAAAATGAATTACCACATGGTACCACCCATTATTGAGGGTTTGGGTATAGGAAGCACCCGTCTAAGGCTTTACAGTGTGGGCACAATAACTAATCATAAAGTCACTCTTGCAAAAAAAAAAAAAACGAAAAACTGCAATGCCACTTCTAGTGGTGCAAACTGGCCAAAGCACAGAACCAACTTTATTATAGGTTTTAACATTTAAATTGGCCCACATTTGAGTTTCCAGACTGAAAGTACAGTCAGCAGTTTGGGAAAAGTCTATATCTCTTTGTTGTGATGAACAGCAGGAAGAACGATCCCAGCACTACTTCCTGAATATTTTTATATCATTATTATTCTCTGAAAAGCGTATTTTCCATATTGAACCAAAAAGAAAATGATAATTATCCAATATCCATTGCAAATCTATTTTTTTGCAATTTTATTAGGTTTTATGGTGATTAAAATAGATCAAATGAAACTGTTTGCTGCATTTTGAAAAAGTTGGAAAGGAAAAGGCTACAAAATTAGAAAGAAAGTGATGGAAGCATTTTGAGACCAGAAACCAGTAATAGAAAATCTGCATGATGTAGGAGATACCTTCCTGTTTCTTTGTTAAATAAATGGTTTAATGAGACAGATGAAAAACACACTAGTGAGAGCCTCTAAAACTCGGGATAAAATAAAGGGTAGTGGCATTAGCAGTCATTTGTTTGTTTCCATTTTTTAACCTATAGTGAAAAATGGCAACTGAGTGGTTATTGTGGGGAACATCTTTATGCTTAATGAACTACTCATTATTTATGTATGTATGTTAGATTTATAGAGATGCCTCCTTAACATGAGTGAGTTGACTCTCCATTAGCGAATAAGCTCTGTACTCATGAAGAAAGGCCTGGAGCAAAAAAATAAAAATAGGCGAAGGGCAGGCATGACTACGCTAGTAGGGTAGTTTGGCCATTAGAAGGTTAATAGATTGTCAGGAGTGGTACAACATGTGGAGACAGTGATTGGTTGAAAGTAAGGTAGGGAGGGGCAACTTAGATGGGGGTCTTGAAGTTGGAGGGGCAACGGATGAAGAAGAAGCTTCCCACCCGTGTGGATGGTGGACTTGTTGGGTGGTTTAGTGGTATGGCGGTTGGGGTCCTTGGAGGTGTTCAAATGTTTTTGTGTAATATCAGAGTAAGGACATGCCTATGGTATGGTGTCCTATGGTTAATCCCTGTGGTGGTTTAACGGGAATTTGTGGAAATGGAGGTGTCAGCGGAAAATGTGGTATTGTCCTCGAGCCGGTGTTCTGCGTCTGAGGACCTTTAAGTGATTCCACAGATACAATTTTTGTGTTGGTTTGGTAGTGCCTCCAAGGATCGGCAACCTGGGAGAGTCACTATTGTTCTATATTTCTGTTCCAAGGAATATTTATGTGTTAGGGTTAATAAATGGCCGCTAGGGTCAATTTTACTCCAAAAGGTGTGTCGGTTGTATTACTTTAGTTATAAGTTGTAAGTGGTGTCATAGGGCTATAGCGGTCTACGGGAGCACATTTGGCACTACCTCTGGTATGCCTTAGTCATGTAAAAATTAGGCATTTAATGTGTGTTCTTGACACCTACCCAGTACTCCCTGCCCGCTCAAGGCCCCCTACAAAAGCATAGAGCAAAGCATTTGCTTTGTTGTAGTGAACTAAATGCTGGTTGCAGCTTTTGTGGGCTTTGATATTGCTGAATACCCTCTCCTAAAATCCCTCAACAAAAGGGTGCCACTGCTTGCTATGTTCAGGAGGAATACAAAATAAATCAAGCCACTCCAGCCCATGTAATTTAATCTATTCAGGTTTATTCACAGCGAAGAGCTGAGTGAGTCAGATGAAGGACACATCCCCTCCCTGCCTGCTTATACAGACCTGCATGGTTTTCAGTTAGACAGAGGCAGTCAGTAAGTGAGCAGACAGTGCAGAGCTTTCTTAGCATGCTCTGTAATTAAACTGTCATGGGTGGACCCTGTATGAAATGTTTCTTGCAAAATATCCTATGCATCTATTGAAAAAAAAAAGATCAATTAAGACATTTTTTTAAATGTTCATTTTGTTTTTAAATAAAATTGTCCAAAATCAAAGTCTTCTTGTTTACAAACTATTTTTATTGGGTACAAATAAGTGGTACAAAAAGCTTTTGCCATATGCCATAAAAAGTACAATACAGGTAGTTTACACATAAAGATTATCAAAATATATTGTGTGATTGTTGATAGAAATATATATTATTATTTTTTTTAATTTTTAATTTTTTTGGTATGTCAACAAGTTAACAATAAACGCTACGATTTATTTATATAAATATATATTCGATTGTTCTTTGTACTTCGATACTTGGTAAAGTCAATCAGGGTTGAAAAAGAGATTGGCATGGTTAAGCCATGGGTCCCATTTTTTAATTGTAAAAATGGTTAGTATTCTGTAGTATATTTTTTCCATAAGATTAATATTGTTGATTCTGGTTTTCAAATGTGTTAGAGGGACTGAAGAGGATTTCCAATGGTATGCTATCAACCAGTGTATTGCTACACATATTGTGTGTATTAGTCTCATATTATGGGTGGTGAGTCCAATGATAGGGGAAAATAAGAGACAGTTGTGGAGAGTGAGGTTTATAAAACTATCTGAAATTTTGGATGCAAAATCAAAGTTTTAAGTGCTTGAAGTGGATACATGTTATTTATTAATAAACATATTAACCATACATAACACAGCTTGGAAATAAATATTAGTGCCCTAAAAATTCATAGCAACATGCACCTCCCAGATGCTTTACTTCTTCTTCTCTACAATGCCATTTTAAAGCTCGGGAAATGGATTCTCCTGAAAAAGGCACAAAGTGCAGCTAATAATTCAGGTTAGTGGGCATTCAGGGAGTATCCATGTGCCATTTGTGCGCAGTCCAGTTTGTAATTCAGAGTTGGGTTGGCACTGCACAAAGTGTTCCCTAAACCCTACTGGGAGCACACGTGCGTATGAGATATAGAATTATATTAGTCAATAAAATATGTCCTATGGATTGATATCAGCTAACCCATAGCTCCCACGGAACACAGCAAACAGGCACATAATCGCTCTGTAAGGTAAATACATAACCAGACTTCACTGACACTTTGCCAACTGCCTAAATAAAGCACACTATATGGCTAAAAATTTGTGGGCACCTAATACTAAGCCCCGTACACACTTCTAGTTTTTTTCGTTCAACCCAGTGTGTTGAACAAAAAAAAAAAACCTGATAGCTAATGTCAGAGCCGCTGTACTAGCAATCCACTGTTAGAACAGCGATCTCCCCTGCTGTGCTATTGTGTTCTGATAGGGGGGTGGACCCCCCCGCTAGAACACTCGGGAGTCCTTTTTAGGTCATGAGCCTTCAACAGAACCTGGCCGAATGGCTGTCAGACCGGCTGCCATACACACGGGCTGAATATCAGCAAGTTTCTATTGAACCAGCTGACCTTCGTCCCGTGTGTACTAGGCTTTACACGTACTCTATATGGGCAAAGGTATGTAGACACCCCTCCATATTACTGGGTTCAGGTGTTTTCATCAAAGGTTACAACAGCAACAGTTGGGGGAAGGCTTCTTTCTGTTCCAGCATGACCGTTGGCCTGTACACAAAGCCAGCTCTATAAAGACAAGGTCTGAGGAGTTGGTCTGGCAGAACTTCACGTGGCCTGCACAGAGCCCAAATCTCAAGTCTACTTTTGAGCCTAGGTTCACATTGGAGCGATTTGATCTCTCAAAAGTCGCAGCCTATTGGAGGCAATGGCACTGTTCCAGTCGGTGCAACACTGATCTTGCGGCGCCACACCGATTTTGAAAAGTAGTTGCTGCACTACTTTTGCAGATTTCAGGTGTGACTTCAATAGACATCTGTACATGAAGCCGCACAGATGTCTATCAAGTAGCACCTGGAATCGCGCTGACCTTGCTACTTAGAAATCGCGCGACTTCAAGTAAAGTCGCATCAACGTGAACCAGGGCTGAAATCAATTGGTATGCAAATTGTGAGCCAGATCTTCTCATCCAACACCAGTACCTGACCTCACAAATGAGGTCAGTACCTGACTCGAAAGTCTTCTCAGAACTAAAAAGATCCAGGGGCAACTCCATATTAGTACCCATGGTTTTGGAATGGGATGCCCAACTAGCTCACATAGGTGTAATGGTCAGGTGTCCACAAGCTTTTAGCTATATAGTGTGTTTTAGATTCTTCAAACAAACAGCAAGGTGTCAATGGGTACCAACAACGGCTTTCAACTGAGAGACGTTATCTCTACGATGTAATATTTGGGCACTGGTCACATTATAAGTAAGCAACCCTCAGACTTTGAATATAAGCATACCCAAGAAACAAGTAACATCCACTGATCAACTTCTAATGCCATCCAGGGATCACTGCAACAGTATTTGCCACATAACATCTAATTTGTTATCTCATCTGAGTTGTATATCATACATTGCAGCCATATTCAGTGGTTTTTTTATTCTTTCATTTTTCTTCTGGAGTTACTTCAGTGTCAGGATGTGAATTTATTGCTTCTGAGCACCTAGAAACATAATGGCTTTCAGTTTTCCGAAAATAAAGAAAATGGTGAAACCAGCTTAGCCGGAAGATTCCCCCCCCCCCCCCCCTCATGACCATTTTTGTGATGCGGTACTGTGTTGCTTAAATTGACAATTGCGCGGTCATGCAACGCTGTACCCAAATACATTATTATTATTATTATTATTCAGGATTTATATAGCGCCAACAGTTTACGCAGCGCTTGTATAGCTCCCAACTGTCCCTGATTTGGAACAAAGTCCCTCTGTCCCTCGTTCCTCCTCATTTGTTCCTCCTTTTGGTCTGATCTATATAGTTGTATATAAAATGCACTATTTCTCTTTTCTTTTTGAAGTTTTCTTTTACTTTTCACTTTTTGAGATAACAGTAAACATGACAAATAGGATGAATCTCCCTGACGGGGACACAGACAGCAATAAATCCCTGTCAGGTATTCTAATCCCGCTCCACTCTATCCAAAACGTACAAAAACAAAAATTCCTTTTGTTCCACTTTTAGCCCTCGTTCACATTGACTGCAGCTTTAAAATCGTGCGATTTCATCTGAAATTGCACGATTTCAACGCTGAAAGTCAGTGCGACTTTGGGTGTGATTTGGAAGACATCTGTGCGGCTATCTATGCAAGTCGCACCCTAAATCGCCAAATGCAGTGCAGGAACTACTTTTTCAAATCAATGTGGCACCGCAAAGTCAGTGTCACACCAATTTGAGCAATGCGATCGCTGGCGATAGGGTGCGACTTGCCATGCGATTTGACCTGTCGATCCAATGTGAACGAGGGCTAAACCTTAAACATGCACACTATTGTATCAAAGCACCTACAGGGCAAACCACACAACCCAGAAGCATGCTCACAGTATTTACTATGCATATTGCATAGTAAATGGCCCCGATCATCGTCTTCTGGGGTCCCCCGGTGGCTCTCGCGGCTCCTCCTCGCATCAGATAACCACCTAGGAGAAGCGCTCTCCCGAGGGGGTTACCTTGCAGGCGCGCTCCCCGAGTCCAGCATTTGCGTCCATAGACATGAATGCCGGACTCTGCCCCGCCCCCCACACCCACATCATTGGATTTGATCAACAGCAGCGGGAGCCAATGGCTACGCTGCTATCAATCTATCCAATCAAGACCCGAGACAACGGGCAGAGAGGGACAGCGCGTCTCCGCCGAGGGAATTACAGGGCTCAGGTAAGTAAAACTGGGGGGGGCTGGGAGGCCGGTCACTGCCAGAAGTTGGTGGGACACAATTCCTCCCAATGCAACAATGATGGGACACAATTCCTCCTAATGGCACCAACAGTGGGGCCCAATGATATCAATGATGGGACACAATTCCTCGCAATGACACCAACAATGGGGCCCAATGACATCAACGATGGGGCACAATTCCTCCCATTTACACCAATAATGGTGCGCAATTACTTTCACTGAAACAAACAATGGGACATTATTTTTTTCCCACTGATACCTGGACCGTTTCTACTATGGCTACAGTCCGGCCCTCCTAAAGTCTGAAGGACAGTAAACTGGCTCTTTGTTTAGAAAATTTGGAGACCCCTGATCTAGGCCGATCAAGGGGTTAAATGTGTGTCTAACATGTTAATGTGTGTTCTGTGTACTGTTTTTACTAAGCAATGTGCCAGTTTTTACTCCCTGCATTGCTGCTGTCAGAAGAGAGCCCTGTGCTTGTTTACAAACATAGGGCTTTCTTCGGTAATTACCAGAGTCGATCGCTGAGATGGTGGTCTCTGGCACCCGGCGATCGGCTCTGGCACTTGCTGACTGGCTTGTGCTGCAGCAAATCACAGAACAGTTGGGGTGCGTAGGCACACGGATCACGTACTAGATATGTAATCCAGCACAGAGCGGCCGCCCTGCTGCAGTACATGTACGGTGGGCGGTCCGCAAGCACTTAAGCGCTTTCCGACCGGCTCCTGTAGATATACATCGGCAGAATGGCATGGCTGCGCAAAGTAACATACCCGTACGTTACATTGAATTTGCTGCCGTGTGCGCGCTTGCCGCAAGCTCTGTGAGTCGGGTCGCGGGTCCCACAGACTCGATCGCCGTGGGGATACCCGCAATCGCCTCACAGAGAGGACGAACGGGGAGATGCTGATGTAAACAGCATCTCCCCGTTCTGCCTAGTGACAGTGTCACTGGATCTCTGCTCCCTGTCAGAGCAAAGATCAGTGATGTGCCACACACAGCCCATCCCCCCTACAGTTAGTAATCACTCCCTAGTACTGATTTAACCCCTCCCCGCCCCCTAGTGGTTAACCCCTTCACCGCCAGTGTCATATACACAGGAATCAGTGCATTTTTATAGCACTGATTGCTGTATAAATAACAATGGTCCCAAAAATGTGTCAAAAATGTCCGACATGTCCGCCATAACGTCGCAGTCACAATAAAAATCGCTGATCGCCGCCATTACTAGTAAAAAAAAAAAAATTATTAATAAAAATGCCATAAAATTATCCCCTATTTTGTAAACGCTATAACTTTTGCGCAAACAAATCAAACGCTTATTGCAAATTTTTTTTTACCAAAAATATGTAGAAGAATACGTATCGGCCTAAACTGAGGAAAAAAAGTTTTTTTATATATTTTTTGGGGATATTTATTATAGCAAAATGTAAAAAATACTGCGTTTTTTTCAAAATTTTCGCTTTTATTTTGTTTATAGCGCAAAAAATAAAAATCGCAGAAATGATCAAATACCACCAAAAGAAAGCTCTATTTGTGGGAAAAAAAGGACGTCAATTTTGTTTCGGAGTCACGTCGCACGACCGCGCAATTGTCAGTTAAAGCGACGCAGTGCCGAATCGCAAAAAATGCTCTGGTCAGGAAGGGGGTAAATCTCTCCGGGGCTGAAGTGGTTAAATGGCGATGATATCTTTGGAGGGAAACGGTTACACAAAAGGTCTCTAAAGAAGCCACACAATGAAATCGGAGCAGAAGTGGTTCAATCCTAAAGAGCGTAAGGGGTTCTTTACTGTTATGCCCTGTACACACGATCGGACATTCCTGGATTTTTTTTCTGACGGATGTTGGCTCAAACTTGTCTTGCATACACACGGTCGCACAAATCTTGTCGGAAATTCCGAACGTCAAGAACGCCGTGACGTACAACACGTAAGACGAGCAATGAAAAATGAAGTTCAATAGCCAGTGCGGCAGTACTGCTTGATTCCGAGCATGTGTGGAATTTTGTGCGTCGGAATTGTGTACACATAATCAGAATTTCCGACAACGAATTTTGTTGTCGGAAAATTTGAGATCCGGCTCTCAAATTTTTGTTGTCGGATATTCCGACAGAAAATGTCCGATGGAGCCTACACACGGTCAGAATTTCCGACAACAAGCTCACATCGAACATTTGTTGTCAGAAGTTCCGAGCGTGTGTACGAGGCATTGGAGTAGTAAGGATGTGGAACTGCCTTCCACAGTTGGTGGTTTCAGCGGGGAGTGTAGATTAATTTTAAAATAACTTTTAGATGTGTTTCTTAGCGAACGTAATGCACAGGGGTATATGGGAAATGGTAGTGATATAAACACACACACTAAGGTGGAAAACTGGAAGAAGTGGTGTCTTTATTCTCCTTACCAACTATGTAACTATTTAAAAGTAAAAATTTCATTATCCACGCTGCATGGAAGGAAGGCATCAACAGTGTGCATGCATGCAGCATAGTACACATCTGCATTAGTGCAAGCTTGGACCGCACGTGCACAACTTCATAGGCGGCTGCTTGGGAAAGGAGCTTTCAATGCTAAATACCTGTAATGGGTACAGGGAATAGGGATATAGAAAAGTGACAGCAGAAAAAGACAGCCCATCAGTCTGCCAATTATTTATTTTGTTTTTTTGGGGTTTTATTTGTTTTGTTCTTTTGTATTTTTGGGGGGTTTGTTTTGTTTTTTTTGTTTGTTCCTTTGTTTTGTTTTTTTGTTTGTTCTTTTGTGGGTTTTTTTTGTTTTGTTTTTGTTTGTTCTTTTGTTTTTTGGGTTTTTTTTGTTCTGTTTTTTTTGTTTGTTTTTTTGTTTTTTTTTGGGGGGGGGGGTTGTTTTTATTTTTTGTTTGTACTTTTGTTTTTTGTGGTTTTTTTTTTGTTTGTTTTTTGTTTGTTCTTTTGTTATTTTTGGGTTTTTTTTGTGTGTTTATGCGTATTTTGTAGGATCATTCAATTATCTGAGGATGGTAAAACAGATGTACAAAAAGATTGTTTGTCCAATGGAAAAAAAAAAATCGAATAAGTCCAGCTGTACCAATTTTGTTGGTGACGTATTCTAAATAAAATCTTATATGGAGACCTACAAAAACATGCATTACATGGACCCAAAAAAGAGACAAGCGGAAGGCATCGGCGTCCAACCACGGGGCACACACACGCTCTATATGTTCACAAACCAGTAAGCCAGGGTGTGAACCAACCTGCCAACATTCACCCCCACAAACTGAAATAGGAGTTCTGTGAGAACCGATCCTTTAATAATAGGATCGGTATTGTTCTCTCTTTCCCAGGTCCGTTCTTTCACCGCAAAGCTTGTTAGTGCCGTTCGCTATTTAGTAGAACAGGCCCTGTGGTTTTTAGGCGTCTATATAGTTTGTGGTGAAGCAATTTTTTTTTTTTTTTCCCAGTAATGGAAATTATGTTGTTAACTTATTCTGAAGAATTTTTTCTCCTCTAACCATGCGGTTATCCTTTCATACCACATGCTGGCCTAGCTGGACTTTCTCAAAAGCTTTTCTCAGTCTCATTTGGTGATCATCATAACATTCCCTGACCTCATATCACCGTCTCCTTCATCCTCTTACCAACACTTAAATGTGGTTACAATTAGTGCTTCTCTAATCCGCCTTTTTTTTTTTCCCCCTTCTTGTTTGGAACGCAGAGTCCACCTTTTTTAAGCTGTCCGTACATTTCATATCTTCAAATGTACTTGATAAGAGCGAACCTCATAATCAGTATGTCTAAAAAAGCGCTGTGCTTATTGCCCATAGCAACCAACATTATACTAGAAAAAAAGGAAGGGTCTGGATGGTTTCTATGGGCAACAAAACTCCAAGCGTCCTAAAGAGAATCTGCTGTTTTTGCCCATAGCAACCAACATTATACTAGAAAAAAGGAAGAGTGTTTTCTATGGGCAACCAAAACTCCAAGACTACAATTGTAGGCAACCTGTTGTTGTTGTCCATAGCAACCAGTTAGATTTTGCTTTTCTAACTTTCATCTAGGGTTGCCCTGATACTAGTATTGGTATCAGTGCCAATACCGAATATTTGCACAAATGTCGGTACTCGTGCAGATGCACTAATACTTTCAGGCTCGGTTCTTTGAGCTGTCAGTGGGTCTCCCCTGTGTTAAAGAAGTCCGGTAATTGGAGCTGTCAAAAAAAATATATAGTAGCCGGAAATGTTTATTAACAACATTGTTCAGCCGCTAAAACACTAAAATAAAAAGAAACCTTGTTTCTTTTTGTATCTTTCTGTTTCTTCATCTGCAGATCAAAGGGATAAACAAATGTTCCTCTGTTATTAACGCTTAATTTATTAATATTTTTTTTTTGTTCACGTCTATTTTATAAACAATGAAAACTTTTTTTTTGTTTGCTTTGTTAGTGAATATTTTTACAAATATATATTAACATATATTTTCACATTGAAAAAGCGCAACATTTAAAAAAAAAAAATCTTATTAGTTTGTAAATAACTTTTCAATGCTTTGTAACATTGCTGACAGCTGAAGTGAAAACAAAACAGTTGCGGTAGGTATCGGTAATTGGTATCGGCGAGTACTAAAAAAAAAAAACTATCGGTACTCGTTCTCCGGTATCGGTGCATCCCTACTTTCATCCTGCCACAGAAATATGAAAACCAAGTCATGGATGAGTTCTTACTATGGAGGAGGCCTCACTCTTAGCAACCAATCAGATTCTCCCTTTCCTACGCCGCTTTAAAATAAACAAAAAAGGGCAATCTGTCTGCTTGGTGTAGTCACGCATGCCAGCCATACACATATCAATTTATTTCAACACATTTCAACCAAATTTGACTGGGCATATGAAGGCAACCTGAGAGAGTTTGGGGTGGAGGAACTTGACTGTCCTGCACAGAGTCCTGACCTCAACTCTGGGATGAGTTGGAGCAGAGACTGCGAGCCAGGCCTTCTCGTCCACATCAGTGCTTGACCTCACAAATGCGTTTCTGGAAGAGTGGGTGGGCCAACACAATATTGAACCCTACGGACTAAGACCGGGATGCCATTAAAGTTCATGCATGTAAAGGCAGGTGTCCCAATCCGCTCAAGGTTTCCTAGAACCTTGGCAATTATGCAAGAATTGGTGGCAGGTTATCCTGATATGTTTGATGATTTTCTTAGTCGCAAGCTGAATGAAAACAACTGAAATTGCCGGACCATTTTTTCCAGGTATTCCATTGGTTTAGTATTATCTTCCATCATGGTTAAGGTGATTGTTGCCAAATTAGGCTACAGTCACACGGCTGCACAGGGGCGACCAGGGTGGCCATCAACAAGAATCAGTAGATACCCTGCTGTTCGCATGTAACCATTTATCTGAGAGATTTCATGCTAATAAGGCCTCCAGCCAACTTTGGGTGCAGATAGTGTGTTTAGGGCCAGTGTTTCTGCGGAGTTCTGGATGCCACAGCTAATTAGTTAGTTTGTATGTGGCCTTAGTAGTCTTGCTGCATCCAGAAGTGGCGTTTAGTTGCCTCTGAACTAGAGCTGCACGATTAATCGATTAATCGTAAAAGAATCAGATCGCCAGTCTTCCCTGTCTAAAAAACAGGCAGCCTGCCAAGTTAATGACAACATCGGAGATAAGGAGACATTGTAACACTTCATCCTTTTAGATCAAAGGAATGAACTTCGGTCTGTAATTGAGGTCAGTTTAACCACTTAAAGACTAAACCTTTTTCTGATACTTGTTGTTTACAAGTTAAAATCAGTATTTTTTTGCTACAAAAATTACTTAGAACCCCCAAACATTATATATTTTTTTTAAGCAGAGACCCTAGAGAAAAAAATGGCGGTTGTTGCAATATTTTATGTCACGCTGTATTTGCGCAGCGGTCTTTCAAAAGCAATTTTTTTGGGAAAAAACACACTTTAATGAATTAATAAAAAACGAAAACGGTAAAGTTAGCCCATTTTTTTTGTATAATGTGAAAGATGATGTTACGCCGCAAGAATCGTGATCTTTATTCTAAGCAAAAAAAAAATAGTGATACTCATTTTTGCCAGAATCGTGCAGCTCTACTCTGAACACAGAAAACTTTCTATTTGGCATATAAATACATATTTTTACTATTTGCGCTAAGGGCTCATTCGCACTAGCGCACTTTTACCTCTCCCAACCGCTACCCCCCTTTAGCTGCAGAGGCAGCGACCAGGGATGTACACATGCTGTGGCCGGAATACTTTGTGGCAACAGCAGAAATTATACCCCCCCGACCGCAAACCATTCACGTGTAAATGTTCACTGGGGTTGCGGCGTGCTAGTGCGGCGATCAAGTGGTTAAAACAGGGGGTGAGCATACAACCATACAACACCTCCTCGCTGCCCGTCAAATGCTCTCCAAAGCACGATCTGAATGCAGATTGCTTTTCAGAGACCAAAGCTTGTGTGAAGGAGCCCTAATGCCGCTACAGACGACCGGACTTTTCGGCATCAAAGGTCCGACAGAACGAATCCGTCGGAACAATTCGATCGTGTGTGGGCTTCATCGGACCTTCATCGGACCTTTTCTGTCGAAAATTTGGACAGACCTAGAAATAGCAAAATGTTTCAAATCTTTCCGACAGACTCGATTCCTATCGCAAAAAACGTTCGTCTGTATGCTAGTCCGACGGACCGAAAACGACGCAAGGGCAGCTATTGGCTACTGGCTATTGAACTTCCTTTTCTAGTCCTGTCGTACGTCATCACGTTCGAAACGATCGGACTTTGGTGTGATCGTGTGTAGGCAAGTCTGTTTCGTTGGAACTCTGTTGAAAAGTCCTTCGGAGTTCAGTCCGCCGAGAAGTCCACTCGTGTGTACACGGCATAACAGTTACATTTCTGAGCTAGTGTTTCGGAGCATAACCCCTCTTTCAAAGGTCCAAGCAGAACTGTTTTGACCATAGAAGAAAGAGGGAGGTACACCCCACCACCCCAAAAGTTTGTCCTAATACTTAAACTGTAAAGGCAAATAAAATGAAAAAAAAACCTTGATGGTACTCACCTATAAAGCAGAAACTGTTGTTAATGCTCATGGCACAAATGTGATTCTCTGCAAACATTTGAAAAAAAGAATGTGAATTTTTTTTATTTTGGTAAGCAATGACAATGAATTCTGAACAGCAAAGTGTAGGCAGACAATTATTTTGCATTAGATGCTCTGATTTATTGAACATCAGTGTGCTATGAAAAATGTATCAAGGGTCATACAAGAAAAAAAAAAATCAATATTGTCTTTTTATCGACCAATCAAAATATTCTATTCTGCAGTGGTTGCTATTGGCAATATACGTTTATTCCATCCTACTAAGAAAAAAGTTGGAAGAGGAGGCTGCAGGTTATTAACTACAACCTCCTGCTTCCCTCTAAACTTCCATCCAGCTCTTGAATAACATTTGCCAGCTCCCCACGTCTCCTCCACTATTTAAAAGGTATTTTTTCACTTTTTAAGACCTTTTTTTTTTTTTCTTTTTCTTTTTTTTTTTCACGATCCAACCCCCTTCCTTCCTTTATGCTTATTTTAGATCCCCCCAATTTAAAATCCTGGTGCCGCTTCTCTTGTTACGGCTCCCCTCTCGGTATTCCTGCCCGAAGGCAGACTCCATACAAGCCCCTCCTGTGTCGTTCGCATGCCCATGTGGCTGCATTTTCCTTGCGTGTGAGCGGCACCTCCCAACATCTGTTTTAATGTCAGATGCTGGCGCCTCGCTCAGCCACAGGCTCCATCGCAGACAAAGGCTGTAAGAGCCTCTCTCCCCCTGCCTAGACAGAAGGAGAAATTGATGCAACATCCCAGCAATGGCAAAAGACAAGGGGGGGAAAAAGAAAAAAAAAAAAATCCCCTTTTGAACCCCATTTCAAAACAAAATTCCCTAAAACAACAGGATATTACGATGATTCAGTGATGGAACTGGGAGCATGGAGGACGAGGCATGACAGGGCTGGAAACCGCACAGACGCAAACGCTTGCCATGTCGCTCTGGGAGGCATAATACCTGGCACTCGGTGTTGGCTAGCTGCCCCTCGCCTTTAATTTATTTATGTATATTTAAAAACGTGGATACAATGTACATTTCCATGTTCAGGAGAGCAGCCAGAGCGGACAGGGTGGGAACTGTGCTCGCATTTGCTTTTTTGGCTGGCTTGCTTGGTTTAACCTCTTTGTTCCCGTGCGGCCTGCAGTCGCCTACGCCCAACAAAGGGTTACAATGCCATGCTGAATTTTTCTGGATTCAATCAAATCTTACGCATTTGATCTTTTTTTTTTTTGAAAATCAACACTCCCTCATTTTCTGCCTTTGGCCTCCTCTGGTAATTGTCATAATGTGAGTAGGTACATGTCAGCTTTGAAATGTTTGTTAGTGGGAAAGGAGACTTTATATTTGGTTCTCAAAAGCACATATGTACCATAGGACTCTATGTTTAAAATTATGCCGGCGATTATATATGCACACCCCAAAAATATAATATATATATAGTGTATCTAAACCCAAACGATTACTCAAAATATATTACATATATAGTATATCTAAACCCAAACGATTAAACAAAATAACATATATAGTGTATCTAAACCCAAACGATTACACAAAATATATTACATATATAGTGTATCTAAAACCAAACGATTACACAAAATATATTACATATATAGTGTATCTAAAACCAAACGATTACACAAAATATATTACATATATAGTGTATCTAAAACCAAACGATTACACAAAATATATTACATATATAGTATATCTAAACCCAAACGATTACACAAAATAGGTTGCTCATTTCTGTTATTTCAGAAAGTTTAGTCCTTGTGCATTCAACAGTGATATCATACCCACAATGGTATATCCACAGACACTCTATTTTCCAGGGTGACAACACGTACTCAGATTAGCTGCAGTGTTGTCACACTCTCAAGCTGGGCTTCCCCCAAAGGCCCCTTTCACACCTGAGTGATGAGTGATGTGAGAACATTGTGCTTTTTTTTTTTGCATGCTTTAGAAACGACGCTATTTATTTTATTTATTTATTACAGGTACTTATATAGCGCCTTCATATATCAATAAAATTTATTTTTTTATCTCACGAGTTGGTGGCCTGCAAAAAATCCCAAACATAGGAGGATTTCTTTACTTAAGGTTTATATAGCGCCTTCAGTTCACGCAGCGCTTTACACATACTCAGTGGTGGCCCCCATATACATGCGCTCGACCCCTAATCTAGGGTTGCGAGCTGTCCGGGATTCACCCGGACAGTCCAGGTTTTGAATCATGTGTCCGGCTTTCAGTCCACCTGAAACCCGGACACAATATTCAGACAGGAATGTGGCTCAGAACAGGGCCTGACAGGAGGGTGAGGGGGCACTATGTGTGCCGCATTACTATTCTCTTTGAAGCGTCCAAAGATGTCCCAGGTCTGTCACAATCCTATGCAGGGATATGCAATTAGTGGACCTCCAGCTGTTGCAAAACTACAAGTCCCATCATGCCTCTGCCTCTGGGTGTCATGCTTGTGGCTGTCAGAGTCTTGCTATGCCTCATGGGACTTGTAGTTCTGCAACAGCTGGAGGTCCACTAATTGCATATCCTTGCTATAGTGTATACTAAAACAAAAAAAAAAGTGTACTGTGCGCCGCTAAAGTGTTCAGGTTTGGCTAGAAAAAAAAGTGCTAACCCTACCCTAATCTACACGCAGGGCACCGGATGCATGGAATTCAATGTGGTTTTTTTTTGTTTTTTTTGGAAGCACATGATTAGAGCCTGGGTGGACTTGGGGGAGTCCTAGGACTCCCGGCTAATTGGGTCTCAAGACCAACTTCCTGTACCTGTTCGGCCAGGAGAACCAACATTTGCTCGGGTAAGAGGCGAAGCCCCGGGTCTTCCCTAGGTTCAAGTGAGGAGCAACAGCCCCTCGTCCTCAATCCTCGTAGGTAAGGCCGCCTTCCCGTCCGTCTCCCGCAGGGGGGGTGTTGGTGGTTTGTTTGCCCCCCCCCCAAAATAATGAGTACCAGCCGCCACTGTACATACTGTATATTGTACAATCATATCAGTCCCCGCCCTCAAGGAGCTTACAATCTACGGTCCCTACCTCACATTCATACATACTAGGGCCAATTACCTAATAGCATATCTTTGGAGTGTGGGAGGAAACCCACGCAGGACATTCATCATTCATCCAATATTCCCATCATGTGTGTGAGGCTTAAAGAGGAACTGCAGCCTGCTCACATAATTTGTAATTACCATTCTGAAGCTTCTCTCCAACCACTTTGCATATTATTTTATATATACTATGATTCTGTACTTGCCAAATATGCTGCAGAAATCTCCCTCCACTGAGTCTGGCTGTATCCATTTTAACTGTGGGCAGCTGAAGCTGCTGCCTGTTCACTTCCTGGATTTACACAGAGGCACACCTCCAGCTCTGCAGCTCTCATTGGTCCTCTTATGACCCCCCCCCCCCCATTCTTCCTGGCAAACTCTCACGAGAGTGAGAAAGAGCGCTGTGCATGATGTCATAAGCCTAGGATAATGACCAGACAAGAAACAGGAAATGGGCTGTATAAGGTATTTACTGGCATAAAAAAAAAAGTTTGACTATTCAAAGTTAAAACAACAAGGGCAGAAGATTTAATAGATGGAAAGTTGAAAAAATGACTGAAGGTCCGCTATAAGTCTTGTAGGTTGACAACAGTTTTGCAGACTGAGGGGTGTCAGCCCTGCCTAGTTGTCTTTTGCTAAACTCAAACCCTCTTAAGTTCCTTATCTCTAGTCCAACGAACGAAAACCAACGCTAGGGCAGCTATTGGCTACTGGCTATGAACTTCCGTATTTTACTCCAGCTGTACATCATTACGTACGAATCCGTCGGACTTTGGTGTGTAGCCAAGTCCGTTCATTCGAAAGTCTGTCGGAAGTCCGTCAAAATTCTGTCGAAAGTCCGTCGGAGAGACCGTCGGACCTTTGATGCCAAAAAGTCCGCCCGTGTGTACATGGCATTAGGTTTTTTTTTTCCACAGAATGGTTTACCTTGGGTAAGATTTTACAGCTTAGGTTCACATCTTCTTTAAAGTGACACTGTCACTAAAATTAAAATGGAGATAGGAGCTCCCTGCAAAGAAGAAAGTAAATACTTTCCTTTCCAGCTGCATGCAACGCCGAATAGAACTCTTATCCAGAAAAACTGCTTGATGAAATATCTTCAGGAACTGACATTTATGGGAGTACTGACCTCCTGTGTCCTCCACTTAGTGGGTTTTCCATCGACCTCCACTGACTACAGTAGTGACATGGACATCAACAGGGGGAAAACACTGAGCCAGAAACTAGAAGTGTTGATTTCTGCAGATACTTCATTGGACGATTTCCCTGGATGAGGTTGGCATTTGGTGGTGCCGGCAGCAGATAAGTTATTTGCTTATTTTAAGTATTTACTTTCTTCTTTACGGAGAACTTAGTAATTGCCATAAACTTGAAGCACTTAGGACCCATCCACACCCTCGCACTGCCATTCTGAATGGCACTCCATTGTACCCCAACGAAAGTGCGTTTCGGTACGCTGCTGAAGATGTTGGATATACAATTTTTGGTTCATTGTGGTGCACTGGGCAGAACAAATGGGTTGCCTTAATGCATTGCGCAGTAAATCGCAAACCGTTTAACGTACCACAGATGACTGGGGTGGTATGAAGAGGCCTAAATTTGTGTTTCTTACATTCTGTACAAGTAATTTGTTTGCTGCGCATTCTTCATGATCTTGACTTTGAATTTTTTTCCCCCTTGTTTTGATCCTTCCCCTTGCCGTCTCCTTGTGGCCATGCCCACCTTGTCAAAAGCAAAAGCAGCCATTGGTGATTTGTGAACATTGGAATACGTGTATATAATAAAATGGCCCCAGCTTGACCACAATTTGTTTATCTCCCTCCACGGTCCACCAGAATGCTAAGAAATTGTAGATACTGGATTATATATCAAAGCGTTTGTATCGGAATTTTACCAACACATGGAAATCACCAAACTTTTTTTCTTCACTTTCTGGGATGTAAAAGTGGAGAATCACTTCGAAAGAGTGAAACAGCTAAGGGAGCCATCCTGTGGTCTGAACCTATCAGTTCACTATCAGTTAGTGATGATACAACCTGGCCCAATAACATCACTAGTTCCTAGAGATTTGATTGGTTCTCAAAATGGCTGCCTACAGCTTGTTTAGGTAAGCTTGCTGGAAAATCCCGGAGCAACCGAGGTGATCGACCCCTATTCACATTGAGCAGAGGTACATCACAACTTCTCATCATAGGAACTTCAAGAAGAAGACTAACAGGGCCTGTTGTGATCCAGTAAGGAGAGGTCTTTGCACCCATCGTCCTCACTGAGTCACCTACCTGTCTATAGTTGGCTAACTTCAACCTATTATTTTCCAGATTATATTCTTTACAAACTGCCGTCTTTCCTTCACATCAATTTTTCTACTTTTTTGTTATGTGTTGGCTGAACTTACCGTATGCTTTTTATAAAAAATTATTATATAAAGATAACAAAAATACTTGACTTTTCCCTGTGTCCCCAGTCCAGGGAGAAGTCTATGGGCCAGCAGAAAGGTTTGCCTTTCTGCTTCTGGCCAAAATTAGTTCTGGGACATTAACGTTTTAATGTTCATTTTTTCTTCTTTTTCTGTTATGCATTTGTATATTATTTAAAATGAATAAGAAGATTTAAACACAAAATTAGTTATGGGTTCCATGGATGTCTACGGGGATGGCTTTGACAAGCGGCCATCATTACATTCTTCCCAATGTAGGGAACTTGTGGTCCTAAAGTTCTTAAACGCTTTGTCTTGTAGAATTTTATTAATGGTATTAATAGAATATAGAAGCTGCCTTTCTGGACCTCACCTAAAAATGTTAGTTGCCTGGTTGTCATTCTGATTTATAGGCTTCAGTATTTTCTGAGTGCCTAACCCAGACATCCTCCATATTTCATTCAATACAGGTTTCCTTGAATGTGTGAGAGCTTTGGTCAGTGACTAAGCACTTAATTATTTAATACGTGGCACGGAACAGTGGTGGACCTCACGGCAACCAATCACAGACAAGACTGGCTTTAGTAAAACATTTGGAGAACAAAAAATATTTGACTGCTCTGGGTAAACTATTAAACCCAAGTCTCCCCTGAATACAGGGCTTTAATTCCTGGATACAAGGGTGTAGCTATAACCTTTAGAGGCCATGCAACTGCTATGGGGCCCAAGCACTAGAGACCAAGAACTGTCAGACTCTATGGTGATTTAAGGACAAAATTTGACAACCACATTTGGATCGAATTCATGCATAAATAATTTGGAAATTATTATACAATTGCTATGAAGGGCATAAATATTCTTAAGTAAATGCCTTGAAGATGGTGTTTGGAGAGGCAGGAGGCCTCTTAATAGTTTTTCTATGGGGCTCTATCACACACAGGTATGGCCCTTCCTAGATAACAGTCAATATAACTACCCTGTTTCCCCGAAAATAAGACCTGGCGTGATTGTCGCTGATGGCTGCAATATAAGCCCTACCCCCCAAATAAGCCCTAGTTAAAGTCCTTGTAGGTCTTATTTTCAGGGTAGGGCCTATTTTTGGGGAAACAGGGTAGGGCTTATTTGGGGGGTTGGGCTTATATTGCAGCCATCACCGACAATCACGCTAGGTCTTATTTTCGGGGAAATAGGGTAGATAGTACAGTGTTTCCTATGCAATATGCCACCATAACATTAAGAAAAAGACCAGCTTCTGGGGTATGGGGTAAGTTCAACTGCCTTTCCTAGTGACTATGCTCTTTCTGAGTAGCCTATTGGTGCACCAAAACACTTTTACTTGGGGGAGTATCAGAAAGTCTTTACTTTCCTTAACTTCAAGTGAGTGTAAGTAAAGATACATTAAAGTACCTAGTGTCTGGGGTAACTCAGTTTATCTGGCTTAGGTAGAATACAGGTTGGAACTACCACTGCCGTATTCTCTTGAAGGTGCAAACTTCCTTCGCTACTTGGTGAGCCACTGATCTTGAACAAAGAAGTGGACATTAGATCTTTGAACCTCTAGTACGTACATGTTTGTTCTAGGTCAGTGGCTCTCTAATGCCCCGTACACACGATCGGACTTTCCGACAACAAAACCGTGGATTTTTTTTCGAAGGTTGTTGGCTCCAACTTGCCTTGCATACACACGGTGACACAAATGTTGGCCAACAATTACGAACGTAGTGGCGTACAAGACGTACGTGATATCTCCATTAAGAGCGCTAGTTTTACAAGACTGAGCGCTTCTGGCTCGTACTTGATTCCGAGCATGCATGAACTTTTGTGCGACGGACTTGTGTACACGATCGGAAAGTCCGACAACAAAGTTTTGTTGGCGGAAAATTTGAGAACCTGCTAGCCAACATTTGTTGGTGGAAAGTCCGACAACAAATGCTTGATGGAGCATACACACGGTCGGACTTTCCGCCAACAAGCTCACATCCAACATTTGTTGTCGGAAAATCCAGTCTTGTGTAAGGGAAGATTTTGTTCTTTTTTGATCAGCCAGCGGGCTGATCGGAAAAAATAGATTCTGCCGTTCACACAAGTGAGGTGGATGGAGGAAAATTCCCCACTGTGGTATTATATTCTGACAGCGGGGACTCCTCTACTGTCACAATGCACTAATCCAAGAGAAATTTTCCAACAAGGCAGTTTGAGAGAAGTCAATCTTTGGAACGACTGGACGCTGGAATGGGAATGGCCATAGATGGATCAAAATTCAATCCAACTATGGCTAGCTTAAGTATGATAGCTCTGGAAAATTTACTCTAAGAAAGAAGCCAGCATATTTCTTTTTTGGAAGATTCCCTTTAAGAGCCAAAATGGCACCTAGGATAATCGTATACAAAAAAAAACAAGAATAAAAAAAAAAAAGATTTAATAATGTTTATACACAACACAGCAATGATCATATAACGAAAAGGAAATTGCTCTCCAAGAAACTATCCACCGCTTGGGTTTTTTTTTACCAAGATGTTGAACAACCTGCCTGAGCTCCTCCCACTAACGCATTTCCCTTGCAGTGAGCTTCATAGAGACAGCTGCCAGAAAGGATATTACAATTTCACCCACAACCAGGCAAAGTAAACCTTAAAAATACCACAAATACCACTATAAATTGCAGATAATTAGATGAATACAATCAAAGGAAAAATTATTTGGAGTGCTTTCAGATGTGATTGGACATAGAAAGAGAGAATGTGCAACGCAATTGGCACCAGAACACCACGGGTCATAGAGAGGAACGAAGCAGCCCCGTATACAATTGTTTCACAATTCCAGTTTACCGGATGTCAGAATTCTATGAACTAATCGTCCCACCGAACGTCGGTCATTGTCCCAATTTACTGATCTACCCCTGAAGAGCAGAGCGTTTTCCCTGCAGGTCAAGGAACTTGTGCGATAAAAGAGACCACAAATTAATATATGTATCCAATAAAGTGGTTGTAAAGGCTGAAGGTTTTTTTTACCTTCATGCATTCTATGCATGAAGGTAAAAAACCTTTGGTGTGAAGCTCCCCCCTCAGTCCCCCTAATACTTACCTGATCCGCGATGTGCAAGAGAGCAGTGGCTCTCCTGGGTCTCTCCCTCCTCGTTGGCTATTGGCCACTGGCTTCTGCTGCGGTCAATCACAGCCAGTGCGGAGGGAGCGTGGAGTGCGGCCGAGGCCATGATCTGCGTGTCTTTATACAGAGGTGGCTCATGAGCGAGCACGTATGAGTGCGCTCAAGCATGCAGCTTGCTCTAGGGCAGGGGTCTTAAACTGGTGGCCCTCCAGCTGTTGCAAAACTACAAGTCCCATGAGCATAGGCTCCCAACTGTCCCTGATTTGGAGCAATGTCCCTCTGTCCCTCATTCCTCCTCATTTGTCCCTCATTGTGGTCTGATCTATATAGTTGTATATAAAATGCACTTTTTATCTATCAAAAAGTGTCTCCCAGCGCTAAACCTTTCATCTGATTTCTAAATTGCTGCATCTGTAAATTCCAAATGCCAATATAAAGGAATAGTAGTGGTAAAAAAAAAGCATTTGTGGGTTTAACCAATCTTGATTTTTTTTGGTTTTTCCCTTTGAGGGGGCGTGGCAAGGGGTGTGTCCTATGCCTGCATACTTTTGCTGATAGGTGTCCCTCATTCACATCTCACAAAGTTGGGAGGTATGTACGAGGCAATGCAAGGCTGACAATTACAAGTAGGGTTGTCCCGATACCGATACTAGTATCGGTATCGGCACCGATACCGAGCATTTGCCCAAGTACTTGTACTCGGGCAAATGCTCCCGATGCTTCTGCCGATACCTTGACTGACAGCTGTGATCGGCGCGTGGGTAGTTACAAGATTCTCCCCCCGCCGGCTTTCAGCGGCTTTAGTGACATACATCGGTGATCGCTCACAGCTGACTGTCACTGCATCCTCCTTCATGCCCCCTCCTTTCCTCTGTCCCTCTCAGCTGTCCCCTCCGTCCTGCTCTTATCTGTCCCCTCTGTCCTGCTCTTATCTGTCCCCTCTGTCCTGCTCTTATCTGTCCCCTCCGTCCTGCTCTTATCTGTCCCCTCCGTTCTCCCCCTCCGTTCCTCCGTCCTCCTCCCCCTCCTTCCTTTGTGAATGCACAGAGTCAGCTGACTCTGTCCATTCACATAACTGAAACATTGTAATCTCCTGTGATTACAATGTGTCAGTTTATGAATGGAGAGGAGCCGCTGTCTTCTCTCCTTTCATTCTCAGTGCAGCTGACGCTGCAGAGAAAGGGACTGGGGAATCTCTATCCTCTGTCTCTTTCTCTGTCTCAAGGGGGAGATATCAGAGGTCTGTTAAGACCCCTGATATCTCACCAAAGCCCCCCAAAAGGGCTGATTAAAAAAAAAAAAAAACAATAAAGAATAAAAGAAATATTATTGTAAAAAATAAAAATTGTAAAAAAAAAAAAATAACACACACATACAACGTTCACCCCCTCCCCCCCCCCCCCCACAAAAAAAGCAAGCACTGTTAAAAAAAAAAAAAAATGAAAAAAAAACACTGTCACGTGACATTAAAAAAAAAGTATCGGTAATCGGTATCGGCGAGTACTTGAAAAAAAGTATCGGTACTTGTACTCGGTCCTAAAAAAGTGGTATCGGGACAACCCTAATTACAAGCATGACTCCCACAGGCAGAGGGAGTTCCACAACAGCTGGAGGGCCCCCAGTTTGGGACCCCTGCTCTAGGGGCACTCCGCAGGAGGGAGGAGCCAGGAGCGCCAGCAGGGGAACCAAGAAGAGGATGGTCAGGGCTGCTCTGTGCAAAACCATTACACAAAGCAGGTAAGTATGACATGTTTGGTTTTTTTTGTTTTTTAAAGCTGAACCTTTAGCATCACTTCATTAGATGTCTTTTTTTTTAAGCAAGCAGTATAAGTACTTGAATTTGACTTGGCATTATTCTTTTGCAAACCCTGAAGACTGGGAGAGGGAGAAGCAGCACAAGGAGCCAGTCAGCTGTACTGAAGTGCTTATGTGCTGACAAGGAACACGCTGATAGGAGGAGAGAGCAGAGTGACATAGGGATGAGCTCATCAGTCTTCTGCTTCTCCTTTCTCTGTCCAGTTACAGGCTGGGGATGAGACTAGACCTGTAAGTGTTATCCAACTGCAGCTAAGAAAAATCCGGTCTTCTGCTTTGCCAGAAAGGGCTTTGCAGTGTGGCAGAGCTGTTTGCATCTCAGGACTGGATGGACAGAAATACCAATACTTTGGCAGGCAAAGCAGCTCCCTTATGTGTAATTCATTTGTGTATTTAGCGGTTTGCCTGGAGTTCAGCTTCATCAGCACTTTTTTTTGTTCCTTTTCTACAGATCACATTGTAAGCTTGGCCAGGCACATTATCAACGTTATATTATTATTCATGATATTTTCCTCTATCCGGTCTCAGTCTCTTGAAGAACCCATTTTGCCCCAATGGAAAATATTCAGAATTTAGTTTTTTGGTACAATATGTGGCCTGGAATGTCATTCTGTGATTAAGTCCAGTTCTGTTTAAGACACATCAGTGGTTTTGTGTTTACCGATGACTGCATGTGGTGTGTATTACTTTACTACAGATCCCAAATCATCAGTGTACCCAGAGGTGACGATTTGTACCCAGAGGGGGAGATTTGGACCCAGAGGTGGAGATTTGGACCCAGAGGTGGAGATTTGTACCCAGAGGGGGAGATTTGGACTCAGAGGTGGAGATTTGTACCCAGAGGGGGAGATTTGTACCCAGAGGTGGGGATTTGTACCCAGAGGTGGAGATTTGGACCCAGAGGAGGAGATTGGTACCCAGAGGTGGAGATTTGTACCCAAGAGGTGGAGATTTGTACCCAGAGGGGGAGATTTATACCCAGAGGTGGATATTTGTACCCAGAGGGGGAGATTTATACCCAGAGGTGGATATTTGTACCCAGATGGGGAGATTTGGACCCAGATGTGTAGATATGTACCCAGAGGGGAGATTTGTACCCAGAGGTGGAGATTTGGACCCAGGAGGTGGAGATTTGGACCCAGATGTGGAGATTTGTACCCAGAGGTGGAGATTTGTATCCAGATGGGGAGATTTGTACCCAGAGTTGGAGATTTGTACCCAGAGGAGGAGATTTGTACCCAGATGGAGAGATTTGTACCCAGAGGAGGAGATTTGTACCCAAATGGGGAGATTTGTACCCAGAGGTGGAGATTTGTACCCAGATGGGGAGATTTGTACCCAGAGGTGGAGATTTGTACCCAGATGGGGAGATTTGTACCCAGAGGTGGAGATTTGTACCCAGATGGGGAGATTTGTACCCAGAGGTGGAGATTTGGACCCAGAGGTGGAGATTTGGACCCAGAGGTGGAGATTTGGACCCAGATGGGGAGATTTGTACCCAGAGGTAGAGATTTGTACCCGTAGTGTCATCATGATCAGTTCTGTCATCCCCAGGGAATTGCAGACATTTGATTCAACTGAAACGCCCCCTGCTGGGGACCGAGGACAAGTGAAAACATTGAGCAAGTATAACATATACACATTACACATCAGGAAGACGATTCACAAACTTTATTACTGCCACGTGTTGCAGTGTCAGATATATCAAGAGGGGAAGTTTGGCTTTAAAAAATGTGCAAGACAGAGCTACAACCATTATATAAAGAGGACCAGAAACCCTATAAATAAACAAAAATGACATTATGTTAACAAAAAAAAAACTAGTAAATGGTAGTTTTGTAAAAAGAGACACAACTGCAAAAACAAACAAAAAAAAGAGACAGTTTGCATTTTTTAATATACACTATATTACCAAAAGTATTGGGACGCCTGCCTTTACACACAGATGAACTTTAATGGCATCCCAGTCTTAATCCGTAGGGTTCAATATTGAGTCGGCCCACCCTTTGCAGCTATAACAGCTTCAGCTCTTCTGGGAAGGCTGTCCATAAGGTTTAGGAGTGTGTCTATGGGAATGTTTAATCGTTCTTCCAGAAGTGTATTTGTGAGGTTAGGTACTGATGTTGGATGAGAAGGCCTGGCTCGCAGTCTCTGTTCTAATTCATCGCAAAAGTGTTCTATCAGGTTGAGGTCAGGACTCTGTGCAGGCCCGTCAAGTTCCTCCACCCCAAACTCGCTCATCCAGGTCTTTATGGAACTTGCTTTGTGCACTGGTGTGCAGTCATGTTGGAACAGGAAGGGGCCATCCCCAAGCTATTCCCACAAAGTTGGGAGCATGAAATTGTCCAAAATGTCTTGTTATACTGACGCCTTATAAGTTCTCTTCACTGGAACTAAGGGGCCAAGTCCAACCCCTGAAGAACAACCCCACATCATAATCCCCCCTCCACCAAATGATGTGGACCAGTGCACATAGCAAGGTCCATAAAGACATGGATGAGTGAGTTTGGGGTGGAGGAACTTGCATCAGCCCCTGACCTCACAAATGCTCTTCTGGAAGAATGATCAAACATTCCCAATAGACACACTCCTAAACCTTGTGGACGGCCTTCCCAGGAGAGTTGAAGCTGTTATAGCTGCAAAGGGTAGGCCAACTCTATATTGAACCCTATGGACTAAGACTGGGGTGCCATTAAAGTTCATGCGCATGTAAAGGAGCCTTGTGCCCTGGGGAATCAGGGTAAGGTGGACCAGTGAGTACCCAAGTCCATGTCAGGAGCCTTGTGCCCCGGGGAATCATGGTCCTCCTCTCCGGAGGAGGACCATGTGTACACCCTGTGCACTTTTTTGTGTTCTCGCTTTTGTGTGTACACTTTTTTTTTTTGCACCGGTCTTTAAGTTTTTGAGTTTCACTACACCGCGGGACTATGGAATAAAATGTTTTTTTTAATGTTTTTTGTAGCATTGATGTCCCGGCATTGGACCGGCGTTATGTCCATCATAGGATCTGGGCCAAGGGGCGGGACTGGGCGTGACGCCGAGCACACAGGAGAACCGGCTCTGTTTCAGCAGCGCTCGTCCCCTCCTTCCCCTTGCAAGGCTGCAGATGGACACTGATCAAGCTGCAGTGAGGAGCAATGCTGCAGGTGGGCACTGATTAGACTGCAGATGAGCACTGATTAGACTGCAGATGGGCACTGATTAGACTGCATATGGGCACTGATTAGACTGCAGAAAGGCACTGATTAGACTGCAGATGGGCACTGATTAGACTACAGATGGGCACTGATTAGACTACAGATGGGCACTGATTAAACTGCATATGGGCACTGATTAGACTGCAGAAAGGCACTGATTAGACTGCAGATGGGCACTGATTAGACTGCAGATGGGCACTGATTAGACTGCAGATGGGCACTGATTAGACTGCAGATGGGCATAGACTGCAGATGGGCATTGATTAGACTGCAGATGGGCATTGATTAGGCTGCAGATGGGCACTGATTAGGCTGCAGATGGGCACTGATTAGGCTGCAGATGGGCACTGATTAGACTGCAGATGGGCATGGATTAGGCTGCAGATGGGCACTGATTAGACTGCAGATGGGCACTGATTAGACTGCAGATGGGCACTGATTAAACTGCAGATGGTCACTGATTATACTGCAGATGGTCACTGATTAGACTGCAGATGGGCACTGATTAGACTACAGATGGGCACTGATTAAACTGCATATGGGCACTGATTAGACTGCAGAAAGACACTGATTAGACTGCATATGGGCACTGATTAGACTGCATATGGGCACTGATTAGACTGCATATGGGCACTGATTAGACTGCAGATGGGCACTGATTAGACTACAGATGGGCACTGATTAAACTGCAGATGGTCACTGATTATACTGCAGATGGTCACTGATTAGACTGCAGATGGGCACTGATTACACTACAGATGGGCACTGATTAAACTGCATATGGGCACTGATTAGACTGCAGAAAGGCGCTGATTAGTCTGCAGATGGGCACTGATTAAACTGCATATGGGCACTGATTAGACTGCAGATGGGCACTGATTAGGCTGCAGATGGGCACTGATTAAACTGCAGATGGGCACTGATTAGGCTGCATTGAGGCTGCAGATGGGCACTAATTAGGCTGCATTGATGCTCACTGACCATTATTTTGCTTCAAAGTGTTTTGGTTTTTTTAAGTTTTTTTTTCCTGAAACTTCCCTCTTAAATTGGGGTGCGTGTTATACGCCGCTAAATATGGTAATTTCTAGCAAAAAAATGCAGATTATTCTTGTGTGTTAAACATTAAAAAAAATTGCTGAGGTAGAGAAGTGGTTAAGCTCTTTGTGGTCCGGCGTCCAGAACCCTGGCTATCAGTTTTGGGCCCGTCCCGTATCTCTCACCCCCTCGGCGGGAGACGTGTGCCCTGCAATGAGCTGGGTGGAGATGCAAAAACAACATCAAGAGCAGCCAGAGAAAATAGTAGCCAAAGAGGAGCTACAAAGAAGAAAATAAGTCCAAAAGACAGTTACAAAGCCCAGGCCCGGGGCCTCTAGTGTTCCTTTCTGGCATTATAAAAGTGATATAGGAAAGGGGAGACATAGCCAGGAAACAGAGTTGGCTTTAATTAGCCCTAAGTAACGTGTCATTCCACCAACTAACCCCACTCCCCTTTGATGTGCATGACTGCAGACCTGTAGGTCACTGCTTGCTTGTAACGTGTTGTATAAACAGGGAAATAGGGGAAACCTAATCTCTTTTATGATAACATGGCTTGTGTGATGTGTTTTATAAACAGGCACATCAATTATATCGACTATTTCCCTGTTTATGCGCCGCTCTGAAATTAACGAGCTGCCTCTATTGAGGTCTGCAGTCAAACAAGATGTCAGCTCTCTATCAAATGTTTGGAAAAAAAAATGAACCTTCATTTACCCAAAACCCATATCTAAACCCTAAATCTATGTTTCAGTATGTTTGCATACAGCGAGCCATGATGCCAGTTTTCTTGACTACTTACCTCCCGCCCACAGTAGTTATACTGATCACCTACCTGTATGTCGACGGGGCTCTTCCGGGTTTGTTACTGCCCGCTCTGTGTTTGGACATTTGTCAGCAGGTCCCGGGCCAATGATTCATGGCTCAGACCTGCTGATCGGTTGTGTCCAATCACAGTACAAAGCCTATGTTTTTACAAAAACACAGGGCTCTGTACACTGATCTGGATGTTTCTTTTCCCTGCAAAGCAGGGAGAAAAAACAGCTAGATAGAAAAGTAAAAGCGGCACACATTACCAGGAAATACATACATTCAGTGCTGGAGGTGCCGGAAATGCAATAGCAAGGGGTGTGCTGGAGGGTCTATTGATACTGGCTGCTGGGGGGACTGTTGTCATTGGTGGAAATCTGTGTTTGTGTGAGGGTGTATTTTTGCTGGTGGTAGATCTATTGTTGCTGGGGGGGGTCTCATACTGCTGGTAAGATCTACTGTTGAGGGAGAGGTCTATTGTTGCTGGCCGCTGGAGGGTCTACTGATGCTGGCTGCTGGGAGATCTGTTGTCATTGGTGGGGATCTGTTTTTGTATGAGGGTCTATTTTTGCTGGGGGGGTCTTATGCTGCCAGTAGGGATCTACTGTTGAGAGGGCTATTGATGCTGGGAGATCTGTTGTTTTTGCTGGGGGGTCTAATGTTGCTGGGGTGGATCTTTTGCTGCTGGGTATGGTATGTTGTTGTGGGTGTGGTCCATTGTTGGTGTATGGGGGAGTCTATTGTTCTGTGGGGGATCTATTGTTGCTTGGGTGGAGCCCACTGTTGCTGGGGGTGTCTATTGTTGTGTGGGGATCTGTTGTTGATGGAGGGTCTGTTGTTGCTGGCTGCAGGGGATCTATTTTACTGCTTTTCTTGTTATCATTAACAAATTCCATACAAATTATTTAGCACCACGAAATGATACTTGGTTCTGTTTTCTCTAAAAGGGACGGTGCTCAGAGGTGGGTAGGGGGTGGAACCAAGGGACGGTGCTCAGAGGGGGGTGGAACCAAGGGACGGTGCTCAGAGGTGGGTAGGGGGTGGAACCAAGGGACAGTGCTCAGAGGTGGGTAGGTGATGGAACCAAGGGATGGTGCTCAGAGGTGGGTAGGGGGTGGAATCAAGAGACGGTGCTCAGAGGTGGGTAGGTGATGGAACCAAGGGATGGTGCTCAGAGGTGGGTAGGGGGAGGAGACAATATGTGACTCAGAAGGGGGGAATTTCTGCACCTATTCTCTGAGAAAAAAAGCCCTGCACATTACACATTGTTAGGTGCATATTTAACCCCTTGATTGTCCCTAGATGTTAACCCCTTCCCAGCCAGTGTTATTAGTACAGTGTCGGTGTACAGTACTAATCACTGCATTAGTGTCACTAGCGACGTCAGTGTCAGTTAGTGACCCTCCCAGATAGTGTCTATTAGTGTTAGATTGTCCACCACCCTATCACAGTCACACTATAGGTCGCTGATCATCGTCATTACAGTATAGTGTCTATAGCTGTGTAAATTCCAATATATATATATATATATATATATATATATATACACCATAGTTTGTGGACGCTATAACTTTCGCACAAACCAATTCATAATTTTTCCAAAAACACGTAGCAGAAAAAAATTTGGCCTAAATTTATGAAGAAATTAGATTTTTGTTGTTTTTTTATTGGATATGTTTTATAACAGAAGGAAGAAAATATTGTTTTTTTTTTCAATTTAAAATTTTTGTTTTTTTTATAATTATGGGGCAGAAAATAAAAACCCCAGTGGTGAACAAATACCACCAAAAGAAAGCTCTATTTGTGTGGAAAAAAAAATAGATAAATTTCATTTTGGTACAGTGTGGCATGACCGCGCAATTGCCAGTTAAATTAGAAAAAAATGCTCTGGTCATGAAGGGGGTAAAACCCTCCGAAGGCCAAGTGGTTAAGCCAACATATTTTTGTTTATGTGAAGTCTCCTACCCGGAGATCCTGCCAGTAACAGCACTTCTTGTTACAGGCTGACAATGTTTAGCCGCTGCCTTGCAATTGGCGGTGTCAGACTGCCGTGTGAACGCCTTCGGGTAGGTGTTGGGTTACCCATCAGGTCTGTCAACGCTGCTGCTAATTGCAAGGCAGTGGCTTAGGGTTGTCAGATGGTAACAGGAAGTGCTGTTACTGGCAGGATCTCCGGGTAAGAAACATTGAAACACATTCACAAAAATGTTTGCTTAACAATTATACAATGAGGAGTGATGCCAATCATACTGAAAATAGATTAAGGTTCCATTCACAAACACGTGTTCTGGGAATGTGGGCAACACGTGTTTGCAATGCAGTGCTTGCATACATTTTTTAAGTTATTGCTGGAAGTTGGTGAACTGAATCATTCATTGGCTTTTTCTATGAGTTGGCACAACATAGTCCTCTCCACTGCAAAGCCAGAAAAGCAATATGATGTTGCTGACCACGGATGAGCTTGGGTTCGGTCCAGAGCCATGTTCCCCCAAATTTGGAAGAAAGCTGTCAGTGCCGGCCCAATCAGCTGCAGCGCGGGCCATACCCAATCCTGCAGCTGTGCCTACACAAAGGGATGGGGATGCTTGTTTCATCATTGACCTAATATGGCCACATGGTAAATGTCCCTAAACACTTGCCGACCACCGCATGTACATATACGTTGGCAGAATGGCACGGCTGCGCAAATGGGCGTACCTGTACATCACTTTGAATTTGCCGTGTGTGGTTGCGTGCGCGCTGCTGGCGGCGCGCGCTCGCTACCCTGCCGCGAGTTTCGTGAGTGTGATCGCGGGTACCACGGACTCAATGTCCCCGGGGATACCCGTGATCGTCTCACGGAGCTGAAGAACGGGGAGATGCCACGTAGCCACGCCCCCTAACAGTTAGAATCACTCCCTAGGACACACTTAACCCCTTCCTAGCCAGCTAGTGGTTAACCCCTTCACTGCCGGTGTCATTTTTACAGTAATCAGTGCAATTTTATAGAAATTGTGTCAAAATTGTCCAATGTGTCCGCCATAATGTTGCAGTCACGATAAAAAAAAATAAAAATTGCAGATTGCCGCCATTTCTAGTAAAAAAAAAAATTATTAATAAAAATGCCATAAAACTAACCCCTATTTTGTAGACGCTATAACTTTTGCACAAACCAATCATTAAACGCTTATTGCGATTTTTTTTTTACCAAAAATATGTAGAAGAATACATACAACTGAGGAAAAAAATAGTTTTTTTATATATTTATTATTGCAAAAAGTAAAAAATAATGCATTTTTTTCAAAATTGTCGATCTATTTTTGTTTGTAGTGCAAAAAATAAAAACCGCAGAGGCGATCCAATACCACCAAAAGAAAGCTCTATTTGTGGGGAAAAAAGGACTTCAATTTTGTATGGGAGCCACGTCGCACAACCGCGCAATTGTCAGTTAAAGCGACGCAGTGCTGAATCGCAAAAAGTGCTCTGGTCTTTGGCCAGCCAAATGGTCCGGGACTTAAGTGGTTTAAAGTGTGCCCTATGGCTCTGAAGGCCAAACTTTTTGAAAGAAATTTGGGATAGGATAGAGCGGTCTTAGCACCCCTGTCAAGATCTAATTGCTGTCTGTGTCCCAGCCAAGGAGATTCTCTTCTCTATTTCTCCTGGTCATCACAATTGGAACTTTGAGTTGTCACCAGAACAGGAAAAAAGGGGAATTTTTCAAACAGCAACGGCCTTGCTTCATGTTGTATCTTTTAGCGATTTAAAATCTCGCCAGTAGGACATATACAAAATAATCAGTTCTGTCTTTAACCACCTCATTACCACGCCATAGCCAAAAGATGGCTACAGCGCAGCTCTCTTGTTCTAGGAGGGCATCCATGGACATCCTCCCAGAAAACTCCTCCCTTGGGGTGTGCATCTGGCGCAGTGTGTGACCGCTGTGTGCTTTTGATCATGGTAAAGGGCCAATCACAGCAGCCCTTTGCCATGTTACCAGCTGTGTCCAATCACAGCTGATCACATGTCAACAAACTTGCTGGTTATTGGCATTCCTTTCCTCATGGGCTGTCACAGGATGAGGAAAGGAGAGTCAATAACCAGCAAGTCTGACAGGGCTCATCAGTTTCAATCAGTGCCCATCAGTGCTGCTTCATCAGTGCAGCCTCGTCAGTGCAGTTTATCGGTGCCCACCAGTGCAGCCTCACTGGTGTCCGTCAATGCAGCGTCATCAGTGCCCATCAGTGTAGTCTTATCAGTGCCCATCAGTGCAGCGTCATCAGTGCCCATCAGTGCAGCGTCATCAGTGCCCATCAGTGCAGCGTCATCAGTGCCCATCAGTGCAGCGTCATCAGTGCCCATCAGTGTAGTCTTATCATCGCACATCAGTGAATAAGAAACATTACTGATAAAAATTTCATATGGGTACACTGTTGCATGACCGCGCAATTGCCATGCAAACTGCGACAGCGCTGAAAACTGAAAATTAGCCTGGGCAGGAAGGAGGGGAAAAAAAAGTGTCTTTAGTTGCATTTACACCATGGAAGCTCCCCTATTCTTTTTTTATCTATTTTTTTAATCAATTTTATTTTCAGGTAACAAAAAGAAAACAATTTGTTTTCAAGAGCCGATAGAACACAATGGGGCTGATTTACTAAACACACAGAATCTGGTGCAGCTTCCCATAGTAGCCAATCAGCTTCCAGGTTTTATTGTCAATGCTTATTTGAACAAGCTGAAGTTAGAAGCTGATTGGCTATCATATACAGCTGCACTAAATTCTGTGTGCATTCATATTTCTTTTCAAAGCACAAATATATATAAAATTAAATGAAAGAAAACCGCTTTTTCGTGATCATCCAGCCCAACCTTTAAATGACAGAATAGGAGCATCAATACATATAAAAGGTCCACATCAATCTACAAAATATCATGTGAAAATCCAGTAATATGCAGAGAAAATGTGTGAAAAATCCTTAAATGAACAGTTAAATGATAAGAGTGAGACGTCCTTGTAGAGGAGAATTTGGGAACCCAGAAGAAGGCCTCTCCTATTTGAGTTCCAATACTCTGATATCCACCCAAATATAACATTACACTTTTGGGTGGACTTCACCTTTACACTGAAAGCAAAAACTGCCTTAATGTTGGACTCTGGGCACAAAAACATTCATTTAAATATATTCCTCAATATAAATCCATCTGGTGTGCACAAATTGCCTTTACAAAACCAGATATTACCATGTAAATGTAGCTGTGGCATCATCACTGTTCTGTACATAACCTGTGCAGAGAGCAGAGCTGTGGGAGGGACCCAGCAGGCCCCTCCCACTACAGGCTGCCTGAAAAAAACTACAGGAGGGGGCGGAGACAAGACCAGTCACCCTGCACAAGGAGAGAAAAGCAGCAGTGAGCGGTCTTCATTACAGGAAGCTCCTACACAGATCTGGAAGAAATACACAAAGCACACCAAGATTCAAGGAAGAATACACAGGATGAATGTATTTCGAGTACATTTGCTTATTAGTAGTGCTATACGGCTAAAGCCTTACAATTGTAAGCACAGGTTGACCAGAAGACAATAGGTTCTTACGGAAAGAAAACTTTAGAAACACCTAAATCAATTTGATGTCTTCACAATGGCAACCTCTGAATTCCTGTGAGTGCCCATTCCAGGCTTCCACTCAAGGAACACGCTCTCATCACTTTCTAGAAAGTCCCCCTGACCCCCCACCCCTCGGGACTACATGCCCCATGGTTCCAAGCACCACCATGCATGAGTCCATCTGTAGTCCTCCCTGGCAGCCTGTGCATGTCGGAGCAAGCAGCATCATAATGTCTGAGGCTCTATTGGTCACTGTGTGGCAGCAGAACAACCAACAGCCATGAACCTGGGGCAACTAACTTTGGACTTGATCAACTAAGAGGAAGGAGCAGCATGAATGGTAAATATTGAGGTCAACTGCATTCAATGATACTAAAATGTTAGAGTCTGAAAACACATTCAACTTTAACTATTGTATACTATAGTAATTACTGTAGCCAGTGCTATAATAAAATATCCAAGGGGGCTTTTCCAGCTAAGCACACCCTACTGCCTGTATGCCTGAGCTAAGGGCAGATAGATTCCACGAAGTAAATGCTGTATGAATCATCTGCCCTTACTCGAGATGGCTGCAGCTAGAAATGATCAGGGGTATTTTTCAAAGTGATTTCTCTATAAAATAAAGCATGGAGGCATGGATGGGGAGTGGAGGGGGGGGGGGGTTAAAAAAATTAATTAAATTGTGTTTTCAGTTTGTGGTGGTCAGATACAGTTTAGTTCTACTTTAAGTTCCCTTTGAAGTACTTTAAATCAGGTTGATTTTAGCATCTCCATGGATTACAATGTCTGAAAATTAATAAATGGGGCTGCACTCAGCTAAACTTATATCTTGATATAATCCGTATCAATTAATATATGAAATGAATAAACACGTTTTTCAAGCTGAAGTCCACCTTTGCAGCACATTTGATATTAAAGTGTTACTAAACCCAGGACCCGGCATTCACTATATCTGGTCTCCCACAGTACACAGAACATGAAAATTAAATTATTTTAGTAAATATAAACTGCTAAATACCTTTTTTCATCAGCAGTATATTGCAGTCTTGAGGCTACTATCAGTGTCTGGCTAAAGCTTGTAGGAGGAGTTTTCATTCTCTTCTGACTGTCCTATGAGGCTGCATGACTCCTGACTTTTTGTCTGGACAATGCTGATTGGCCCTGTGCCGATCACATTGCACCCTCCCAAGAAAAAAGACTCTCCAGCAATACACACCAAACTGAGCATGTGCAGAGTGCTTCCAAGGCCCTGTACTATCAGCAGATAGATTAGGGACAGTGGAAGAAGGAGAGGGTCAGAGAAGACAGGATCAAACAGCCTTTTTACACAATGCGGAGGATTAACCCCAAGAAAAAAACAAAACTCTCTAGCAACACACACCAAACTGAGCATGTGCAGCCTGACTCCAGTAACTCTGGAGCTGTTTTGGAGACAATGCAAGAAGAGGAGGATCTGGGCATACAGGATCAAACAGCCTTTTTACACAATGTGGAGCATTAACCCCTTAGGTCCCACTGTGAGTATAACAAGCATGCATATATACACTGATTTTTATTATATTGCAGCTTAGCAAATCTTAGATGTGATGGCTGTGTTAGTATTTGTTCTTAGGCCTTCTTTCTTTTAGACCCCTTTTACACTGGGGCCGTGGCTGCGTTGGCGGTAAAGCGCCGCTCGTTTTCACGGCACTTTACCGCTGTTTAAGTAGCGTTTTTTTGGCTGTCAGTAGGGAGCTATTAACCCCAAAGAAGAGGTTAAAAACTCCCAAGTTTCGGCGCTTTGGAAGCGCTGCCCATTCATTCCAATGGGCAGGACATTTTGGGAGCCCTAAATACAGCACTCCCAACCCACCCCAAAGATGCTGCTTGGAGGACTTTTCGGTATGTCCCGCAAGTGCACTGCCCCAATGTCAAAAGTCACACTTGAATGAATGGGAGGCGGTTTTTAGGCGCTTAGCAGAGGCTATTTCCACCACTAAAGTGCCTGAAAACTGCCCCAGTGTGAAAAGGGTCTTATTTTCACCTGGGGATCTGGCCAGTAAGGCTCTATTCACATTAGTGCGTCTCCAAAGTCACATGATTTCCAGTGCCACTTTGGAACGTGACTTTGGCCCAACTTTACATTCTCTGAACCAAAGTTGCATCAAAAGTCGCACCAAAGTAGTGCAGGCATCTTTTCAAAGTCACTGGGAATGGGCTGGGTCTTGTCATGTGATGTCCAAAGTCACATGACAAGTGTGAATAGAGCATAAAGCCTCGTACACACGATGGGATTTTTGGCAGGGGATTGTGTGATGACAGAATGTTGTCCTAAAATCCCACTGTTAGTACGCTCCATCAGACAATTGTTGTCCAACTTTCCGCCAACAAATGTTGGATGGCAGGCTAGTAAATTTTTGGTGGACAACGGTCTGTTGTCAGATTTTCATATCGTCTGTACACAAGTCCGTCACACAAAAGTCCAAAGTACAAACACACATGCTCGGAATCGATGCTCAGCAAACACGACATTAGCAGAAGGTGCCCAAAGGGTGGCGCTCAAGAGCTGAAATTCCACGTAGTTCATCACTACGTTCTTGTTTGTTGGCCGACAATTGTGTGCCGTTTGTATGCAAGACAAAATCCAGGCACACGCCCTTCGGACAAAAGTTTGACGCTCTGTCAGCCGACAATCCGATTGTGTGTACGAGGCTTTAATCTGTCGTTTTTTCAAAACAACAAGCTATCCTGCAGATGTAGCAGTTACAGGGTTTTGGCAAAAAACTGTTCACTCTTGACAGGTACATACAATGATCATTTTTTGTTTATTTATGTAAAACCTATCCCAAAAGGAAAAAAAAAAAACGCATATAAAGTATTAGCTGGAGTTTGACTTCAATTTGTTAGTGTATCTAAATCTGCCAGTCCATCTAGCACTCCCCTCCCCCAAACTGACAATGCTGCTGTCTGCTGTATTCAATGTGAACCGGAATTTGCTTTTTTTTTATTTGATCTTTGAAATAAATATTTTTGAGTAAAGATTGTAAACTCCTTTAGTGACGCATCCTCAGTGCCTCTCCTAGACTAATCATTTTAGGAATCAGCCCTGCCCAGATTACCTCTGTGGACTACAGTTCACCTCCTCACTATGTTATGGAGCAGAGAAGGGGGAGGTGTTCTATACGCCTGTCCCAGGGAGACAACGCTGCTCCTCCATAGATACAGCGATTGAGCGTTGTCAACCAAAGACAGAAAGTATATTACTGGTAGGATCACCGGGTGAAAACATGGGGGGGATAAGGCTGAAAAAAGAAAGTAATATAATACATCTAAGGACTGGTAGGACGCAGCTGTGTAATTCTCAGGACTGTATGGAGAGAAATCTTCGGCAGGTAAAATGGCTCTCATATACTGTATGTATTTCACCTCTGGTTTGTAGGAGGAGTTTTCGTACTGCACTGGCTGACCTATCAGGCTGCAGGACCCCTGACCCTCTGTCTGGACAGTGCTGATTAGCCCTGGGCTGATCACATGCACCCTCCCAAGAAAAATAAAAAACTAGCAACACACACCAAACTGAGCATGTGCAGCCTGACTCCAGTAACTCTGTCTTATCCGGACCTGTTTTGGAGACAATGCAGGAAGAGGAGGATCTGTGCATACAGGATCAAACAGCCTTTTTACACAATGCACAGGATTAACCCCTTAGGTTCCACTGTGAGTATAACAAGCATGCTTTACTGCATATACACACTGATTTTACTGTTGTAGGTTTAGTAACACTTTAAAGTGTTTTTCATTCCTGTGCAGGAAATAATATAAAAAAAAAAACATTTGGAGATTTTTCTTGCATGTTGCTATGTGGTCCCTTGAAATCTTCCCCTTCCTCACCTCGGCTCCTTACGTCACTTCCCTTGGCGCTTCCGTTCTCTACTGCTCCTGGGAGATGTGTGTCATCATTTCCTAGGAGTCAGTGGGCTGCGCCGAGGGCTAAGTTGCCATAACAATGGGGCGGGCACTTCAGACGACGCCACCTGTTGATATGGCAACTTGTATACTTTACAGCGCCGCTACGGTGCATTACTGCGCATGCACAAGAACGGGGCGGTGCATGCTGGTCGCTCAGCTGCACCATATCCCCGGAAATAAATGCTTGTTGGCTTTACATGCCCACAAGCAACATGACAACGACCAGCAAGCGGTTATATACGTTTTTTTTTTCTATTAAACGTGACATCGGGGGACGAATTGCTAAAAAAAACGTGAGTGTTTAATGGCAATGTTATTAACTTATGAAATGTTTACAAAAAAAAATAAAAAAATTAAATGTCGTTGGAACTCCGCTTTAAGCTTTAAATTGTCATCTTGATATTGTAGGTAAAGGGCCCAAAATTGCCGGCTTGGATTGGCAATATGGCCGTTTCTTTTTGCTAGGAGATCTGGGATGAGCTCCTGTAGGATCCTTAATCACATAGCTGAAAATACATCAGAGGTCCCTGCAGTGTGTGCTCTATGTATGGCTGATAATATTACATATCCAGAGGGTGACACCACTAATCCAAATCTGCAGCTTTGCATCATCCCGCACCACCTCCACACTTCCCGATATCAATGTGCTCTTCTCCTGCTACAGACTACCTTTTAGCTCCCAGATCATGAAGCAGGGTGGCAAAGCACCTTGATAGGAGCTTCCAAACATGAACTCAGGCAGGATTGCCAGGTATCATTTTAATAAAACCTGCAGTGGTAAAATTAATAAAAACATCTTTTGGAATTATTACCATAATAAAGCCTATGGGAGATCTCATCGATTTGGTTTAAAGTAGAATTCCAGGTTTATTCTCACTTTTTTGATTGTTGGTTTTGGCCAAGCTGGCCCAAATGAATACTTCCATGCCAGAGCAGTCTGGCCGCAGTTGGCTGAGGTGTAGAGGCAGTCGGATGACCTCACAATCTTTACCTTGGCCAATCAGAGGAAACCTTATATAGACTGATACAAGTACAAGGCTTCCCCTGACTGGTGCCGATGCGCTAAGACTGACTCAACCAATACCGGGTGGCAGAGAGAAAGGCAGAGCACAGTCCTGCTTACTGTATAAAGCTAATCCTACCACAGTCTATTACAGCAGCCCCAGCGCCCAAAATGTTCTGGCATGGAAGGAATTCAAGAAACATTTTCTAGAACGCACGTAGTTCTAATGAATGGGTTTTTCTTTCAGGAAGTTCAATTTATCCCAAAATCGGTTGTTACAAGTAAATGACATTTTGAAGTACTTTTGAACTGCATTTGCTAAGTCTAAATTATTGAATGCTGTGACGAGATTATACAGACTTTTGTATGAAAACCTACCAGTGCATTGATAGCTTTATACAGTACAATGGCAGTCCATTTGTGATCAAGGATTAGGGATCAGGTTAGTCGGACCGAACACAAAAAATTTGTGCACAGGTCCATTTTTACTGACCAGATCGGATATGGGCGGATATAGGCAGAACCACGTCCATTGATATTCAGCCACCCATAGCGATTACAGGGTAGATAGGAAGAGATCAACAGGCCCATCGTAGTCCGATACACTAATGTTCGGCAATTTTGTTGCTTTGCCCAAGTGGGTCTATGCAAAAGCAGAGAGTTGACAAACACACTGGCGCAAAGCAATAAAACCAGGAAAAGCTAAACATCAGTATCACCCCGAACTAAAGAAGTGGCAGTTTATAACCACAAAATTGGTTTTTTGGTAAAAAATAAAGTAATTTGATGTTCGTTAAACCTGGTGACCCTCATTAGAATCACGAATCATGGATCACGGGCACCTCTGCTGTTCAAACCACTGATGGGTCTTTTGACCTCTTTCTATGTAGGTAGTTCAACATTCACCTGAGAACCCTGCAGAGGATCCAGGATTGGGACTCCCTTGGCATCGAGAGTGACGTAGTTAATCCTGCATGGAGACAGGATTTTTTTCACCCGCGTCTACAGAAGGTTGCGTGTTTTTACACCACAGGGTTACTTACCGCAACCTCAACAGATGTAAATCATGTATTTATTTTCCTATCCTACCGATTAACCTTTTTTGACTGAATAATCACATTAGAAGTACACTAGAAGCGCTCTCCCGCCTCCCCCCTCTTTTTTTTCCAGTGGACACCCCAAGCCTTCACATGGGTCTATAACAGGGTTTCTCAACCAGGGAGCCATGGAACCCCCCCAAAAGGGGTTCCTGGGCAATGAGAAATTTCTGCCTCTTAGATAGGTTCCCACTAACATCGCTAATACTTTTAGCTATCTGTATTCTTCCCAATGACCAAATGTGTAAGGAGCATTCGTCCCACTGACCATCACAATAACATATCATGTACGTTTTAGATAAGTAGTAGTAATTTTTAGCAGGGGTTCTCTGAGATCGGAAAGATATTTCAGGGGTTCCTCTGTGTTAAAAAGGTTGAGAAAGGCTGCTCTATAATCTGCCATTGCAGCCAAACGCTTCAATCCTTAGTGGACCACCACACCCTAAACCCCATGGGAATCACATGGGTCCCTTTCTCCCCCATCACAAGATAGTTGAAATATTGGAACGGACACCAAAGTCACATATGTGACATCTGTTTCCGCTCTGATCCGACTCAGTGGGGGCTCAGTCTAGGATCCCCTGCTGAGACGGAATGGAGGGTGCTCATGTGAAAGGGGCCTTACACTGCAGAGTATTTGCACTTTACTTTCAGTGTATATGTGTTAGACTACTTCAAGTGAAAAGATCTGCTTTAAGTGACTGAACAAAATATCATATTATCAAGTTACTGATTTCCTCCCAGTGGTTAATCAGCAGGGATGGTGAATGGAATGGCTGATGTACTACAAACATGTACATGAAACAGAATTGGGAACATATGGCACAGCAAGCAAGTCTAAATGGGAAAGTTAAAACAAAAATTACTGTCCGCTTAATATAACAATAATAACTCAAAAAGTGCAATGAGTCGTTTAATGTAGAGACCGCTAAGCCCTTTATTGGGCAGAATTCTCCATGCGGCCGAGCCTATATTCATAACTATTAAGTGAAAGAGGATTTCCGCTTAAAAATATTATGTTATTACTAGCCTCAAGGAGGCAAATGTTGCAACTAAGCCTTCCAGTCTAATTAAGAAAATACTGAGCAAGAGTAATAAAAGAGTGCATGGATCCCCTGCTCATTGGATGAACTCTGAAAGACGCCAATGTTAACAGGCTGCATGATGAAAGCACCATGTTATGGTGGGAAGGTGGACTTCACATTCGCTAGTACTGCTGATGACAACCAGGCCAAGCAGGGGGGGGGTTGGCTATATTCTTAAGACACATCCACACTACTGATAAAAAAAAATCAAGTAAAAAAATATATTTATGATAAAAAAAAAAATAGAATCAAAGTGTGTATGACCACCATGACAGCTAGGTCAAGCTGGCTATATTCAGGACTTCTTAGGACTCACACCACAGTGCTTATGTCAATGCGTGTAAAACACATGTGCGTTAATGTGTTGATGTTGCATTTTTTAATGCCTTGATATTTTGCATTGATTTTTTTTTTTCGGCACTCTACCGTAGAATTTGATGAATTTCCAGCACAGACCAGGGCAGGGATTGGTGTGAACAGGCACCATTGAAAACAAAGCTATTTGCCTTGTCCTTGCGTAGGGACTGTGATGAGCAATGAAGCCCAAAGTCAGTGAACAGGTCCTTTAGATTTCAGCAGAGACATGCTTGGAAGTTTATGAAAACTCGAACAGTACATTTTTATCTTATTTGCTCCCCCTTTTTCCCTTCAATATAACACTGAAAGGGCTTTTTTTATATTGATTCGAAAAGTGCAAAAAAAAGTAGCTGTTCATCCAGCCAGAGATCTTGTTATGAAGTGCTGTCACCCTGTCCTAGGGTGGCAACGCTATTCAGTATGCTTGTCACCCTAATGCCCCATACACACGATCGGACTTTCCGCCAACAAAACCGTGGATTTTTGTTCGAAGGTTGTTGGCTCAAATTTGTCTTGCATACACACAGTCACACAAATGTTGGCCGACAATTACGAACGTGGGAATGCGGTGACGTACAAGACGTACGACGAGCCGAGAAAAAGGAAGTTCAATAGCTAGTGCGGCTCCTTCTGCTTGATTCCGAGCATGAGTGAACTGCGTCGGACTTGTGTACACACAATCGGACTTTCCAACAACAAAGTTTTGTTGGCGGAAAATTTGAGAACCTGCTAGCCAACATTTGTTGGCGGAAAGTCCGACAGCAAATGTTCGATGGAGCATACACACGGTTGGACTTTCCGACAACAAGCTCACATCCAACATTTCCCGTCAGAAAATCCGATCGTGTGTACATGGCATAAGACAGGAAGTATGTTGATGGCAGCATTACCAACCCAATAAATCCAGCCCCCCACACCTAAGGACTGGTAAGCTGCAACACTACAAATTTTTGCTATTTAGAGTTTAGATTTTTGCTGTTACACTTTGCACCCTGTTTGGTTTTCCTTATTACAATATAATGTGTTTGTATCTGTGTGCTGACCATTTTGTTCCTCTCATTAGCCTTGTATAGCTCACTGGGGATTCATTCATTAAAATTGTGCTTGGGACAACATTGTGGTGTTGTCCATTGCAACCAATCAGATGGTCCTTTTCATTCTCAAATCTATAGTGACATGAAAAATGTCAAGAGGAATCCAACTGGCTGTTGTGAGTAACTCTTCCATTTATGTCCTCTTCAGCTTATCCAGTCATACTATGGGGTAATTTACTAAAGGCAAATAGGCTGTTCACTTTGCATGGGCATTTTCACTTTGCAAGGGAATTTTCTCTTAGTTTAGTGAATGAGGTGAAGTTCTCCTGATTTCCCTTGTCCAAATCATGTTCAAGCAAAAAAATGTTTTTGAATTTTTCTTGCATATGATTGGGTATTCTCTGCAAAGTGAATTTTCACTATGTTTACAAAGCAAAGGTAAATTCCTCTTGCAAAGGGAACAGTCCGCTTGCCTTTAGTAAATTCCACTCTGAATTTCATGTGTTCATTAAAACACAGTCACATTTCTAATTGAACAGCCCCAACTCTTTAAGTAGATTAACCCCCAATGAATCGCAAATTTTCACTTCATCCCTTTGTAGGACAATTTGTTACACATTGTAACAAATAGAATGAATTTGACGAACCGGTTCGCCCGAAGGTGTGTATGAAGATTTGCATAAATCCGGATATAGAAACTGCATGATACTCTTGGACAGATCTTGCATATATTGATGCATGTACAAAAAAAATCACATCAAAATATTAAATCTGTTAAAAAAGTTCACTCTTCTCTAAAAAGGATTTTATTTATTCTATTAGCTGAACTTTACTAGATGGACTTGTGTCTTCTTTACTCTAACTATGTAACTATGGATATTTACAGATTATAGGAAGTACATTTTATATCAGTCATATACAACTACATTCATCCTAAAGACTCAAACATAATCTTCTTGCACCCTTCTCCCAGGGCTGAATTAAATGGACCCCTTCTACGAAGACCCAGACAGAGCGGAAAGCTACAACCGACGGCAACCTTTATGGTACAATGCAATTTTTACCTTCCTAAGCAAACTTTTATGATCATTGACGGAAAACAGTATACAGTGTTTGGTAACCTCTGGATGGGCATAACTTGCAATATTCCATTAGTAAATAGGTAAGAAACAAAATGGAATATTGTGGATCCATAAAATTCTATAAAGACTGTCCTAATAAATTGCTTCTTTTTGAATTATGGAGTTGATTTACTAAAACCGGAGCTTGCAAAATCGAATGCAGATGTGCAAAGAAACCAATCAGCTTCCAGGTTTTCTTGTGTCAAAGCTTAATTGAACAAGCTGAAGTTAGAAGCTGATTGGCTACCATGCAGAGCTGCACCACATTTTGCACTCTCCAGTTTTAGTAAATCAACCCCTTAGTGTCCTTCTAAACAGCTATGATGTTCCAAGAGAAGGTTTTGCTTCTCTTGTATCCTAATGCTATAAAGTCTGAACTGGAAAGAGTCCATGACTAAAGAAGAATGGGGATTTGTAAGTCCACCTTGATGAAAGACACTCAAACATCACTACAATGGGTCCTACTAGCCCTGGGTTTGAATCCCAACATGGACAATATCTACACTGAATTTGTATGTTTGCCTCCTCATCCGTTCATCCTCAAACTTCTACACTATGAAGACCACAACAACATTCCCATCATGGCTTGCACAAAAGGAGCCGTTGAAATGAACGTTTCTTTCTTCCTGGATTTTTCAGTGGAAATTCAAAGAAATTTTAATTGTTTATGGCGCTGGTCTAGAAATTAGATTGTAAGCTCTTCTGGTGCAAAGGACTGATGTGAAGGGTTTACCTTTTTTCTGTAAAGAGCTGCAGAAGACGTGCCAGTGCAATGTAAAAAATGCATGCATGATAAAAAAGGAATTTTATATTTTATATAAATTCCAAAGACATGTTCATTGGCTCCTGTCTAAATTGGCCCTGGTGTGCGTATGTATGTATGCATGTGGGATAGGAACCTTAGATTGTAAGCGTTTTGAAGCAGGGACTGATGAGAATGTACAATATATATGTAAAATGTTGTGTAAATTGTCTACACCACATAAATAATAATTTAAAAAAGAAAGAAAAAATAAAATAATAATAATTATATATATATCTATATATAGATAGATATATCTTTATATATATATATATATATATATCTTTATATATATATATATATATATCTATATATATATATATCTATATATATATCTATATCTATATATATATATATCTATATATATATTTTTTTTTAAATTTTGTTTGGGGTATAGCTTTGGTAGCACTACCAATAACGCGCTTTCGGGTTCAGGCGGAAACGTAAAAACAACATCATCCAACTGCTACAGTAGCCTTGCTAGGCATCAAAATTGCAATGACAGCTGAAGGCTCACATATCTTTGTACAGCCACTTTCTAACTGTTAATGACTGGTAATTGGAAAAAGAGACACACACACTAATGGAATCCATGCAAGGAACACGACATATGTACAGCCGGCCCACATGTTTACAAACCGATATACCTGCTTGGCTTGACATGCAATCATTCAGAGTAATGTTCCTGCAGTCTTGTAACCTATAGAATTTCGGGGCAGGCTTCTCAAGATAATAAGTGACTAGATTGATTGACAGTGAAGGCAGATCTGCTGTGCTATTGGCCACAAGTTGTGTGATGTCAAGCCCAGAGATTGCCTCTCGCTGCTGGTCGTTTTTCAGCAAATAAAAAAAGTGTCACACGCACCATGCAGATAAACGGCCAACATCAATCTTTGAGTCTAATATTAATTCCCTAAAAATTCTTCCCCATGGTTTAATTATTGCAAGACTTGGTTTACATGTATTATTATCTCTCGATAGGTCATTTCTGTCTGTATAAATACCCTACATAATTACATATTAGATCTTACTCTTCAAACCACTTTCCTGGCTTATCATTCAGGTACAAATTGAAGCTTATTTACGAAGGAGTTGAAAATATTCACACAACTAATTGTGTGAATATTAACTTCAATTATCCAAACATGTGAAACGCAAATTCTCTATTTTATCTGCATGTGATTGAATAACTAAAGTGAATATTCAGGCCCTTTATTGCGTGAAGATTCTCAACCAGCCCAATTGCATATACCAGACTTTGATAGGTACCTCTAGGGATACGGACAAAGGGTCCAGGGGGGCTTCTCACAGACAAATTAAATTTTAGGAGATAATAGAAGGTGTACAGCCCAGACTGGAGCGGGATATTGGATAATATTGCTTGAAATGGTTTACACACATTTAGGAGGTGCTGACATTAAATATACAGTAAAAGTACTGATAAAAAAGGCACACTTTAGGAGACACTTATTATAAACACACACATATCATGGCTACTCTTTAAGTACATTTTTGCAGTTTCAGATCACATAATATAACATGGTAGGGAATCACTGGCCTATGACTCATTTTCAAATTCATCGGACCTAACACTGGTCAAAAAAAAAAAAAAAATAATTAAATAGATACAGTTATTGATGTTTACAATTTACTAAAAATGCCATTTAACTATAAATTTCAAGGCTTTTATTACCTTCCAATGGGCACCTATTTTAACTTACAGCTAAACTTCACCTAATTACATTTACTGCTTTTGAATATATGTGATTAGATTATTTTATGTATTTTTTTGCCTAAAAAAAAAATCTTGAAACAACAGAAGCTTGCATTATTTGTTTTTTGCAAATACAATGAAATATTATACACATGCAAACAAGTTATTGCTTATCATATAGACACAAAATATAGAATGAGAAATGGATGACAGTCTCTTCAAAAGGTAAACCACTCGGAAATTACTTATTAATACTTTTTTTTTTTCACTTTAAGGTCCAAACTGTATAAGTATTATCATAATAGAAAAACAACAATTTAACAAGTTTGCTAGGTTGACCCAAACTTATACTTGACCTATCATAATAGCAATTAATAAAAACATTAAAAAAAACATTAAAAAAATGATATATAATATATATATATATATAGAGAGAGAGAGAGAGAGAGAGAGAGAGAGAGAGAGAGAGAGAGAGAGATTGATTATGAATATATATATATATATTATATATATATATATGAGAGAGAGTGTATAAATAATAATAATAATAATA